>BPLQ01006949.1:0-568644 GCA_021605075.1 Caerostris darwini
TCACGATGAATGGGGGAAGGTTCACAAAATCGATTCACTTTTAGAGGTTAATTTTCATCGAAGACGATGTTTTGGGGACCATTAAATCAAGGAAGATCAGCGCTTTTTCCATGACTTTGTTTGGTGGCACGAAAAAGACGCATTACCGCTAATCACGTTTGCGTCGTGGTCGCTATTAGGGTGACTAAGGCAGCGCGTAATCGGCGGAAGTAACGACAGACGATAGTTTTCGGGGTTCGCTAAAGACGGAAAAGATGCGATTTAGAAACTATCGTTATGCCTCTATTGTTAACAATTGTTTTAGTAAGCATTTTATAGCTTATTTTTAGATTTTGCAAAAAAAGATTTTAAATCTATGCATTAAAATTGTAATTAAAATTTCTATTTTTTGTTTATTTAATCTGAAATAATGCATTTAATATTTTTTACTTAAAAATAAAGAAAAAGTCTTTGTAATGAATGCACTTACTAATGTAATGATCTAAATATTGTTTGGCTTTCAAATTCAGATTACGAAGCTTCAAACAAAAAATGTCAACACGTAATTATTTAAAAGAATTTAAATTGTACATAAAAAAAGATTGAATTTTATTATATCATTTTTACACATTTGTATATCGTTTTTTTTAACAAGCTTTTATATCACTTTTATTTCATTTACAAAAATTTTATTTCATTACGAAATAAAAAATTAAATATTTGTCACTATTTATTAAAACCTTGTTTGTTAATAATTATTTTACATACCTGGTGATATGTTTGATTTTATTAAGTCTGATTTAATTACTGCTTTTAATTTTGTATGTAATAGTAGTTGGATAGACTTAAAATTATTTAATAAAAAATGCAACTCTTGAAAAATCATATAAACTGAATAGCTGTGTACTAAAAGATGTTTAACAGTTTACGGCGACTTTAAGAAAATCCTATTAAAATTCGTCCTTAAAAAAACATCTTTTAGGAATTTGAATATGCTTTTTTTACACTGGTAGAGCTTATGTTTCATTTATGTTACAAACAGCCCATTTGCATGGGAGAAAAGACAGGAAACTCACGACATTGAGCAGCATGTCCATGCAGAATACCTATACACATCATAAACGCCATCAAATTCCCAGTTTTTGAAAGCAATGAATCCCATTTATAAATTCGAATCTGATACCTAGTTGCTAGATACGTACCCCTAGTCCACGAGTCTCGAATGTGTTCGTATTTGTAAAACAAAAATTACATTTCATTTCATTACATAAACTCATTTGCAGCCCAGTAATAATAAGCGTCAAGCAGACTGCAGTATCTCTGTATATCTATATTTCTGCAGTATCCCTGTAGCAGTTTTTCTGTATTAAGGAGAAAAAAAGCCAGTTACATCTGAAAGTTTCGTAAACGATACTTTAAGAGCCTTGTATGCTTAGTGCATAAGACCGCCGTGGTACCTAATAAAGCATAATCTGCTACAATTGTGTTTATCATTGAGGTAATTTCTAAAGCACCATATACTATTACATGTCATTTTTTTTTTCTTATTATTTTAGAGATCTCTTTATCCACATAATTATATTGCATAGGAAAGGGAACCCATGTATCTTGCCTGCATGAGCAGTATATTAGGGAAAAACAATAAAATTTGGTTAACGATGTTAACCGTAAACTTTAATATAAATCGACGGTTAATTTTAATTACCCTTAATTTTTACTGTGTAGATTTAGTTTATGTATATGCATACTATTTAATTGAAAGTAATTTTTAATTGTAATATTGAATATATTTATTCTAAGCTCTACCAGGAGAAATTCGTTAAATTTTTTAGTTATATTTTCTATAAGAAAGTTTTACACATAATTTCTTTATGTAAAGAAAATTAAAGTTTATAATTCAGTATATATACCTAAAGTAATTAATTAATACTTAATACATATACACGAAGTCTACCAGTATTCAGCGAAATAAAAGGAAAAATCCAGAGTTATCCAATCTTTGATTTTAGTTCTATCACAATTGAAGAGCAGCTAAAAATAATTTTTTATGCCATCCATCAAAGTAAAGCAGAAGACTAAAATTGGCATAACTTTGGCGAAAAATAATTGTTTTCTATTTACATAACTGGCTATTGTAATTATTATTAAAATTCAAGCCTTTACATTCCTCAAAAATTCGTTTATTGAAAAAATAAATTAGTTAAGCTATTTGTTATAACGTAAACAAATAAATTGTTAATTCAAATCAGAATATTGAATATATAATCAAATAAATATTTTCATAATCTGACGTAAAAAAAATGATTTAAGCACACTACGCCTCAAAAACTAAAAAGATAGTTCCTTAGTAATTTTAACGCAAAAGGAGATACGTTTCTTGTTGTAAAGAAATAAGGATCTCTGTCTCAACTTTTGAAATTTCTCCTGCAAATTTTACAAAAGATTCATTATAAAGTAATAGAAATTTCTTTCTATCATAAGCAAAATTTGTTTGCATTTGACTTAAATTTAATTGAATTAAATTATTTGCAAAATTTGTTTGCATTTAAGCTGCATTTGACAGTTATGAACAAGTAGTAATAAAAATACATTAATTTAACTTAAATAATTAAAATTGCACCAAATTGTTTTATTCGGACTACTTTTGAACTTTGTGTTGAATTATTTTTAAATTTACTTTTTCGGCTTTCACTTAGCTGTGATCCTAAAAATTTCACCAATGAACTGCTCTCGTAATTGTGATTTTACAGCAACATAAAATTTGCAATATAGAATTGTAGTATGAAAATTTTTAAAAATTGCAAAATTTCCATCAAATTAGGGATTTATTTATTTTTTAAGAAAAATCATTACGCCTGCTTGGTAATTTGAGAAATCGAGGAAATATAAGAAAACTTATTAGAAATTGGGAGTAAAACTCCTTTCAGGCTTATTTTGCTGAACTCTTAGAAAGTAAAATATATTCAAGCCTTTATCCAGTAAGAAAATTCTCAGTTGTGTACTTGATGTATATAAAAAAATAAATCAAAGAATATGCTTGACATTTTATAAGGTATGTTTGACATTTATAATATCGCAGTCTATCATATCTTGAAGTGATTAGAACAGACTCATTTGCACAATAATCACTGTTATATTTATCTATTATACAAAAGAAATTAAAAATTATAAAATACAAAACCCAGCAAAATATATAAATAAATATTAGATCGATTGGAAAGTATTGCACGATTCAGATTGGCAGTTTTAAAGGAAAGAAATATTTATTTTTGCGCATATTTAATCATTTATATATTATTAATTTTTTCTATGACAATTAACCATCTTTCAGGCAATTTTTAAATTCCATCAACAACTATTTATTGGATTTGCAGCAAAATACCGATTTAGAGAATTTTCCATTTCATGTTTATTACTAAAAGTTTTGCCATTAAGAGAATCATGTAAACAGATAATAGTCTGATGGGGAGTAGATCTTGACTATAAAGTGGATGAGGTAGAATTTCTCATCCTTATCCATACAGCTTCTGTTGAGTCATTTGTTCAGTGTGAGGCCGGGCTTTATTTTGTTGAAGAATTACACACCATTTATTGAGTAATGTAGGTCGTTTGAGTAAAGTCCGCTTTAACTTCTCTAATTGTCGACGGTAGATGCTATAGTCTGTCTGAAGCGATTGAAGACCAGTTCAAGATAAAGCTCTTCCTCCATATCCCACCAAATACAAAGTAGAACTGTCTCTAAACTCTGGTTTTGAAATGGGAATGGCCTTTTCTTTTGGACTTAACAATTGCTTTTTCGGGTATTATCCACTAGTCACTATACGCTTTAAAAAAGGATTAATTTAAATTCTTGTGACTCATGTGGAAATATTTACTCGTTGCTGATGATCTTAACTATAAGCTCATGTGAATTCCAAATATCAGCTCGAGAAAGTTGATGAACAACGTGCGGAATGTTATGTTGATATAGCTTAAGCCTAATACTATATATCTTCCATAGTTCGCAGACAATCCATACCAATGAAGAGGTTCATGCTAGTCAGGTGTATTTTCCCAGATGACTCCTAAATTCTTTAAACATATGGGTGTAAGAAAAGAAAACAGACAATTCGAATTAAATTATCCATTCGTTGTTAATCAATCGGGTCTATTCGCTTTTGAAATCGGTAATTACAATGCACGCAAATGGTGAAAATCGATTTTTATCCCCTCATTTTGGCATGAAAAGCACTCTACAATTAGGTCATGAGTTGTCCTGTTTCAAATTTAAGTTATCAATTCCTTTAGCATACTGTATTAATAGTTACAACAATTATTATAAATTATTATATAATTGTCATTTTAATAAATAATGGAGTTCATTATACCCAGATTAACTGAATTTTTTTATACTACTTTTTTATTTTCTGTCTACGCAATCCTCAAGACTTTGTATTTTCTATGGATTTATATATGACAAAGTTTCAAAACTTCAACAAAATAGCAAAGCAATGTCAGTACTACTTAAAGTCAAAATACATCAAAACTTTCCAATGGCATCATTTTCTAGCACAGTTGATTGGCTTTTTCCGCCTTATATGCTATTAACATTTTGACCTTCTAGCAAAAGCTATAACAAATATTCTCACTCTTTTCTATATATAATATATATATATATATATATATAACACCCAAAAATACCATATCTGAAAGTTTCTTTCTTCTTTTAGAAAAGTCGATCGACTTTAAACTGGCCGATTACACTAGAGAGTTGAATATATATACGAAAAGTGTGAGAAAAAAAAATAGTCCAGACAGAAAATGAGACAGGAAAGAAAATACTTGCCATATCGCTTTGAGTCAAGTCATAAAACATCCTGTTAAGGACACCATCCCCTCAACTGAGAGACAGATTTTTAAACTATGCTTTTCCGCACTTTTATCACAATTTTTTATTTCTTATCGAAAGTTGCGCGAGAACCATCATTCCTGATATCGTAACGGATGACCCGAAAAATCGACATTAATAGAGATGTCATTATTAAAAAAAAGAGAGAAAAAAATTCAGTTGGTAGACGATCCTGCAGATGGCGCTGAGAAATAAAAAAAATCAATGCCATGATGTCTTGATGGAATTCCGATATTTTAATGTATTCTTTGGGGTTGCGTGGAAAATCAAAAGGTTAACCTCCATATATACAGGCAGTCCTTTAATGTAATAATATTTTTTTTTTTTTTTTTTTTACTGAACTATTTCTTCTTGTTTTGAAAAATGAAATTGAATTTAAGTGTTTCAATAAAAAAAATTGTTTTGTGGAAAGACTCATAACAGTAAGGAATTTAATTTTTGTTCAAGAATTAAAATTTTGTTCGTATTCATAAATGAGAATAGTAATATGTTTGTTTGAATATTAAAACATATTTATTTAATTAATTAATAATATATAGCTGTACAACTAATAATTTGTATCTTTCCGCATTACAATGTTTATCTTATATAAATTATAAAACACTTTACAAATTTAAACAATAATATTAAAACCAACAATACAAATCTTGGGTTACTGGTAGATTACTAGTTAGTGTTTGAATATCAAGAATATTAAGGCATGTAGTTAACTTTTGAATAGGCAAGAGTCTTATTCCCGTTAATTGCCTTTTGTTCCTGTTACTGCTTTTAGAAATGAGAATAGGAGAAAACTGCCATAATGAGAGTAAGAGTCTCTCATAAACAATCGAATTGATTGATAAAAATATTCTCTTGTTAACATTTGTTGTTCAAACCTTATAAGCCTGTGGTTTTCAAACTGGTGTCCACAGTTGTCTCGATTATAGCAAAAGGACAACTTAATTGGGGATAATTTGGGCATGTATTGATTGTTGCTACTCTTAATTGTTTTTCTTGGGGAGAATTTTAATTCTTTTTCATGTTAAGTTTTTGTTTATAACTTTATATATAAAATGAATTCATATAACCGTCTCGTAGCCCAGTAGCAATGTGCAGTTAGTTGGCAGCACGACTCAAGTTGAAATCCGCTGGTGGTATTGTTGTAGCACTGCTTTCAGAAAAGAGGAGACTGGATATCGATTGTGGCAATGCACAAGCATCTTTTATCTATAATCAAGTTATCTGATGTAGGTTTTTTGGATTTTCTCCCATAATATACGCAAATGAGGGGCAGTTATCCCTAAAAATTCTCCCGTAAAGCAAGGACTTTCCTTCATCATCCGTCAGTATATTGTTTGTGGTATATGTAAGTACCATGAAGTCCACATACGTTACATAGAAAATAAATGAAGAATTCATTCATACATTTTTTTTCATTCTAATTATATTGATGACACTATTATTAATATCCTAATCGTAGTTAATCAAAATTTTAAATCTTAGAAAAGTTCGTGAGCCATCAGAAACATTTATAAGAGACTACCAAACAAGAAATCCTGAAAAAGTTTCACAACCACCACCAATACCACAAATCAACTATCAATCTGAAATCAACACATGTATGTCATCCATACGATTTGATGCTGTAAAAAAATGTCTGTGGTTATTATCTCATCATTTCCATTATTGCCCACATATTTGTATGTAGAAAGTTTATAAGCAATTATACGTCTAAAACACAAACAGACTTAAGATATAAGTTATATTAAATCCTCTATGCATTATTAAGTACTGATCTTCTGTCTAAGTTTTAATCAACCCATCAATTTATCTCATTAATTCCTTAAATTAATTAAGTCACATTGCGTTAAAGTGACAGGGGTCTAAATTATAGTTAATCAACTGTCTCCCAATTCAAGCGTGGAAGCAGTCGGCTCCAGAGCGTTATTTTCGTTCTTCAATGCCAATTAGATAATGGATCCACCAATACAAGGGCGGTGGCTCATTTATTCATGGACAGACATCAAAGCAAAACAGTACCGATTCCCCTCCAGTAATTTCTTCGTAACCCTATCTCCTATCGAACTGTGCTTCGATTGCTTTTGATTCCAGGGTTGTTCCCACCAATACACGGAATTCTTCTGCCCACAACATATGTAGAATCACCCTTTTCCGTATCGAATGATTAATTCAGTTCAATTTCTCTGGAAGTGGATGAGATTGGTTTTGGGAATTGCTATTAATTTTGCTGATGAGTTCTCTACCTGTGTTAGGATTACTTCCTGGATCAGACATGAGTGGTATATATAGAAACAGTTTCATTTTGATTTCCAGATGCTTAGGGTGAGGATAGTGAATTTACTAAATGTTTCTTTACTTCTAATTATGAGCCATTTTTATAAAGATTGTTCTTGTGTATTGAGAGTTACGATAGTATTGATGAAATATAAGGGATATTTTTATTAAAGCATCAACAGAAATTAAATACGGATGTTATCAAATCTAATTATACATTTATTTAGGATAAATAATTAATATTGAAAAAAGAAAATGTTCTTATTATTTATCAGTATCAGAGAGACTTAAATATTTCTTAAAATTTCTACACTTTTTTCTGATTATTTGCATAATTTCAATCATTACAATAATACCTTTGGATTTCTTAAAATTACCCAATCTTTCTATTTTCTTGAAAAGAGCATTGCTTTCAAAAATCACAGAAAAAAATTAATTAGTTTAATAAAAATTAAGGCTGAATCAAATATTAATAGTAATAGATTATTGAATTTATACTAGTGCAATATAAAATATATACATACAGTTCACACAAATAAAATGGAACACCTTTAACTTCTGAGATTATCATTAAGTCATAAATACTAAAAAATAATATAATATAATATCATAAATAATGTAATGTAATAAAAATAAGATAAATAATAATGTAGTAATATAAATGATGTTATAATAATAATAATGCCGTAATAATAATAATAATATGCCATAAATATTACTGTTGAAAATGACTGGAAGGAACTAACTTTTGGCGCAATTGTGGTTGATTAAAAAAATTAATTAATATTATTAACTAGTAACTCCAGATTTTACATTATATTACATTATTTTTAAATTGTCCATTGCATGTTGCAAGGTATTAATTGTAACAATAAGAATGCAGCATGTGTAACGAAACAAGAAACAAATTTAAAATGGATACATTTATTTAATTATCAGTTTTACTGCAATGGTCCATTTTTATTATTAATCACATTAATTATAAGAAACTCTGGAAATTACTCATGGTAATAAAAAATATATATTAGAAAACAATATAGCAAATCAATTCAGAATGAGATAATTTAATTATTCCTCTTCGTTTACAATTATGGCAGCATCCCGATGGGGGCCAAGCCATCTGCTTATTGGCAGATTTCGAGACAGGAGATGTTTCTTTTTACGGTGTAGTGTTGTTAGCTCTACAGTCATATTAGACTGGGACGGTTTAAAGTGGATTCCAAACCACTACAAATAAGCATGTCACCGCCGGGACCCGATACCGAAGCCTGCGACACCGAGAGTCAGAGCGCTAGTCACTCGGCCATCAGGCTCCAAATTTAGTTGTTAAGTAGTTTAATTATGACTTTTTATATCACCACAACTAGATTCCATAGTATTATTACATCAAATATTTTTAGTTACAATACATAATATTGCTTATATAACAAATAGTGAATTTATAGCCAAGGATAACATAGTAATAATCTGGTGCACTAAAAAAAAAAAAACAAGCGTTTTATTATTATGTAAACAAACATAAAAAAATCAAGTTAATTATTTTGGGACAAATTAGTATTTCAATAAAACATGAAATAATATTACGTATAATATTTCTTTAACAAAACTAAAATTAAAAAATTAGCACCAATCCGCCATTTTGTAGTAATTTTGAATATACTTGAACAGTTCATTTATTTGCATAATTTCGAGATCGATATTTAATTAAAGGAAAGGTATTTAAAACTGCAGTTTACTTGATATTTTTTACAAATTTTAATAAATATTTTTGTAAAGGTAATTTTCACTAGTTTCTCATGATTTAGATGAAATTTAATCAACCTACAAACATTGAATATAGTAATTGCTTAATTTATTATGGTAATAATACATTATCTGCTTATTTATTTACAGCAATTTTTTATGCGGGTAATTGCTTATTTTATCGATTTAATAAAAAAAAATCGAATAATTAGTTTTTCATTAAATTATTCATTTCCTCTTCCTAATAACTATGAAAAATTAAAACTTCAGAAAACTCATGATGAAAGGAAATGAGGTTTCGAGACAGCAAACCAGATTTATAAAAATATCCAAACATTTATCGGCGTACCCACCAGACATTACGATCGGAAATTTGGGGCATCCTGAAATAGCATCACTTAGCAAAAGGGCGTCATCTTCTAATTTCTTGCAAAGTCAATCGGTGATGACAAAGGATAATAAATATCAAACTGTCACATTGTAATTTATGACAAAACTTCCGCCGGAACAAAAAGTTTTCGCAGTTTAACGGAAATTTGAATTCTCTGTTTCTGAACGCTTTCCATTAATTTTAAATTGCGCTTGCTTTGAATAATAATGAAGGCAGAAGCAGGTGAGAGTTCTAAAATATTACACTGATTTGAAATGGTTCAATTTAAATTATTCTCCAATCGTATCAGCGTGGTAATGAAATTTAGTTAGAGTGCAGGAGTGATTTATTCTGATGATATGCATTACTTTGAAAAACGGTCAAAATTTAGAAGTAAGTAAAGTTTTTCTGAAAGCGGAAGAAAAAAACAGACCATTACATAATACCGGACAAGGCAACAACCTAAGCAGCACCAAAATTTCATTAATCCCAAAAACTCTTTCTCAGAATTTTTTCAAGCCAGCACTTACTCCATAGCTTCAAATTCCCACTTCCTCCTGAAATTCCTGCGGCCTGATGGCCAATTGGCTAGAGCTATGGCCTTTGGTACCACAGGCTTCAGGTGCAAATCCTGGTGGGAGCATGGATGTTAAACTGTAGGTCCCAATCTAATTAGCCTAAAGTATGAACAAAATCACCGTAGAGAGGCAAATCAAACCTCCTGAAATTCCTGTTCCTTCAGACTCCGTGCACTTTTCCCCATCTGAACTTTCAGATGCTTTAAAACAAATGAATCAAGCTGTCGTTGTCCTTGAGTAACATTTCGTAAGTCGTTCATCTCTTTCGACTGCAAGAAAGACTTACTAAAATCATTGGTTGTATGTGTTACTAAAAATTATGTTTACAAAAATTCCTTCGCAAAGCTTTTCACCTTACCCTATAGGAAATACATTCTATCTAATGAAAATGAGTATGATAGTTTGATTTACACTGGTGGCAAGCACTGAAATCAGTAATTTAAAGAGAAAATATCTGTAGATTGTGATAAAATATTTCTTTATCATTAAACTGCTTATATACTATAGAATTATCGAGATTATTCTAATACAGAATTCAAACATAACGCGATTAATCTTGAAAATTCTCCTAGAAGATACTGTTTCAACGCATTTTCTAGTAGATCAAGAGTGGCTCTTGCTTTTTAGCCTATTTAAACTTTTTTACATTATCGCATTAGAATAAATTACATAATTTTATGTGTTGTTTATATTTTCAAACTCTACATATAGTTGTGATTGATTGGAAATGTTTGCAAGAAATGTCTTTTCTTTTCAAATGTCAATTTAAAAGAAATTTTACATGGATATTTTATATTACAGTAAAATTTTATTAATACGATTATTAGTAATATTTTTTATATTAATATGAAGAATCGAATGACTTGATTTTATTTAATATATTTGTGACGCATAGTAATGTATTACAATGGTGCTTACGTTAAAGAGTGATTTTGTCAAAATTTTTGCCTATCGTTTAATTGTTTGTAGTTAATATAGTTAATGTAGTTAATATATATTGTAGTTATAATGTAATTTATATTTTTGTTGCTATAGATGTATATTGGTGATGTAAAATTTCATTAGGTCAAAAAAAAAAACCCATTATATTACACTTTCAATCACTAAATTTTATGTAACTTTTATCTTAATATTGTAACATCTCGAGATATACTAGACCTATAACGGCTTCAAGAAGAGG
This sequence comes from Caerostris darwini, assembly GCA_021605075.1. Classification (NCBI taxonomy): domain Eukaryota; kingdom Metazoa; phylum Arthropoda; class Arachnida; order Araneae; family Araneidae; genus Caerostris; species Caerostris darwini. Next base: position 11,013 of record BPLQ01006949.1, read on the forward strand.
GCCACTTTTAGGATCATGGAAACACTTTAATTTTTACTTACAAGTACTATATATATACAAATACAGAACTCTGGCTTGTTATTATGCAAATAAATGAAAACTTAAAATATAAATTTGATCACAAATGCCCGTTTAAATCACAAGTACAGTTCACTCCAACGAAGGAGATTTCCAGAGTTCTCGAGTCTATGATGAATCTCAAAATACGTGGGCTGAGGCAGACCTTAATTATCACACGGCGTGATGCACGAACCCCCAAGGGGCTCACTTTGAAAACAGGCGGAAACTCCGGTCTATTCTGTCACTTCAGAGAAAAAAAGTAAAACAACACTCTTTGTCAAACTCGTCACAGAAGATCCGTCAAGGGGGTCAGCTTCCCTCAATTCTCATTGGAGTAGACATTTCTCAGCCCAGGGTCTATCACCAATCACGATGCCACAATTCATGATGTAGTCCATATTCCATGGAATATGGACTACACCAAGTTTCAATCTACACCAATATTTAAAATGGACTACACCAATACGATCTACATTGGACTACACCAATATATCTGTAATTGTTTCAACCTGTGAAGGTTCACATAGACAATCGCTAATTTCATGAGTCTCATTATACATGACACTGAATACCTGCTATCAGATTTGAGTGACAGGTTGTTCACATTAGTACAAAACACTAATTGCGTGTTATATAACTACCCACAACACTGATTATCTGCTATCAAATTTGAGTCATATGTTATTATGTTATCAAAGAATATACATTCCTCTCTTCTGGGAATGAAATGCCACAACTCTTCCCGTGGGAAAAACGATACAATATTATTATGTTAAGAGTGTTTTATTAAATATTTTCTCTATATTTCTTTATATTCCTCAGTGTTGTTTTTGTAATTAATTTAATAAAAATTAGAAAAAAAAATATCGTTTTACGAATCCATTTGCTGAAGCTGAAAAACATTAACTCAGATCTGCTAATAATAATTTAAAAATAGTGACGTAACTATGTACTTTTTAAGTTAAATAAAAAATGCATTTTTGAAACTTTTGAAACACTATTAAATAAATCAAAAATTAAATAAAAATAGCGACATTGGAACAGAACGTCGTCAAAAACAGCGAGTATCTTATATTCAAATAAAAATATGAATAAAATGGCTTATTATTTATTGAATTTTGAAATGCTTGTTCTACATATACAAATAGACGCTACCATTGTAATAATCAATATAACTTTAAATTTGTCTTTTTTTTTATTTCAAACTCAAAATATCATTATCATCATCAGTGGCTCAACAGCCTCAAGGTGGGCCAAGGCCGTCTGCCTATTGACAGATTTCGTGACAGGAGATGTCAGCCCAACGCTCTGCGGTCATTTTAGACAGGGGCCTAAGGCTTAAAGCGGATTCCGAACTACTACAAACATCCATGGCACCGCCGAGATTCGAATCGAAACCTGGGGCACCGAGCACCAGAGCGCTAGTCACTCAGCCATCAGACCCCAAAATTAAGTTGATTAAGAACAGACGGCAGCAATGGGATTCGAACCCACATCTTCAAAGAGATATGTACCTTAAATAAAAATAATCACTTCGAAATAATCGTGTTAACTTAAATAATGGCAAATATACAATTATATAATCAATTCCTAATTATAAAGAACTCAATCATTATTAAGGGGCTTGAATGGCTCTCGGTACCACAGGCTCTATACCACAGTACTCGGTACCACAGGTTTCGGGTTCGAGTCCCGGTCTCATATGACTGTAGAGCATCATGGAGCAAACGTCAGACTTCAATCTACGGGTGCTCCTTCACAACAGAAGCTGCTTCTTTCCCCTTCAACCATGAGTCCATACGTGTACGGTCCAGATCAGATTAGATATCTATGCTTGGCTAGGCTTCGTCTAGATTAGATATCTACCAAGTGGGATAAGTAACAACAGCAACTCAATCATTATAAATATTTATTGATTTTCTTTTTACGTGCTCAAATTGCTTTAATTTAACTGGATGTTGTTTTAAAATTTATGATGTAAAAAATAAATAGTACAAAACATTCTGAAAACATATATCGGTCATTTTGAAACAATAATAATTTTTTTTTTTTTAAATCCATTTAAAAACATTTTTGATCAAACATAAATGGATTCTAAAGTAACCAACAACAAGAAAAAGCACAAATAAATTATTTCTATCTCACGTATTTCTTTTATTACAGAGTACATTTTGTTTCTATACCACAATATTTTAAAATAATTTATAGAACAAGTGAAACTACAGCAAAAAAAAAAAAAAAAAAAAAGTTAAACCACCTAAAAGAAGAAAAAAGGCAGGTAAATGCGTAATAAAAATAAAGGTACCCATATCATCTTCGAGAGTTAAATTTCTTCCATCTTCTGTGATACGGTATTTTTATTCCCATTTACGAGAAGGTATGTTCTATTTGGGTTCGTTGCATTGCTAAGTTCTCTTCCTTTTTTAGAGTATCGACATGGAACGTTGCCAGATTCTAAATTTCTTTTTTCTCCGTGCTTCTTCTTATACATTCCACAAAATGACCAGATAAAATTTTTCGAAAGTTAAAAAGGGAAAGTTCTATTTGTGATTGCGATCATTAAGGCTTTCTCAATTTTTGGACGATAAAAATAGAAGGTCGTTAGCAATAACGTTCAGTTTTAGACCAATGAATCAATTTATTAGAAACAAAGTAGTGTATGATGCTCGTATGTTATTTTAAAGCCACATAGACTGAACTTTTTTTTTTTTTTTTAACTCGACACTTAGAACAAACTCGAAAATTTATTTTGAGTATTAATAAGTTTAGGTAATTATTTTATTTATTTTTTATTTGTGGTGTCAAAGTATATTGAAAAGTAATGACATTTTAAATTTATATTTCTTGTTCTCCAAACTAAATTTCCTATTTTTAAATTCTAAGATATTTTTTTATTATATTGAATTAATTTTTTTTATCCTAATATAAAAAAAATTCACACAAAATCAATCATTATTATTCCCAAATTTTGTGAAATTTTGGACATATTGTTACATGAGGAATTTGATGGGCGGTTACTGATTTTAAAAAATTTGTTAAAAGCAATGGTTTTTTTTTACTGACCACATTAAGGTTTGTTTTTATATATTTATTTGTAGAAGAATTATTAAGTTCTTTGCCTAGCAAATTGAAATAATGTAGTTTTTAGATGAATGCATAGTCATCAATTGGTGTAATAATAAATTTTTTCTAGAGATTTTGTATTGTCTTTATTGATGAAATATAATTATAGAATGTGGTGGGTGTAATTATAGAAAATTGGAATCAGTCTGGAAAGGAATTTTTTATTTGTTTATAAATGCACCTTTTTCTACTTGAAAAATCAAAGAGAGAAGAAATGTGTCTCTGTTGCTTTTGTTAAAGACTTTCAATATTAAGTTTAAAGTCGGTTTGAATTTTATTCCATCAGTTAGAAAATCTCTAAGATTCAAGTCCACTATTATAATTTCGCCAATGGTAATATGACCAGAATCTGTGTCAAGGAACAAAGTTTCATCCTAGCAGTTGCATGAAGATGTGTTTTACAATTCAAATTATTGTTGAAAACTTTCCTTCCAAAAGGGAAATTATATTTGAATATTTTTATATGTCAGTATTGCCAATGGGAAAAAGTTTCTTATCATTCAAAATGGTTTTAAAAGAAATTTTATCAAAAACAGTGTTGAAAGTCGTAAGTGAAATAAATTAAATTGAAAGACTCAGTGGTGATAAATTTACTTATTCTTTGTTTGGTAAGATGATAAATAAGAATTTTGAAGTGAAATATTTTTTATACCTTGTTTTGACGAAATCAGAGAAATTCTTCTATTATAATATTTAGTTTTTAAGGAGAAAATATAATTTTTTATAGAGTTCCAAGAAAAATGGTATTGAAGGAATTCTCTAGTGATTTTAAATCTTTAAAGAAGTAATCAGAACGTGCTAAAGTTTTAGTTTTAGTTTTACCAGATCTTCTACAACATCTATTAGAAACTAATTCATGTTACAATGGTTAATTGTTTTAAATAGAAAATCCATTGAAAGTCTCTTTTGTTCCTCATCTGCAGGTATTCTAAATTTGTCATCTTCGTGCACTTGTTGTTCTACTAATTCTTTAAGATCTTCGTTGAGGAAATTTTCACCAGTTGTAACTTCCAATAATTCTTCAACATCCTGCCCATTTATATTATTTAAGAGTGTTTCATTAGCTGGCTTGACGCTTTCGTCGACATCAATAATGCATTTTCTTATGCCAGTATCCTTACGTAGCTTCGACCATACATTCCTTCTTACTCCTTTCAAACATTTATCGTTCACCTCATTCCAGGAAACATTGATGTTGTCTGCAGCACCCATAATATTATAGTTTTTTCCACATACCTCTAATGGATTGTTTATCTTTCCCATTGGTTTTATCAATCAGTTGTCGAAATGTCCGCAACATAGAAGATACTATATTAAAAGATGCTATATTATATATGCTTATATATATGTAGGATTTGTTGTTTGCTAATCCAATTAGCAGATGGCGTCACTGAACCGTATGTGTCGACGGAAAGTTTACCCGTGAGTGGGAGCAATGAACTGTGAACTTTGATCCCAGGAGAAGGGACAGGAGCCCGTAGGTGAGAGCAGGGTTGGAAGTCGATGAGAGCGGATAGCTGCATGCGCAGCGAGAGAATGGAAATGATGAATATTTGTATAAGCCATAATTATTAATCGTTGTAAATACAGATGTAAATAATAGTGTGTAATTAAAAAGGACTAGAAAATATCTTGTTTCTTCATTTGTTTTCAAACTACCCCCTAGGCACCACAGACCTATATATAGAGAGACTCTTCTATGTTATTAGCCTACCTCTCTGGATTTGTTTTCGACTCGGACTAGCTTCTATTGAGATGGAATATCCGTAGGTAGAACTCTGACTTGACTCAGTATTGCTGAAGAAGGAGGGCAATTTCTACCGGGAGAATTTTTAGGGGGAAGAAACTTTTAGGGAACAACCCTGCATTTGCATCTCGAAAACCCCACCAGGTAGTCCAATTAACGAGACAAGATGCTGAATATCATAAACGCTATTAAATCTTCTCGTTTTTGAAACAATGTCTACAACAAAGCCGCCAGTGGATTGAACCTCATCCCTAATGCTCACATTGCCACGAGTCGGGCCCGATGAATCATAATATTGAAATATCTTATATTGAAAATCTTTATTAAAAAACTGTTAATTCTAAATTTGATAAAGGCTAAATTTATGTTTCATTTACTCATTATTCTTATGAACCAGGAATTACATCCTTCGAAAAGTACTTTTTACAGTCAAGCTTAACATGACTGAAGAAATATTCTTCACGCCCCATGTAAAAATATCCTTTAATGTTGTGGGACTTCACCATAATAGAAGTCTATAATAAAAACCAAGTCCTGACTTTACCATAATAGAAAGATTTAAGATGACATTAGAAAACATAATGTAATACCTGGAAACTTAGGATGCAATTCCAGATATAAATAGCCCAGGATGTAATTTCTGATTCATCAGAACGGAGGCTACATTGAACATGATCTTCAAATTCTCCAATTAAATAGAAAATTTTAGTTCAGTTTTATCATTGTTAATTCGTTGATATATGAGTCCTTAAGTGCTGTAAAATGCCAAGTTTACCCCTTTTTGATCACATTTTGAATTTAAATGTTTCATGCAATTCGGATTGTTAGGCCAAGCTATAGGGGAATCTTGATTATTGTTAGTTTAATTATGAATAAATTTCATACATGTTACTTTATTACATCTCCTACAAATAGTATTTCCTTGCTGTTTTTTTTCAACCATGAGTGTAAAAAGAAATTAAACATTTAAATTACCTCAAGAATAAATTATTAATATAATATTTTTTATTTTGTATTAATTGCATGTTATTATTGCTTTTATTTTTATTATTTTTTATTAATTATTTTTTAATTAATTGAAAGAATTAATGTACAATAATTAGATATTTTCTAGAATCCTATAGATTAACTGTTAACATTTAACACTAACTATTAAATAATATTTTATTTTGTTTTATATAATATTATTAATAATATATAAGTGACTGCTTAAAATAAATTTAGATCGTAAGAAACGCAGATTTTTTTTTTTTTTTTTTTTTTTTTAATTAGGATATTATGTCATTATTCAGGGTAGATTCAATTTGGGGCCTGATCACAAAGTGACTAGTTCTATGGCGCTCGGTGCCACAGGTTTCGAATTCGAGTCCTGATGGTGCCATGGATGTTTGTAGTGGCTCTTAATTCACTTTAAACCGTAAGTCCCGGTCTATATACGACTGTAGAACACTAAGCGTAGGACTGACAACCCTACCCTGTAAAAAGCAGACATCTCCTATCTTGAAATCTGCCAGCAGGCAGACGGCCTTTCAAAGGCCACCATGGAGCTGTTTCTCCAATAAAGAAGATTTAATTTGTTGATATAATTAATGAGGGAATATGTATTATTTAGCATCTTAATTTTTTTTAATAATTATGTATTTAACATATTTCTGTACATAAAACTTTTAGAAAACATTTTATAAATTTGTACAATGCAATATAACCCTATTGCATTGTACAAATTTATAAAATGTTATATTGTGGGATTATCAAAGAGAACATGTTACTAGCATCATAAAAATCCAGTTTCTATTAGTGCAAAAATGTATTATTAGTATTTGTGTCCTTATATGTTCTTGATTAAATTCTAAATCTAAAATACCTCTTGAATTGCTAATTTTATAAATTTTAATAAAAATAAATAATAAAGTTATACAATAAAGAAATAAGTCATATAAAAACAAAATCAAAATTAATTAATATTAAAACTTTTTTAATTAGTTCCGTTATATATTGGGTTTCATGTACTATATTTATCCAGTCAGCTAAATAAGAATTCATTAAAATTGTTTTAAATTATAATTTAATATTATCTAAAGGATTTTACTCGCAAGTAAAAACAACTGTCAACTTTAAAAATATTAAAAATTCAAATAACAAATTTTAATAATATATTTATGTTAATAATTCAATCATCAAAATGTTTCGTAATAAATAAGCCATTGTCGTTTAGCCATTCGGAGATTAGTTAGATTAAAAAAGTTTCAAAAAAATTATTTTGCCTTCTGTTCTGTCAGCTTTGTCTAGCTATGCGTGGCTGAAAAAAGTCTTTATAAATTAATAGAAAGCTCATCATCAGATAAATAATTAAAATCGTTTATTATTTAGCTACAATTTGCACTAATAACTTTAACTGGCTAAAATTTTCATAGAGCTTGTTTCAATTGCCAAATTTTAAATAATTCAAAAATGATTATTTATATTTTTAACTAAAATTTTTATAAAATACTTTTAAAATAAATAATGAGAAATGAAATAGTAATAATAAGACACGAAAAAAAAATGCTGAAATCCTTTCACAAATCATATGTTTAAGTTCATATTAATGTAGAAAAATAAATATAGTCATTTCGTTTCATAGTCTTTTTTCTATATAACATTTGAAAGAAACCTTTTTGTTTAAATAGGTTTCTAATATTCCTAAAGGCAACAAAATTTAAGGGGAAAAAAATCACTTATAGCATTTTATACATTTTTTATTTGTATTTTTATTTATTTATTTTTTTCAAAGGGATCTAAAGAAATAAAATTTGCCAATATTTGAAAAATTTGAAATTTACTTACATTAATAAATAATTGATTGAAATAATGAATTACTTAAAAATATAAATATAAAATGCTCATATTAAAAAGTTAAATATTCCCGGAAGACAATGTCCTTCCTTTATGACCTCAAAGTGAATGTTCATGACATACATAATTGAGACACAAGGCTAATTAATGAACACAAAAAAATGAATTTAAAAAAATCTTCAAAATTTACATAAATAAGGAAATACAAAAGTTTTAATAAGCCAAAAAATGAATTTAAAAAAGGAGCATAAAATTTAAAATTAGTCGTATTTGTAACAAAATGTTTGTTTGCTTGTTAAATTATTTAATTTCTTCATACTGATTATAAATTCTCTGCCTACTACTAGATGGCAGCACGATTTCAGAACTTAATTTAACTAGAGCTTTTTAACTCAAATGCTGGTGTATATTTTCTTAAGCTAATGAATAAATTGTTTCCAGTGATAATTTTTATAAAAAGAAATATTTTTTTAAAGTATTTCTATTCAAACCTGATGTATATACAAAATACATCAAAAATAAATCGTCTTTTATACTTAATTATTGTGGACTTTTAACATTTAATTATGGTGGATTTAACTTTCCTTTACTTCGAGATGAAATTTGATATTAAGGTGTCCATTGCCCTGAGCAAAAATAATTATCTATATATTATATATATATATGGGTGCGCAGAAGATCTACCTCCCCGTGGTGCACCTGGTAACACTTTTTAGTGGCTAAAAGATCTGCAACTTGGCATTATTGTTAGATTAATGAACTCTGTTTCAGCATGTATTGTTGTATTTTTTTTTTGTTGTTGTATGTTTTTTTTTTTTTTTTTTTTTTTCGTTGCTCTTTTTTTTGCTGTAACTGTTCATAATCTGCCATTGGAAATAAAATATATATATATATTATATATACAGGCACACACACACACATATATATAATGGTTCCGATACGTAAATTGAAAAAAAAATATACAGAAATAAAATTTGATGCAATATTTTGTTTAGCATGTTTAAATATTATCTTTCTACAATTATAAATAAAACTACATAAATTATTTTATATAATTATTATTTATATTATTTTACATAATTATAATTTATATTATTATTTTATATAATTATAATTTAATTTATTTTCTAAAAACTGACAATAAAAAATAATCGAAAAACTTCTCTCAAAAGTCAGGACACTTTTAAAAATCAGTTAATAATCAAAAAAATATTTTGCAAGTTATTAATTCATTGTACATCCTTCAAGAACCCAAAAAACTATTAAATGTACTGGCATTGAATTAACTAGATTTGCAACTATTGAACCAATATTGATCCATCATTTTCCTAATCATTACATCAATTCGTTAGGGCATGTCGTTTTCTTATTCTAACCTCTAATTCCCTCCAAACATGCTATATTGCTTAACATGTTTTCGTATTATTATTGGTTCGTTTTATTGAAGAAATCATAGTTACAATTTATTATTTATACAGTTTAAAATCTGTCTGCTGTCCACATATGGTCAAACATTTCTCAGCACGGCCCGTCCTCGACAGCTTTTTTTTTTTGGAACCCTCCCTCAGGCCCAATATCTCTCCCACGGATGCAAGAAATCCAATAGTCGTTGGGGTGACAAAAATGCCACGAAGTGGGGTGGCAATCAACAGGTCATTCAACTTCCCACTCCCCCCCAATTTCTATTACTGGACATTGCCCCGCTCATAGAAATTGGTTTCCAGTTCTGACACTGTGCAATCTCTGTCTTTCCTCGAGAACCATATATATAAATTTATTTAAGACTCCCTAACAAAGTTACCATATTGTAACTTTGCACATTGTAATAAAAAAAAAATTAAATTAAAATTAAAAAAATACTACATACGATACATACACAATATCAAAATAATAGACATACAACACTAAGCAAGATGTAAAAATGTTTATTATTGAAAATTAAAATATTTTATCATCTATGCATGTATACTTAAAAAATATCCAAGCACAACATTACAATATTTTATCCATTAATTCAACAAATTCTAAACAATTGTTTCTTTTCTATCAAAAAACTGACAATTTCATAATTTCCATGTCTACTTATTATCCCAATTCAAAATTTTAACTTAAAATTGTCTTACTTATTTAGATTGCATTATGCAAAAATAATCTTAGATCCCAGAAAAAAAGCTTGATCTATTTTTGTAATTTGCAAATTTTCCGGTCATACAGGAAAATATTAGATCATATAATCAATAACATTACGCAGAAAAATTAAAAAAAAAAAACCCAGTTTAGATGGAAAAAATATTAACAATGTATCCAAAATTCCAGCAACAAAAGAACAATTTTTCAATATAAAAGACACATTTTCACTTTGAAAACATCTCCTTTTGTGACCCAAAACTACATATAACTGTTTATTTTTACTATATCATGAAAAGCCCATGATTGATCTAAAAGTTCCCTTAAAAGTGTGGGGAATCTGTTCCTAAGCAATTACTTGCAAAATCAACAACAGATTGTCAATACGAGATGGCATAAAAAATATAACCTTGGCGAAGGTCAAGGAAAAAACGCAATAAGAATCCGCCGTTATGAGTTTTATAATGATTGAGATAAATAAATAAATATTGTCAAAATTGTCGTACGAAGACTAAACATCGTGGAGCAAATACTCAACAGTGGTGACAACCGACATATTAATCTTTGAACCGTTTTTCCCGAAAATTATTTTCATTAACCAAAACTTTTAGAGCCCCTCGTAACCCAGTGAAACATTCAATTGGACGTACGTAAGCAAAGTGAAATTTTTTCTTTCATATATAAAGAAGATGAGTGAACTTTTTTCTTGTTGATTTTACTGTGCTTTTGTTTTAAGTGGTATTATGCTCTGATTCTGTTAATTTAAATTGACTAGAATATTAAAATTTTAATTTTAAATTATTATAACATTTCGACATTATTATAACGTTGTTATTACGAATTATTCTAACATTATGCTAATAATCCCAGACGCTGTACTATTATTCATTATGTGTGAAAACACATTTAAATTAGCTATATCTAAACCCATAACAGAATCTTGGACAAAATAGAATTATATTGTTTATCAACTCCCTCTTTATATCGCCTCTCCAATGTCCGATATTTTCATGAAAATGGATCTAACCTATACATATACGCAATTAAAAACGACTTTAATAAATCTTTCGAGGGAAATGTCCTAACAAGAAATTCCAGATTTGTCTGGGGAAGATTTGTGTTCTCGTAACCATCGGAATTTTTGTGAATAAAAACCCCATAATGAATCTCTCAGTGTACCGGATAATTTAAAGATGAAAATTTTTTTCATAGATCACCATTTTCAACGTAATCAATCCTGGCAGCAGTTTTTGATCTTACGTTGAATAAGGCAGCAGAAATTTTGGATATGATTTTAGAGGTCACAACTTCTTCTGTTGAAATTGTCATAGTTTTTCCTTCAGTTAGCGAATCAACTGAAGCGAACTGAAAAATATAATAAGGGAATTCACCAATTTTCATTCTCCAGCTGCAGTTCACCCTTTCACTGGAATAAAACATTGTAGAAAAAAAGGAGATGTTCCAGAAGTAGGATTTTTTCAATATGTTCATACCATAGACGTTTCGAAAAACAAATGTATGGAAGATAAATGCGTTCAATCAAGTTCACGACCGGAAACACACCCAGAAAATGAAAGGGACAACTTCTTTGTCCAGGAATCAAGTCGTTTGGTAATTTCAGAACGGAGAACAAACATTTAATTCAAGGTCTGTACCAGCTCAGACGTGTCTATCTAATTTCTAAAGATAACTACCTAAAATAAAATTCTTGACCGTCCACCTACACACACACCTTATATAAAGTGGGGTTTGGCCGAGATGAATTCGTGGACTCGACGAGTTGGGAGATTAGCCATTCTTTTTCGAAGCACACTGAGATAGAAGACCGTCCTGGTAGTAAATCGAATTCGTTTTTGAATTGTTTTTGAACGGCAGCCCTGACTTAAAATTTGAATTATTGAACAAAAAGGCTGCCTTAGATAAGTGAAAAGTTATTCTGTGTAAAAAAAAAAAAATTTTTTTAAAGGTGCTGAAATCTCTGATTTGAAAGGTTAATATCGCTCCCGTTTGGCGACCATTAGGATTTCCAGCTGCTTCATAAGTTGAAAGTACAGATAAGAAACTTTAAAAAAGCTTTTGTTTCCATAATTTTCATACGATGAAATTTAATCTTAATTAACTTTGCGTTTTTCTTTCTCTTAAAAGAGTAATTGATTGTTTAAAAATAATTGTTTCCATTGTATTTAAGTTTAAAATGTCGTTTTAGAAAGAGAGCTATATACAGTTGACATTTTTTTTTATTGTTGTTTAAAACAAACACTGTTTAATAACAGTGTTTGCTATTAAACAGTGTTAATTTTCAATTTCTGATATCCTATGCACTTGAAATACTTATTATTAATAATTGATTTATTAAGCGTATTCTGCTTAAGAAATTTTAGTTTCATTTTAATCAAACTAGTTTATTTTATATGAATATCTCTAATGCTAATTAAGAAAGGATAATTTATTATTGGTTTGTCTTTGCATATCAATTCTTCTTTTTGAGACTGAAAGTTAGACAATCGTATTGTTTTTTATTCTGTTTTATTGTGAAATGGTATATTGATGGTTTTTTTTTTTTTTTTTTTTTTTTTTTTTTAATTTAGATATTGTATACTACTTGAAGCATTATTTAGAAAATTGCTTTTTGTATTTAAATGATTTTTTATGATTATTGGTGTTTTTTGACTATCATTTGTTAAAGTTCTGAAATTAATATCCAATTGTCTGTGAAATTGATTTATGTTTATTGTTTGTTTTGAAATATAATTTTAAGAAGATTTAAAATGGTCTTCTTAGCGAAATAGAATCCCTGATAGATGGAGTCAAAAGATTCGTTAAGATGTTACGAAGGAAATTACCTGCCAGTTAGGACAGTGGAATCTGAGATTCCATTGTCCTAAATTAGTAAAGCAGGACAAAACCAGCTCAATATTCCAGAACAGAGTTGATAAAAATCACGAATATCAAATATCCATGCTGCACAAATCCTTTCTGTGATGTTTACAGAAAGATATAGAAAAAAAATTAAATAAATAAATAAAATAGAGTTAAAAAAATAAAACTGTGATCGCACTTGTCGACACAGGTAACCTATATGAGAAGATGCGTGTATTGAGATACCGAATTTTTTTAATAAAGGAATAGTTTTGGCAGGAATTGGAAATTTGCGGATTGAAACTGTGGCGGTATTGTAAAGGTCGCGTAGTGTTATTAAAATTCAGACGGCAAAATAAAAGACGATATTCAATTTTCACAATTACGACATGTTTATTCTACTTCGAACGCTTACTACGTTCTATTTTTATTCTAGCGGGAAAATTCCCTTTTTAACAGTGAAAGTAGAAGTCGTTCAATTTGTATTCCATTTTACATCAATAGGTGTCGCTACATCACTCCCCTACCAGTAACAAAGTTACGTTACTTTGAAAATGGTAGACGAATTAATATATCTATACAAATATTAGCGAACAAATACACATTGATACAAATTTAAATTGCAAAAAATAATTACAAATACAATTACATTTAAACAATTACATACATAAATCAAGTTAATTTTTAAAATGGAATGGATGAATTATAAATTTGAAGAAAAGTCAATAATGTCATTGAAACGAAAAGGAAGTTTTACTTGTCTTCCACAACGTGTTGTTGTATTTGGTTGTGCAACTTGCTGACTTGGTATAAATGTTTGCTCACTCGGCAGAGATGTATGATCATTTAAGGACGTTGGATTCAGAAGTTCATTAGGTTGTAACACATATGCCGGTTTTAATCTATCCACTGAAATATTAACTTGTTTATTTTTAATTGATAGAAGAAAGTTTTTCGGGGATCTTTGCAATACCAAGTAGGGTCCTTCATATGGGGGTTCTAAAGGTTTTTTAATTCTGTCAATTCGCAGAAACACATGTGAGCATGTGTACAAATCTTTTGGAATGAAGATCTTTTGTTTACATTTGTTTTTGGATTAGTATGGTTTTAAGTCAGCCATCTGTTTTCGGAGATTGCTTACAAAATTATCATCAGATATTGGAAATTTGGATTCTTCAAAGAATTCGCCTGGTAGTTTAATAGTTTTTCCATAAACCATTTCAGCTATTGTATACTTAGAGTCCTCATGTAGAGCAGCTCGCAAACCCATAAGAACCGTTGGTAATGTGTCCGTCCAACGAACGTTGTTATGACATCTAATAGCTGTTTTCAAGGTACGGTGAAGACGTTCAACTTTTCCATTACTCTGAGGATGGTAAGAAGACGTATGGTTTACTTTAACACCACATAGCGCAGCTAAACTTCGAAATAGTTCTGAAATAAATTGCGTGCCTCTGTCAGTAATAACACAAGTAGGTACACCAAATCGGGTAATCCAATGCTCATAAAAAGCTTTCGCTATACTTTCTGCAGTGATATTTAATAACGGTACCACTTCCATCCAAGAGGTAAATCGATCAATACACGTCAAGCAGTATGTGTATCCATTAGAAGGTGAATAAGGTCCAATTAAATCTATATGAACGACACTAAATCTCTCATCTTTTGCGTGAAATTGTGAATATTCTGATTTTGTATGTTTAGTTATTTTATTTTTCTGACAGTTGATGCAAGTTTGAGTCCACTGTTTAACATCTTTTTTCATATTTGGCCAAATGAATCTTTTAGTTATTTCTTTTACAGTAGTTCGAATTCCAGAATGAGCTAAACTATGAATTGTATTAAATATTGTCATTCGAAAATGTTTTGGTATGAATAGTCTGATACTGGAAGTAGAGGTATCACAATACAAGAGCTTTCCTGATGGCAATTGGTGTTCTTTGAAATGTAATGATTTGGAATGTAATTTTAATTGTTGTAGTTCATCATCATTAATTTGTGCATCAGCTATCAAGTCATAATCGACAATAGGTGAATCGATGTCCTCAATTCGAGACAGTCTGTCTGCTACCACATTGTTTCGACCACTGATATGGTATAGGTTAGTAGAGAATTGTGAGATATATTGTAGGTGTCTTAGTTGTCTGGGAGAGGCTTTATCATTGTTTTGCTTAAAAGCAAATATTAACGGTTTATGATCAGTATAAATATCAAAATCTCGACCTTCAAGTAAATGCTTAAAATGTTTAATGGATAAATATATACCCAAAAGTTCACGGTCATAAACGCTGTAATTTTTCTGAGCATCATTAAGTTTTTAGAAAAAAATGCAATTGGCTTCCATCCATTTTGTTCTTTTTGTTGAATAACTGATCCAATAGCCCAATCAGATGCATCTGTGAGAAGTGCCAGAGGGTAATCCGAGTTGGGATATGCCATTAACGCTATTTGAGCAACATCTTGTTTGCATTTTTCAAAACTTTGTCTAGTTTCATCGGTCCATGGTATTTTGCGTCGATCTTTTTTTGTAGATCCTTTCAAAAGTTCATGTAGAGGGGCTTGAGTTTTTGCGGCATTATTTATATAATTACGATAAAAATTGATCATTCCTAAGAAGGAACGTAATTCGTGCATAGTTTCTGGCAATGGATATTCTATGATAGCTTTGATCTTTTGAGGTTGAGGTTGTGAACCTTCCGCAGATATTTGATAGCCTAAAAAATCTATTACAGGTACTCCCAAAACTGATTTGCTAATATTAATCCGTAGACCATATTTATCTAAACGCTGGAAAACTATTTTAAGATGTGAACGATGTTCTTCCTCGCAAGAAGAGGCGATCAACACATCATCTAAGTATGGAAATACAAAGTCTAGACCATAAAGAACTTCATTTATAAACCTTTGAAATGTTGCAGGGGCATTTTTGAGACCAAAACTCATCACATTGAATTGATAAAGTCCAAAAGGTGTGATGATGGCAGTTTTTGCCTTATCTTCATCTGCTACAGGAATGTGATAATATGCTTTAGTAATGTCAATTTTAGAAAATATAGTTTTATTAGTTAAAATATGTTGAAAATCCTGGATTCGAGGTATGTTATATCGATCAGGTATAGTTAAATCATTCAATCTTCTATAATCACCACACGGACGAAAAGAACCATCTTTCTTTGTTACTATATGTAATGGACTTGCCCATTTTGAGCTAGATGGACTAATGATGTTATTGTCTAGCATATATTTAAATTCTCTTTTAGCTATTTCCAACCGTTTTGGATCTAATTGTCTTGCTTTACAATTTATAGGTTGTCCTTTAGTTATAATATGATGTTTTACATTATGTTTAACATTTGAAACAAGAAAATTTGGTTTTGTTATATTGGGATACATAGAAAATAAATCAGAATATTTACATAAGCTGCTCGTTGTATTTACACTTTCATTAATAGAGATGGGTGCAATGTCACCATAAACTGCAAGGTTAGTTACACCATCAATTAATCTTTTATGCTTTATATCAATTAATAAATTGAACTTATTTAAAAAATCTGCACCTAGTATAGGTTTACTAATTTTGGCCACAATAAATGGGAATTGAAATTCTCGACGTAAACCCAGATCAAGATTTAAAATTTCTGTACCAAAAGTATCGATTGCAGTATTATTTGCAGCATATAATTTATAGTCACTAATAAATTTGTGTTTAGAAGTATAAGGAATAAGACTTACGTCCGCTCCACTATCAACCAAAAAGCGTAAACCCGTTTTTTTTTTGTCGTTGACAAATAGACGGTATTGACGGCAATGTTTTGTATTTTCAGCAGCAGAGTCTGCCGTTAATTCTGTTGCTGATTCTGGTTTTCCGAAGGATTATTTTTCCATGCACATGGAGCTTTGCATTTATCAGGAAAACATTTTTCTCGAAAACGAAAATGGTAATAACAGTACTTGCCAGAAGTATTATAATAGCGATTGCGAGACTTACTTCGATGAGAAGAAGAGTATCGACCGCTATTTGTTGTTTGGGAACGAGAGTTCCTTGTGACACTCAGTTTTTCAAGTTTATTTTCCAAAGATGTAATTTGTTGTTGTAACTCAGTCATGGCATCTGATCCTGGTGAAACATTATTGCTTAAGCGGTAAAGTTCTTGTTTTGGTTGCATTTCAAGAATACGATCCGCCATTAATGCCAGTTTTTCAATTCCTTCTTCACTAACTAGTAAAATATCTCGCACAGAATCAGGCATTTTTTGTAGAAATAATGTTGTTAGTACCTTGTCAGTAATTCCATCAGTAGCCAGGTTTCTCATTTTTTGTAAAAGTTGACTAGGTTTAAGATCTCCCAAGTCAAGTCCTGTCAGCAGTCTCTGAAGACGCTTATTTTCGCTTTCTTTAAATGTATTCAGCAAACGTGCTTTAGCAGCGGTATATTTTGTTCTATTATCATCATTTAAAATGTCCCACAAACTTTCAACAAACTTCGGTTCTAATTGCGAAACTAAGTAGTTGAATTTTGTATCCTCGGCTGTTATTCCACAAATTGAAAACTGTGCTTCAACTTGAAAGAACCATATTTCTGGTTTTTCAGCCCAAAAAAGGAGGTATTTTGACACTTACCCGCGCTACTTCATCTTTTTTCGCCGATTCATTAGATTCATTCATTTTGTAAATAATTCACTGTTTGCAAACAATTCACGGGTCACCAAGTATGTGGCGGTATTGTAAAGGTTGCGTAGTGTTATTAAAATTCAGACGGCAAAATAAAAGACGATATTCAATTTTCACAATTACGACATGTTTATTCTACTTCGAACGCTTACTACGTTCTATTTTTATTCTAGCGGGAAAATTCCCTTTTTTAACAGTGAAAGTAGAAGTCGTTCAATTTGTATTCCATTTTACATCAATAGGTGTCGCTACAAAACTAAGGGATCCTTTGAACAAGAACAACGTGCCATGTCGGAAGGAAATTACCTGCCAGTTACGATTTCAGACTGTTATAGCAGCTGATATTTTAAGTCAGACTATATTAAAAATCATCAATGATAGAATTGAATTTAGCAAAAACGAAACGAAGGCGTGAACGATGCGAGCATTAAATTTAAACCTAGACGAGGAAGTTAAAATGCGTTCATCCTAACGACACACTTATAAAAAATAAACCCACAAACTCTATTTTTTCGTAAAAACCAGATAAAACAGAAACTATTGATGTATCTATGAAAATTATGTCAAAAGACAAAAAAAAAAAAAATGTATCCTACACATGTTGAATGTTACCTAGAGAAGACATTCAACCTGAGGCCTTTAATGGTATTGTCGAGCCTTTAAGATACTGAAATCATTATCAAGGAAAAGTTCGCAGAATATCTAATACTAAAAACTTGAAGATTTGTCCGGGTATGAATTTGGTGTTACTAGGTTAGACGATAAGTATTAGTTTCTGCAAAAGAGAAATATAACTCATTTTCGAATAATCGTCACGAAAGATGGAATAAGATACGTTGTTAACGTTAAAATCCGGGCAAGAATGTATATTGATATAATATTGATATATGTTGATATAATCAAGGGTAATTTTGGATTTTTATCGTATGAAGTAGAAGAAAGAAAAAAGCTGTTCTTTCACATGTCTGAAGTTAAAAGTGATGGAAACATGCAGTTTGGGGATAAATTAATATTTAGTGTGGTTCTTCATCGATGTACTGGAAAATACTCTGCCCATAATGTTGTAAAGATTGATGATAGAAGACCAAAGCGATTGGTATGAGAGATTGAATCGTTCGCTTGTCATATCGTCTATTGCCGAAATACCTCTTCTTGCACTTATTGAACAATCTAAAGGACAACATTGATCAACTGGTTTTACTTTGCGAGGATCCAAGTACAAAAAGCGAAATCCTCATGGGAAAAATCTCGGGATAGAAAGGGAAATTCAAACTTTACTAGATGCATTCGAAGACGTTCCAGGGAAAGGGAAGATCCTCATATATTTTTAAGCGAAAAACTCACATTCCTGATGTTAACTACTACCTCTGATAATATGATAAAATATTTTTGTGAGACTTACTATTTTTTATTATGTATGGTATAGATATTTTTGAATATGATATTAATATAAATTGCATTTTGTATTTTAAAATATGGTATTATTGGAATTAATTGTAGTATTTTTAATCATCAGTTTTTATTTTATTTGTCATATTTATTATTTGTCAGAATTACTTTATCATTAGGACAAATTCTCCAACTATGGAGTTTTTGTGTGTTTCGAAGTCCCTAAGGCCAGTGATATTCAGAATGGCAGAATCTGTTTGGTTTGTTTCACTGCTAATCAAATAAGCAGTGGCGTCACTTGACGGTTATATTTTGACGCGGAGTTGAATATTCCCGCGAGAGGTTTTGAACTCTGAACTTTGAGCGAGAAAGAGAGAAGACAGCCAAGTAAGGTAAGGAGAGGAAATCGCTACATGACGAGGCGGGAGAATGGAAATGGCAATAAACGTTTTATGTAATCCAGATAACTAATGATGTTACATTTTGTATTAGCATATTGTAAATATAGTTGTAGATAATGTGTATTAAAGAAAATGCAAAATGGGACATCCTGTTGTTCTTTCTTTCTTTGTTTGTTTTAAATATCTCTAGACACCGCCCGCCTACACACACACACACACACCCTATATTTATTTTGTTTTAAAACTTATTTTTATAGATTTGTATTGGTTGATTCTCTTACTTCCTCCTGTATTCTCCCGATATAAACGATATCCTTTTTTTTTTCCAAGCGCACTATCAAATATAAAAAAAAAAAAAAAAAAAAAAAAAAAAAAAAAAAAGGTAGCCTAGTATTTAATGTGTTTGGGTTGAAAATTTTTTTTCATCATTGTTATCATGAGAATTTCAGTTGAAAAGAAACATGCTTGTCACTTTATTAATGAAAGTTGCATTACAAAAATATATTCTAATTTTACTTAAATATATATTGTTATACCAATGTTTATTTCACTGATTTATGCTAGCAGAAAAGTAAAAGGGGACTTCTGACAAACTATCGCAAAACAACAACACCCCCTTCTCTCCCCCCCCAAAAAAAAAAATTTGCAAACTCCAAATTTTATTTCACAATTTATGCAATTCATTTTGTGACCAATAGAATTTTATATTTATTAGCCTGAAGGAAATCGAGATCATATTCATATTTCTAATCAAATATGGAATAAAATAGAAAATAAAATAAAGAAGAACGTAATTTAAGTTTATATTTCAGCGAAAAGAAATAACACATAAAACAAAATATTTTGATGTAAAATTAAAATCCTGAATATAATGTTTTAATAGCTTGATTATGGAATCCCAAGCAATTTTACAGAATGTAGGAATTTAAAAGTGCATAATTTGTATTCTTTTAAAGTTCAGTATTAATAATGGCCTGTTCAACGAAATTCAGAAGTTTAAATGCAAAAATAAAGTTGCAGTTATTGTAAATATTCGTTAAGTAAGATTGTTCAGAAGAAAAAAATATAGTATAGTCTTGGTTCAATGCTTTAATTTTGGGATTATAAATTGAAAAAAAAATTTAACATATTTTAGAGGTCATTAAATAGAAATTTTTAAACAATACGAATAGATACATAAAAAGAATTTTCATGAACATTCCGAATGACATAAACAATTGTTGAAAAACATTTTTGTATAATTTAATGTAGATTAATTCTCTAAAGTAATTTATTTCCGTAAAATATAATCTTACTTACACACATTACAATCCCACTTACATTTCAATTATATTTCGTATAAAATTACTGAAATCTTTTGTATATTTCATATAGCTTGTTTTTAGAACTCAAAATTAATACAAGTTGGCTTGTTAATAACAATTATCAGATAGAAAGCAGTCTCTGTCTATATCCAACATGGCCAGCCCAATTAAAAATGTTATAGTTAGATCAAACTTTACCGAATAAAATGAATTTTTTTACTCGTAATTATCATTTCTTTATTTATACTAATCAAAATTAATTAAAATCGTCATAAAATTTTATCAGATTTTGTGAATTTAATTAATAAAACCGTCATTTTAAAACAAAATAAGAAAATGACGTCAATGGCTGCAATGAAACAGTTTCGAATTTAGTTCTTGTTATAACCGCGAAGCATTAAGTTGGCTGTGTTTTGTTTCTTTTTCGTCGGCAACGCAAATCGACTCAGTTGGAAACATGGCGGCCGCACTGCAGCTTTTAGGATTTATTTCTATTGTTTATAGTGTACAAATATTTAATTATGCTTTAGCTTATGACTCCGTGGGTAAGTTTTCACAAATAATATATTTTTGTTACTAATAATGCAATTTTTCAAACTTGATAATGTCACGAAAATTTGGAATCAATGACAGGTTTTTTTGCAAGCATCTCTATATTGTATTTATTTTGTACTTAATCCTTGAATTCATTTTGTCTGACGCTATTCTATAACTATTTAGCATTAAAAGTTGAATATAAATTTTCATTGAAAATGCAGAACTATTTTCATATTACAATTTCTTGTATTATTTTGGGTAATTTTATAACAAAACTTACAAACTAAGAAATAAATTACTGTTTAAAATTAATTTGAAATATAAATTACATTTAAAGTATAGAATGCTTGTTATTTCATCAATTTCTATATTCAATTAGTTTCTAAGTGTTTTATAAAAATTTTTGGCTTATATTTATAGATTTTTTGTGCAAGTTGCTTTCGTTTTAACACAAGTTTTTGCCATTAAAATTTCATATAAATAAACCTTAATATTTTAATAAACAGCCAATACGCGGGTTAATTTTTAATTTATTCGAATAATTATTTATTATACTCCTTTTATTCGTTTAATTAAGTATATATTTTTTTAAATTCAGCTTAACTACTGCTATTTACTTATATCAAGCACATTTTTCTTTTCCAGTTAAAAATAATCAAATGAAATAATAGCAATATATGTTCCTATTAATGTAATTATCAAAAAATAACTGGAAAACATAGAAAAAAAATCTTCAAAGATAATGCAATAGGAAAATGTTGGGCTGATAAATATTACGTATTAAATCATTACATTGTATTAACTAATAGAATAGTTACAATTTTCTAAATTTTCATTATTTATGGTTTATTTGTAGCCATCAGTGCATTTAAAATAACTCTGATTAGAATGGGGATATATTAATTTTATAGACTTTAGTGTAGTATTGCTTTCGCATATTTAATTGATATTCTTATCCATTTTTCATATTTTATAATTTGTTATTAAAACTTTACAATATATATATTTTTTGTTTGAATTCATTTTAAAAATTCTATGGATTAGATAAATTTAAAAAAGAAAATTTCTTTCTTTAATTATAATAATGTACCATTATATAAAATTTAAGGATATTTTATTTTAAGAAATGCTGAAATAATTTAAGGCTGAATTTATTTAAAAATCAATCTTTGAATACTCAAACTAAAATAGAATTAGAATACTTCCAATTCTAGCAACTTTTGGGAGGGTATTAAATTTTTTAAAAGCATTTTGAATTTCATATTAACTCTTATGAATTTGAAGCTATTACATTAATTTTTATTGACATTATTTTAAATATCATATTTGATTGAAGTTTTTAAATATTAAAAAATATGTATTAATTAATAAGTAATAAGTAATATTTGAATACATTTTAGAATTTTCGACCCATATTTAAAAATAAAGCTGTCTTATTTATCTTTTTGATAACTCTTCTCTGTGACTAAAATATTCATTAATTCATGCATTTTTAAAATTTTGCATTTATGCATTTTTAAAGTATTTTGTTCCTCCTGTTGTCTCTTTTTAATCATTTGTAAAAAAAGAAAAGAAAAAAAAAAGATTTTTCATTACTTCTTGCATAAATGTCTAATTAAAATGAATCCTAGCATTAATATAACTGGTACAATTAATGATATTTGAGGGAAAATTTTGTGGAAGTAGAAAATTACCTTTTTATTTTCAAAGATTAATATAATAATGGATTTAATGCTTTTTTCCTACGTCGGGGCGGAGGCCATATCTGCCATGAGCCCTAAAAGATTAAGTAATATGTGTTAGTTTATACTGCAAATGTATAGTTATTTCAAGATTGGGTATTTATAAACAACAAATGATGAAACATGTAACATGCCATATCAAGAGTTAAAGAACACAGTTAAAAAACTTAACTGTAAATGACTTTTATCATAATAATATCGAATACTGATAATCTGTAGAAATAACTAATTTATTTCTGCTTTTAATCTTCAGTTTCTGCTGACAAGCCATTGAAATATTGTTTTTTGTATCTGATTTTGTCTTTGTTTCTTGTTTGTATATAAAATGTGTACATAAATTTTGTTATATAAATTCTAAATTAACAATTATAATTTGCAATTTACATACTATAGTATTATAATAAGTATATGATTAATTTATCTTTATTCTTCAAAGTCTTTTTTTGTACATATATTTCATTGATGCTTATTAAAATAATTAAAGTAAAAAAAAGCTCAATAAAGTTTAAAAAAAACTTATTCTTTTTTGGATACAAAATTTTGATTCTTATTTGAAATCTACGTAATATTATTAATTACCAATGCAAAAAGTTTTCATATATATATATATATACACACACAACAACAACAACAAAAAAAAAATTTTTACACAAATAAATTTATACATTTGCATGTAGAGCAACTTTTTGCATTTTTTGCTTTTTAAATAACAAAGAACAAATTTTAACTGTTATATTTTAGAATATAAATATATCTTGTCACTTCTTGATTTCTTGTATTAGCCTGGCATATTGATATAATGAAAATTGTTTAGATTGGTTGAAAAGTTCATGTTTCAAGCTTAGTTAAGCATCATTGGAGTCACCTGCAGTACAATTTTATTCATTATCATAAAATTTTAGTTTCAGTCCACAAAATTTTGTTTGAGAACTTAATTGTAAACTTTATAAAGCTTCAACACACATCAGTGTGCAAGTGTTGGTAAAAAAAAAAAAGTTAAATTAAAACAATAATTAGGCTTTCAATTTTGGTTACATCTTGTGCAGTGTCTTTTTTATTTTATGAATCTTGTTAAATATCACTGAAACCAATTGGATATCATCTAATCTTGATTGAATCAAATCTCATAAAAAAAATTAAAAAGTGCATGGTTATTTTGATTGACTAATGACGGTTGATTAAGAAAGATATGACTGAAACATCATCTTTAAGAGCTTCTAATTAGTTGCCAGACAGTGATACTTTATTAGCAGAGACAATTAATCTTCTACTCTTTGTTGATGCAATATGCTAAATCTGAAAAGCAAATTACTTTGACTTGACATAATTTTATTTGATCTAGGCATCTGAAAATTTGATGGATTGGTTAGTTGTTTGAAAACTGTTTGCATTTGATAAAAAGTTGAAATTTGATTTCACTATTTTGATTGTGAAAAGTTTTCTGAATTTGTTAACAGATGTATGGGTTACTTTTGTGTTGTCTATTTCTCTGGTTTTTTCTTGTTAAATATTATGAGTAATTTTGTCTTAAATAATAAGTTGATATCATAAATAATAAATAAAATCTATTTATATTTATTGCTAAATTCTTGTAATGTATGTCTGTCATAATTTTTTCAACAATGACATTTGCCAATGGCAATTTCGCAAGTTTATTATGAGATAAGTGTTCAGTATCTTTTGTTCAGTAAGTAGATTTCGTATTTAAAGTGAAACTTATAATTACTGATAGTGAAACATTGGTGATAATAAATAATTGGTGATGATAAATTTTAATAAATATTCATAGCTAGACAATTTCAAGAGTGTAATATGAATAACCATCTAGTATTATAATTATAATATTAAATATTCATAGCTAGACGATTTTGAGAGTGTAATATTAATAAACAGTTTACTTTATTAGAATAACTAGATAAAAACTTTCTCCATATGTAAGTGAAATTGTTGGCAATGCTTTGCATATAAAGACTTGCAGATTGTAAATCTGGAACTGACACGCATGCTCCAATGTTAAACAACTGAAGAGACAATTTGTCAGTTATTCATTTCTGTGGGCCACTTACAGATTAGAAAAATTGAAGTTTTTTTTTTTTCTTTTAGGAAAAATATTTGTTTAAAAATATATCAGTTTCTTTAAAAGTCGTTAAGACATACATTTGTCATTGAATTTTTATAAGAAACTCCATGCTTAAATAAATTGTTTAGTATTTTTGGCTTCACTAAGGCTGTTTTAAATTTCCGGTAAGTAGTTCTTTAGTCATACTGTATATACAGTAATAATGACAATTTTAGCGCATCGATGAATTTTTCCATTTACTAGTAGATTTCAGACCACAAACGTATTCCGATGTTTCGCTGTTATGCTCTACTTCAAAAGAATGAAAATCAATAAATTCTGTTAAGTATCGAGTAAATGTAAAGGAAAGCCAGAAAGAGCGATATGTTATACGAGTACATAAGAATTAAATGCTGCTGCTTTTATATTTTTTTTTATCGGCAAACAACGTGATAGAAATTTCTAAACTGTGTCTGAAGGTTTTCTTCGATCAAACACCTTTTTAGAAGACGCGAAGAATTCTAATTTTACGAACGATTGGAAGATATTTAACGTGACTATTATGCTTGATTTTTTTTATCTATGTTCGAAATCGTCTGCAAATTCCTACATAAGTAATTTATAGGTAAAAATAAACGGTCAAATTATATAACTGTAATAAACGATTAAATAATAAAATTAAAAATCTTTGTAGTATACGTTATTAATAGATTTTAGATATTTCATAAGCTTAAATCATTTATATTGATTGTAGCATCCTATTTTTTTTTTTTTTTGCAAACTAAGTCTTTTTAACTTTATTTGGTAAAGAAAAGAATGAGCCTACAGAGTGTGGTTTGAGGATAAAAGATAAATACAGCTTTAATACTTACGAAAATAAAACAAGTAATATAAAAAAAAAATTTTAAGTCAATTCCTACTTTTTTTCACTCCATGTACAATTCCTTTATAAATAATTTTTATTCCTTTTTTTAAGTTTATCTGGGGCCATCTATTGGCTGATATATGCAACTTAAATTTAAAAAAAAGACTAAAATTAATGAATTAAATTTAATTAATGAATTAATATTTGAAAAAACTGTATTAACATCCACTGTCATCCACTACAAGTTAAAAAAAAAAAAAAAAAAAATGTATTTGAACTTGAGTGGATGAATAAAAAGTATTTTATGAACGTTTGAAAATTTGAACAAGACATATATAGGGAGAGTGTGAGCTAATAGAAGGAATTGAAAAATAATGTAAAAATAGTATAAATTCCATATACAATTTTTTTTTTTATTTTCCTTTCTGGTGTAGATATTAAATTGAAAAACAAGTGTTTTAGTTTGTAAAAATAAAAAAATAATTCTTTTGACCCGCACTTATGGAAACACTGTAAAATGAGATAAGTACCGAAATTAATGTATGGCGAATTAAAAAAAAAAAAAAAAAAAAAAAAAAATTACAATGTTTGGATCCTAAAATGTTGGCCTTGCATTTTTGTTGAAAAGAATATTTGTTTTAAAATTTAATATGAGTAGTTAGAAAATATACAATCTTACGAGTTTTGTTTTAAAAAAGACGCATTGATTAAGTTTAAAATAAAATGTTCGTGCTTTCAAAGACATTTATAGGTTTTTTTTTTTTTTTTTTTTTTTTTTTTTTTAAACTGCATGCAAATATATTTAACAGCTTATTTAAATGATTAATATGGAATTATATTTAATCTTTATTAAATGAACTATCAGAGAAGTATATCAACTGCTATGCAGTAATTTTTGAAGACGTTTAGCAAAAAGGTTTATTTATTAATTTTCTCCAACACAAACCTTTTTTTTCTAGTCCTTATGAATTTTAAAAAGGGTAGCTGTTAAAAAAAAGGTGCAAAAATTTTTTTTCGATTTCGTTAAATTATTACATAATATACTGTATTTTATTTATTTGCATGAGTTTCTGTTCAAATTTATGATAATTTAATGAAATTGAAATTGCACGTTTCACAGAAACTAAAATTACATCAAAATATTTTTTTTTTAATCATTTATTCTAAGAACACAATTTGTTTTCGACAACTCATTATTGATACTTAAAAGTAAATCCGGAGACGGTCTCTTTCTAGTTTTCAAACGACTTGAAATCTTTCTTTAGTCAGTTATGGTTCAAGTTCTTCTGGTGGAACTAATACTGGGGCGTTTTTTTTTCTTTCCCATATCAACGACGGAAGGTGTTTCCTGACTGGGATCACGAATTTATTCATCCATTTCCAATTCCAAATGAACAACCTTAGTGGAATCGTAGAAAACGGAAGAAACAAGAATAAAAAGTTAAATTTAATGATAAACCCTATTCTACAGGTAATTTTCGACTTGAAGAATTGCTTAAACGACCATTCATGTTCAACAACAATTTCTTAGCGATAGTAAACTTCTCTAATTTTCTGTTTAAGCAAATTATTGAATTGGAACTGCTAGAAATTTTGTTTAGAAATCAATATTACCGATAAGAAATGTTAACTTTTCTGATTAACAGTGAATTGTAGGCGAAAGAAAAAATATATATAAATAGTAAATTTTATTTGTTGTAAAAGGTTGGATTGAACCAGTACTCTGAACGAATGAACTAGTACTTCTGTTCGAAAATATGAATAGAATACTTGCCGCTTGAATAGAATACTTGAAGCAAAAAGATATTCTAATTATATAAATATGCTAAAACTAATAAAAACTGATTTAGGAAAATATTAAAATTGAAAATTATAGAAGTCAAGTATTAAAAAGACCTTGATTTGCGCCCGTCTTGATTGCCTGTAGATGAATATCTGTTCCGTTAAGATTTCTGTCCATAAATTAAGATATTAAGATGAAAGATTTTATTCAAATTTATTATTTTTACCTTCGAGTATAATATATGTATATGTATATATATATATATATATATATATATATATATGCGTAAAATCATCATTTTATATGTCGAAATCAAGATAGAGAAGGTAAATCCTTTTATGTATCCAGATGCAAATGGAACATCTTCAAATTTGATGTGAGAATTCAAGATTCAATTTGTAAAATTTCTTTAATACATTTAAATGTTAAGATCGCCAAATCTGTATATTAAAATAAAAATCAAATGTTGCTATTATAGGATTTTAAAGGATCATTTTTCTGATGTTACTTTTGTAAAATCAAAAGTTATTGAAAGCACTTGTTGTTAGCATCGTTTTTTAAAAATATGTAGCATTTAAGACGAATAATTAAAACGGAACCATTTCAAACGATTAAAACTCCATGAATAAAAGAAAGGTTTTTTCAAATTTTGCGCTAAAAGGAGAGGCTACTAAAAGCATTGCAATATTTATTTCAAATTTTCGTTTTAAGCTTTCTATTGCATTTTCTGTTATATTATTTTAACGCATTAAAATAAAGAATTTTTTTAAAAATATGTTCAGTATCAATGGATGTTGATCGTTAACATTGCGTCAGTTCATATACATTTGTTGAGGGGAAAAAAATTTACCTATAATTTTTATGAAAACCGTAATTTATTATCTTATTATGAGTAAATATTAGTTTCTGTAGTTTTATTCTTTTCGTCGTTGTTGCTCAAAAACTTTTATTTTCAAACATGCTTTATTTTTGACTAAAATCGAGGCATGAATATGTTTAATATCTTACAGATAACGTTAACATAAATTTCAAATAATTTAAAACAGTTTTTAATGAACGTCAATCGTGGATGTACTTTTTATTTTTGATGTAAATACAAAATGCATTATTTATAAATATTCTGCATTCTATTAAAATTATCTAATTGAAAAATGAAGAAAAACCATGTTTTTTTAATGAGAATTTTATTAATGAATATTGATTTGTTAGAAATTAAAAATAAATGAGTTTCTGCATAGTACCCAATGATAGAGTAGTATTATATCCATGCCGTTTTCTTTTATTTATGATAGTATAGATTTTAGCAAAAGAATTATTTATTCAATTTTTTTTGAAAACATCTCCAAAAACTGTTTAGGTCAAAATCTATTGATTAATTTATGATGAGTTGCTTGGCAACGACGAAAAGTTACGCCCTTTAGATTTAGAAAATTTATTATTTAAATACAAATAACATTGACCTTTTCAGAGTTTGTTGCTAGTATCTTTTTTAATAATAATAAAGTACAGTTTTCTAGTTCAAAATCTATCCACATTGATATTTTTCGTTTGCCGATTTACAAAATGAAAAGCGAAGAATTTAATTTTTTCCATTAGTTCAATAAGTTTAGCGAAAGTAACTTCGTTTTTGTTCCGGAAAGTTGTAGGCATCCGTAGAGAAAACATTTCTTCATGGGAATTGCGAAACTTATGTAATATGTCTGGCGTACTAGCAGACAGTTCAGTCTTAGTCTTCTATCGCAGTTCGATATTTTTTTTTTGTATGTATGCATAAGATCAAGGAAACGGATCATTTCCATTGAGTTAGTGCGTCAAAGATCCAGGCTTTCCTTTTAAAATATTGCCTGGGGTCTTGAAAGACATTCAAGGCAGGAAGTAGATAATAAAGACATACAACTCTAATGTAAAGGATTTGTAGGGGAAAATTTATCCTTCAGAAAAGTTCCTCTTTTGTATACATTTGTTTAACGTCGTCGCCCAGATGAATTGCGAAAGGGGAACAGCTTATTAACTCTAAACATGTTAATCAGTTCGGCTATGCTTGCATGCCATACTATTTCAAAAAGAAATTTCTTTTAATATAGGCCTGAACTTTTTATTCCCTCAGAAAAATAAAAGTACATAGAAATTTCAGGACAATATACAAGTGGGTAAAGAAGCAAATTTGAAGAATACCGGATATATATTTTAAAAAGAATTTTTGATTGAGTTAGGATTTACATGGCATAATTCTACTTCTAAAATGCGGAACAAAATTGTTATTTTTCTCAACTGTTAATCTCTAAACATGTGTTACAACAATGTGTACATAATAGTCCATTTTATAAAGGGCATTCGGACCTTTCGCTTTCGTTTTTTTAGGAAAAGTAAGTCACACAAAAATGTCTTAAATTTCCTTTTAGTTTTTTCTTTTTCTAAATATTATCCTATGTACATAAGGGAAGAATAAATCTTGAATTAGTAATTTCGTTGATTAAAATTATATCTCACTTTCAGATCCCTCTATTTTACAATTTCTAATTACAATTGTTAAGGATTTAACCAAGGGTGATTGTGTTGCCTTTTCAGAATGAAAAACTTGAAATTTCTGGAAATTTTGCATCTTTTCCAAATATGTTCACTTGTCAGCTCTATGAAATAAATATGCTTAAAAAAATTCATGTGATTCTTGCAGACATATTTATTATACGCTGGTAAAAATAAACTTATAAAGCAGATCATTTTGACGCTTTCTTTCAAATTTTGTTTTTCAATTTTACTGGAAAGGCGGAGACAGGGGAAAAGTATTCGTTTCATACGCAGTTTCCGAAAATTTGCCAAGTAATTAAAAAAACTTCAATGGAACTAAAGCGCTATTATAATTAACTAAAGAATTATATTTAACTAAAGAGTTATTATAATTTAGAGTATTTTAACTAGTTTCATATTGTTTCAGACAAATTACAATGTCCAAATCTTAAATAGTAATTCGCAATACTTAATGTTGATATTAGTATTAAATGTTGTGAAACGATATGATTCATTATTTAATTTAAACAGTACATAGACAGCAACTGGAAATTTATCACTATCACAGAAATGGTTGTGACAGTAAAAATCGTTAAAGTTGTCTTCATAATTTTAACCAACGTCATTTTTAACAATGACATCGATATCGAATGATGTTTTGATACTTCATTAACAAAGATAAATCATGTGAATAGATAGTGTATCATTGATGACGTGTGTTTTTAATATTCTGTTCTTTTAGTTGTCTAATATTGTTTGTTGAGTGAATATTTATCATTTTTTATAAAAAAAATATTGCTCCTGTTGTAACGATTTATCGCAATGAATCAATGTTTTTTTGTTTTTTTTTCTGTTAAAAAATGGTATGTCAAAAAATCGTTTCTGAATTTTGATTCGTAATCGCTGTCATGTTTCTGTTTTATCCTTAACATTTCAATAAGAAAACAAATTTATTTTATTTTAAAAACTCAAATAAATAAATAAAAATAAATATAAATAAATAAACAATTTTGATTGCAATTCAAATATGAATCATTTTATATAAGTCACATTTTTTAAATGTTACCGAATTAATTTATTAAAATAGCAAATTTTATTATTCACATAAGTAATTATTTTTTATTATCTGAACATATTTGTGTGAATTAATAAATTTAGTAATTTCCCGCTTCTGTCTTAAAAAAAAATTGCGTAAATAACAAAATAATAACTGTAAATAAATAATTAAAATAACTAAATAGTTTCCTAATATTTAGACATTTTTCCCCTTTTCCAACACAGTCTTTCCAGTTTTTGAAATTACGTGTATTATTTATGCTGAATTTGTGAGAGGACAATTTCTTTAGGTCTAATTAATGAACATTTTACAGTGGATGGGGACGTTTTAAATGGGGTATTACAGGGGCCTAAAAAAGAAACGTGAAACAGCTGTCGGATGAACGTTTACTTTTGTCAAAGATCAGGAAGCTGCTACTGCAACACTATTGCACCTGGTTTGTTATTTCCTATCGTTAGACTAATGGCTTAATATTATCACCATGTTTATTCTAAAG
Source organism: Caerostris darwini (assembly GCA_021605075.1). NCBI lineage: Eukaryota > Metazoa > Arthropoda > Arachnida > Araneae > Araneidae > Caerostris > Caerostris darwini. Next base: position 42,576 of record BPLQ01006949.1, read on the forward strand.
GAAAAATACGCTTGTAAAATTCTTCGTGATTTGTTTATATCGTGATCTTATTGTATAGAAAGAAACTGATTTTTTTTTCATTCATCAGAATATGTTTTGCATTTCTTAAAATAAGTAAAGTAATAATAGTTGTTCATTTGCACTTATTTTTAAAATCGTCACATTATTATATCACTTCTAGTTTCCTATCTTACTGATTTTAAATTGATGTATTTATCATTTTATTGTTTTAAAAGTTTTTATAATTACTTTCACAAATTTTTTTTTTTTTTTTCTATTTGTTGCACTTGAATACAAGTGACGCTTCAAAGCTTTTGAATGTTGCTGCTAATGACGTTGTCCCATGTCTTAAGCACTTTTAAATTGCATGTAAGACACCATTTAGGAAATATTGATTTTTTATTGTATTTTTTTTATCATGTCACAGATTCTCAATATAATGAACATTTTTTTTTCCTGTATCTAATGAAGCAATCAGATAATATAATTTTTAAGCCGCTAAACATCAACATTGCTATAATGTGTATGTAAGAATTACTGAAAATTATTTTATCTCATTGTTGTTTCGTATTCCTCCTAAAAAAATACATTAAAATCGTATTAGAGCTCATAATAAAGCAACTTTTTAATCTTTAAATGGTCTTTTATATGTACGAAACAGCTATATTTCATTAAAACCATTAAGTTGCTATGTTTTATTATTTCTTTCGTTAATTACAAATTTGTATGATTAAAAACATCATTTTTCATCCCTATGTTAAAAATTGACTACTTTTTGTTTTCATTTCGTCTTACGTAATGACAGACAGCTGCCGTGCTCAATTGTTATAGCAATATGAGTTTCTCTTTTTCTCTCTAGACCTGTATCTTTTCTGCAGGCTATAAATATTCCATTTAGTATACCAATTTAGCGAACTACACGTTTCCTCCTTTGGTGCTTCTTCCTTTTTTGGAATCCAGCGAATGGTATTTCGTCTGTCCTAGTTAAAATTATTTTTAAATATTTAACGGGCTAATTTTTTATAAAAACTTATATAATTTGTAATTCATAACTTATATAAAATATATTTTTTAAATAGTGTCTTTAAAATTAATATTTTTTTTGTAGAGTTTTTATTAACATATTTACTTCTGAATGATAAAATGAAAATAATTTAAATCAACTTAAATGCCATTGAATCTCATTTTCTAAATTTAAAATTTAACTCTTAATTTTCGTATTGATATGTTAGTTCGTAAAACTGAATATTTGTTTTTGTTTAATCTCAAATTAAAGGACTAAAAGTGTATTTTATTAACATAAGTTCAAACTTTTGTGTGAAGTTCATTTAATAATATAAATAAAAAAAACTATGACTGAACATGTTTTTAAATGATTTTAAATATTAAATTTTCCATTCTTGCTTTATGAAATTGATTCAGAATTTATTATTAATATACTTATTTTGTAAACTGAGTCAAGAGTTATAATATTCTCATAACTGCCCTATTTTCATTCTGGTTTCTTAGTAAGGAAGATTAAATATCATGCATTTTTTTTTTAAGTATTACTACAGCTAAATTAATTGAAAGGTTTGCAGTGATCAGATCTCAATTATTGATCCTAAAAGGAGAAAATCTGTAACTTTAATAAAGCAGAATGAAATTTTTTAGTTATAAAGTTTAAAAAAATGCTTTTTTTCTTTATTGCTTTACGTGTTTCAAATATATTTTGAAATATAAATTTATAGGGAAACGAAGTCAAAACCCTGCTAGCTTTTTCAAATAAAATAAAGGCCAAGAGAGTTAATATATAAGTGTTGTCAATTATAATTAAAAAAAACAAAACTTATTTTCTTCCATAAAGTGTAAATAAATAAATGGGCAGTTTATTAACCTACAATCTTAGATGCATTTATACAAGAAGATATATATCCTATTTGATTTATGAATGATTTTTCTAATGCAGATTTGTACTTTGTCTGTTGCATGCAATCATAATTATATTTAAAATTAGTTTTTAAGCTGTCAGGATATGAAATTCGTAAGTTTAAGATAAAGTTAAATATTTTGTATTTTATTATATTAATTAGTTTTAGAGTTTTTATTATGAAACAGTATGACGTAAAATTTGCATTTTTAAAGATTTCTGCACCTATTTGGTAAATCTGAATTTTCTAAGAATAAAAAAATAAAAATAAATAAATAAAAAGCAGTAGTCATCTGTGTATTCTTGTTTGAATACAAATTTAATGTTTTATTGTTACCATTTAAATCTCCCAAAGTTAAAATTTTTTTTCTCTTAAATTCTTATGATTAAACTCTACTGTAGGAAGCGGGGAATACCAATTCGATTTTGTTATGACCTGTAAGCTTCAGATTTCTTTTGGTTTCAGTGCGAAGTGTAAATGGGAATTACCATAAAACATGTTTGAATCATAAAAGTGGGTTGCACTGTCTAAAAAGAGTCATTGTTAAATAAAAATTCTATTTTGAAAACATTATTTTAACGGATTAAAGCAAATACTTACAATGTGTTGATGCCCATTTCTTTAAAAGAACGTTTTCTTTATGGGTAATATCAGATGAACATCTATAAAAGAAAATAATCTTGCTTTTAGAATAAAAAATGCTGTTTGTAATTTCTAATTATACAGTTCCTGTCGCACAAAAATAAATGCTAAAAACTTAGCAAACCCACCACGTCATAACATTTCATTTTTTTCACTTAGATTTATGTAGATTATGAAAAGCCTTACTCTATCACTTTGATAGATTGGGAAGTGCTTAATACGCAAAAATTGATATTCAAAACCCACAATCTTGAAATTCTGATGACTAGTGTTAATTCATAGGATTCAATATTTCTCGTCATATGCGTGCACAATTACTTCTTAATTAAGGTTATATTTAAGAAATAAGCTAAATTTAAGCTGAAAATTTTTATTTGCTGTCATTGGGTTTTCCAGGGGAGAAAAAAAAAAAAAACTGCTGGACTGTCCAAAAAACTGCTGGAAAAACATCGGGCTGTCCGATTTCCTTTTCCATGAAGATGATGAAATACTTCCTTTTTGCTCATAATATTCTAGATCTATCATATCCTGATTTATGTAACGCAACCCGAGTTTTATTAAATTAAAACTGACGATCTTATTAGGCATTTTTCGAACAAATTTGAAATGGTATCTAATCAATTTTTAATAATAATAAAAAAAAAATTTTTTTTAAACAAACACTACCTCTACTTTAGCCTATCAAAAGTGAAAGTACGTGGATCTTTTATCATTTAGAAATAAATTGCAGTTAATTTATTGTGAAGTAAAATATCAGTATATGCTTTATATTGTGTTAGAGCTTTTCATTTTTAATTTGAACAGGCCACTGCATTGAATTCTCAAATAAAATTCCCTTTATTGGATGATATATAATTCAAATACAATGCAACACAAAAATGGTAGTATAGACATTGTTAAAAAGTAGGTTTTCATTTTGGAGGATTTTTTTTAAGTGAAATAATTAAATTGTTTAGAAATTAATGAAATATCACATTTACTTTAAAATAAGAAAACAATAACAATATATATAATATATGCTTAATTTCTACGTAAGGTCAGAGAATTTATTTTTCAGGTGTGAATTGTCCAAGTCAATAACTTGTTCAGTTTAACATCATGCGTGTTGGGAGTGGATTTATAGTTCAACTGAACTGTGATTATGCTCTTGAGATTTGTCTTAAAAATAAATAAATTAATTAGTTTTTTAAAGTAAATTTTTATTGAAGGACAGACAGTACATGGCACCTCTCCTTGGTAGTACAAAATACACTGCAGTCTCACACTCTTGAACATAAATGCAAATTTATTTTTTAATTCATTTTATGTAATTCATTATATGGTCGTAATAAATATTTTCCCCCATTTCTTACGTTTTATAAAAGAACAGCAAAATAGGATTTCAGAATTTATTTTTGCGGAAAGGACAAAGGTTATTTGTTGCAGAATGTATTCTTTATCGTTGCTAAGAAATACAAGTCGATGGCATGGATGATTTCTTTTATACTTGGCATTAGGATTAATATACTAAAAATCTAAAATATAGATAAAGAGTGTAGTTTGCAACAGATAACCTTTGTTCTACAATTTTTGTTCTTTTCCATAAAAACAAATACGGAAATCCTATTTTGCTGTTCTTTTATAAAACATGAGAAAGGGCAAAGGTTCTTTGTTGCAGAATAGAAATATTCATTATGATCATAGAATGAATTAAAAAGTAAATTTTATGTCCAAGAGTGTGAGACTACTGCGCATTTTATGTTAGCAAGGTCATGAACTATCAGTCAATGATTTGATTGAAATTGATACTGTGAATTGATCATGATTAGAATATTTAGTGGCCGAAGTATTGGGCTCCACCTCTCAATAACTTTAGGGAAAATCGCGTTTAAAATTTTAAATGCTTTCAAATTATTAAAGCGCAGAGTTATTAATGATCTCGTGGCATAGTTTTTTTAAGTCGCTAGCTAGCAATCCAAAGGAATCCAATTATATCTTCTGAAGAGTCGTCTTTTTTATTTCCAATTAATTTGTCACGTTATACTTATAAGTAATACATCAAAAAATTACTTAAGTTAATTGATATTTTCTGCTAGAAACGTACCTTTAAAAAAAAATTTTTTTTTTGTTTACTTCATGAAAAACATTAAATATTAACTTTTATAATTGCCCTAATTTTATCTTTTTACATAATGTTTCTGGAGAAATATTCCTGATTATCGCTGTCGAAATAAAACCATATTTTATTAGAGAAGAAAAAATTATTTGAAATAAATAAATACAGAATATTCTATCTGTGTGCTGTATTGCAAAATTGGTTAACAAAACTGATAAAAGAGAATCGGGGAAAAAAAATAATAAATAATTTAAAGAACATTAAAATGTCGAAGAAGAAAGTTGAGGAGCCTAGTGCAAAAAGAAGAAAGTGAACAATTTTCATAAATGACAAAGTCTTATTTCCCAGTTTCTCTACAAGAACGTGGCAATTCATAAAATGATCTTAATGCCGTGAAACGTTGATTCACCTGGCTCTTACAATACATTTTCTGCTTATAATGCTTCATAATCGGATAATTAAGTATTATCCACTATACTAACATTGATCATAAATTCAGTAATGTTTTTGATGTAGCATATAATTCTGATACATTGAATATAACATATAATTTCTTTTCCTTGTAAGTTATTCACAAAAATAAATTTAATTTTCCTATTTCTCATATTCAGTTGTTTTGCACCACAATTTTCCGAAAAATGCAAGAGTTTGGAAAAATTAATATATTTGACGATAATAATAATAGTAATAATATATATATTTAAAAAGGTATAATCAAAAAAATTTTTTTTGAAAAAAATAATTAAGAAATTTGCTGCAGTTCGTACAATAAACGCAATTAGAAATTAGAAATGGGAAAAATGAATGTAAAAAAAAAAAATAGAAACATAAATATAATTGGTTGGACCGATATACAAATTATTCTTAAATTTTAAAATTTAATGTTAACAAAGCGTATAATAGCAACTTTAAAAAAAAATTTAAAAAACTACAGTTCCAAACTATTTTCTTTTCTTGAAAAATCTCATGTTTTACTTTGAAATAAAATTGTCTTTGCTTTCACTAGACGATCTTTTAGAACAATTTTACATCAGATAATTATTATAACCTTATGAAAGAAATTTAAAAATAAAGCTCGTGAAAGAAATGAAAAATTGAAAGTGGTCAAGGGTACGAAAATCCCCAGTTCGGAAAACAATAGCCATACTTTTATGTGTAAAAAAAAAAAAAGCGAAGGATAGGCCCGCCCTCATCAGCTTGTCCCACCTGCTTTCACACATACGCCTTGAGATTATTTGTTTTAATGCTTTAACTGTGTAAAAGCGTTTAAAATTTTCAAGCTTAATTTCTCTTTTTTTTCCCTTTATTGTGACACAATTTGTAACCTCTCCTTATAAAACTATAATAAATATGTACTGTCATTTCCACAATTGGGTTAATATTTGCTTATATGAATTTTGCCGAGAAGGAAATAGTAAATAATGCAAAATTTAGAGTTTGGGTAAAAATGCAAACGAATATTTTCAACATATTTAAATGCATTTCGTCATTTTGTGGCAATATATTAAATTTTTTAGGCCGATTAGAAATTTATCTTTTTTGAGTTTTGAAAAGCACCACCCGTTTTGTAAATTTGCTTGATAACACACATATGCTAATAAATATCTTTAAAATTAAACTTATAAATTAATTTCTTAATTATTATATGTTTATAATAAACTAATAACTATAGACTATTTATCTATAACGTATTCATACTGCAATTTATTTGATATTTAACTGAATTATTATGGATTTTAAATTCATATTCAAAAGAGAAATAAATGCTTTGTTATATATTGTGACATTCGCAACAATTAATTTTAGCATTGTCTTTAAAATCAAATAAAAAAAAATGATATATTTATGGATGAACTTATCTTAAATAATGTAGTATTTTTATTTTATCAATTCAAAATTCGCACATTTTATTTTACTTGTGCATTATTTTGTGATGCAAGGAATACAGGTAAAAAAAAAAAAAGGAAGTTTTTTTACATACTATATTTGTATATATAAATTACACCACTTTTCAATAACACAGCTTTTAAACTATGAAAAATAGGCATATTCACACTGATCTGTAATTTTATCAAATGCGTGATGATTAAGTTAAACGCCATGAATTGAAAATTTCTCTACATTGTCTTGCAAGTTTTCGTCTTTGCACTTCATGTAACTTACGCAGCTGAAAAGACCCTTTCCTAAAGAAGGAAAAACGAATTTAAATTATGATTTATTTGAACAATTTGATTTTTTATATTTTAATTTCTTACGAATTCTTATTTTGTTAAATATGATACCAGTTTTGAAGCATGTTAATTATTTTTTATGGGCTCTGAAAACTTAATGGAATGATAAAATTTTTAAGTCCTGTCAGTAATAAAATAAAAATTATATTCAGATATTTGTATTGTTTTACTTTTCACTAAAAGTATTATGTATTTTAAATATTTCTAATATAAAATTAAATTGTTTTTTATTCAGCTAAAATTCAGTTTACTTTTAAATAGTTCAGACGAATTATATTTTTTATAAAGATTAAAAAATGAATTTTTTCAGTTTACAAATTTTCAAAATTCTTAGGAATTTTGATTGCAAATTGAAATTTGTGATTGTCCTTTAGATTTTGACCACTTCTAGATAATTCTTCCACGTTTGTATATTTTATCAAGTGATACTGAGAATTGTTGTCAGATTTGAAGTTTATGTCCTAATTGGATGCAAGGCAAGATGTGATGTAAACAAACTTTTTTTCTCCGCTTAGATATCTGTTTTCAGTATTTTATCGCATGCATCATCAGACTTGTATATTCAATGGAATTTTATTATTGATAAGAAACATAAGCTACTCATCCTATTAAAGGAAATTTATAAGCTTTATTGAGTAATTTTTGTTAATTTTACTTTTCATTTTCTTAGAGCAGTCTGTTTATTTCTATCAAAAAGCCAATTTTCTTTGAATTTATATATATCTTGAATACTCTACATTTTTCTCATTAGTCCGTATTTTATTTTTTTGGTTTTTCTACGAACTTGTTTTAAGAAATTATACGCATTTCTTTTTCAGAATTTATACGTTACACCATGCTAGATTTTGTAAATATTGCTGGTTCAATTAATTTAATATTCATTCAACTATGTATATGACTTTATTACGCGAAGTATTGAGTTGTGTATATGTTAAAATTCATTCAAATATTTACACGAAATATCTTCGCAATCAGTATTTGCGTTCAAGGACGTTTAGAACATTAAACGCCAAGTCTTAATTTGTTAAGTTTTTCTTGCTGCATTATAATGAACTATTTCCTTTGAAACTTTATTTTTCATTAACTAATGTATTATTGATGACATAGAGGATTCACTTGACTTGTTATAAGTGTATTTAAAACTTATAAAAACAGTAGCTATTTTATTTATTTACTGTGTCTTGGTATCAATAGCCAATCAACAATCTTTTATGAAGGCATGATAACTTATATTCTTTACTTAAATGAAGACATATATGTTCATGTAGTTTATTTTGAGAACAGGATCCCTGATATCCAAATTGTCTGCATTAATAAACATAGAATAAATTAACTTCGACGTTTAATAAACCATGGAAAACCTGAAACAACAACAATTGCTGTACCATTTTTAAATTATAATTTAAAAATGGTACAACAATTGTTTTTTAAAAAAGGGTAGTTGCTGTACCATTTACCATTTTTAAACATTTTTATTGTTATATAAATCAAAAAGGGGCCGTGGCCCGCGCAATCTGACTATAGTTTAATAAAAAAAAGTAAGCATTTAAACATTAAAAATGTTTTTACTTTATTGTAAAATAGCTGATATGATCCAATTGTACATAACACTTCTGGATGCAGGGCTCCTATCAACAATGCCAATTAATACGGATAATAATTTTTCTATTAACTACCAGAAACACTATTACTTTCACAATTTTGCTGAATTTATAAACTTCAATAGGCTTAGAGTTTCGCAAAAAAACTATATGCAATTTATTTTTTAATAATTTAGAACGAACAGTAGATATTATTCAGTATTTTCGTATTGACCCAATGCTCAAACAAATAGAGTCGCTATTCCATTTTTCGTTTACAAAAGAAGTTTGCCTGTAACTACTAATTTAATAGAAGATAGAATTACTAGTATTTAATGGAAGATAAATTTAATATATAAATTATTAGTAGTATGCGTAAGCTTTTATTAAAAAAAATTTCATGAAGTATTTTGCACTTACAATTAATTTATATTAAATAAATAATTAGAGATGCTAATATTAATTACAGACTATATTTTCATTTCAGAATGTTGTGCAGCATTGTATATTAAAAAAATTAATTTTTTTCTATATTAAATTTAATTTTTAATAAATCACTTCAACACAATTATTGGTAGTTTTAAATTTTATAGATTACATTTTAATTGTAAATATAGTAACTCGCATCTCTGTTAAGGTGAATTTTATGTGGTAAAGTTGGTGATCGTTGAAATTGAAATGTTTTAATTTGAAATAAAACTTCTATCATCCTATTTCGAGTTTTGACATTTTGTGTTTGTTCTGAAGGATACCCTGGAGCATTGTCGAAAAGAAAGTTTTTTTACAAGTTTTTCTGCTTTTAAGAAATTTCTTAGCTGCGGGCGTAAAATACTTATTGAACTACTCATGAAAAATTACTTGCGTCACCTATGCTCGGTACATAACATATAATGAACGTGCACACATTTTTTTTTTTTTTTAATGTTCGATAGTGCTTTGACTTGCCTACAACTAGCGAAGATTTATAGATGCATTAGAATAAATTATAACCCAAAATATGCTTTTAACTAATTTTCTTCCCGGTGTCTTTTGTCTTTTTACAGACAATACAAACGCCTTTGATAGAAACTATCGTCAATTAAGACCAGTTTCATTCATGCTGAAAATCTAGTCTTGTATTAGGTGGTATCTGCTAGTTTTTCCGTCTAATTTTGTTTTAATATTAGAGATGTTTCATCTTCAGATAGTTTTTCTTCACTCATTTGAAGAAATTTAATGCATAAAGTTTTTGAACTTATTCAGCTAACCTACATGGTTTTAAAATTGTCTCTTTTTTTAACAATCTGTTGAAAACATTCTGCCATTTTCTTTCAAAAATAACATCGAAAATTGGACCATGTCTTTATCTCTTTTGTTGAAGCCAAAACATACGTTATCATTCTACTTCTTGAGAAAACTCGGCATTCCTTAAACTTCGATTGTCACCAGGATCCATTAGCTACAAATATGAACTTTTCATTTTTTTGTTTTTCAGTTTATCAAAACATAAATCGTTGATCTTGTAAAATTATAAGTTTTATATAGGACAATTGGAGTTTCCCCAGTATCAGATCTTTTTAAAATGTGCCGTTTTTCAAAGATAAAGTTGTATGTTTTATTCTTACATTTTTAAATCAAGCATAATGATTGTAAATTTTGCTACTGTCCCACCAATCTGAATATTACCTTATCTTGCCCTTATAGATGTCCCCCTCTCCAGACAACGGATGTCTGACCGCCGCTATTCTCTTACACTCACCATAGGGAGTTCATCTGTTTCCCCGGATTGATACTCGTCCATTTCACTAGCTTAAAAATCCAACAAATCACAACACAAATCACATTAAACCATCAATTAGCTCATATCACAGTAAATACCCGTGTACATACTTTTAGATAAAGTGTTGATTAATAACAAGGTTAAAACAATTAATGTACTGAATGCCAAAATAAGAACTGACATAGGATGGAAAGTGGTGTTAAATTTTGACAACGAGTAACTTATCCTCAAGTCACATGTTCCAACAAGTGCGTCGGTTATGAGACAGTCTGCAGTATTAAGAAATAGTCGTAAATGTTTGTTTTGAGAATTTAGAACGTAATTTATGAGAATCTCTTCCCCAAAAAAAAAAAAAAATATTCAATTTTAAAATTTTGATTTTCTGAGCAGCTATGATTAATGCTGGATAATGCATTAAAATACGAAAACCTATTTGAATTAATATATACATGAATAAAAATGTTCAGACATGAATATTAAAAAGCCATTAAATAGAGACAATTTTTAATCTCGTTTAGAGCTAGGTTATTGCAAAAATGGAACCAAATACAGGAACTTTTATTAAATTAATGTATTATCACGCATTAAATTCTTATTATATTATATTAATTCACATTGTTATATATTCGATGAATAACTTCAAAGTTTTTTGTGTTATCAACTGTGCATAGCTAGTTTACATATTTCTGTGGTAAAAAATCTATGCAACAGTAGAACATTTCCGGGTTCTATACGAAGATATTTTTGTTTTGACTATCCATTATTTTAATAAGTGGATATGTTGTTCTATTTATATATAATGTAAAATTTCAACTTGCTAAATTCTAAATTTTGCCTAGTTCCAGACTCAACATTTCTATTATGACGCACAATTTTTTTACTCGGTTTATTTTTATACACTTCTGTCTCGTTTGATGTAGCAGCTTATAAAACTATTTTATGTTCTTTTCAACCCAACTGTGAAGTTTCCTGTTTTATAAATGAACTAAAAAAAACTGAAAAGACAATTCTAAAATAAGATATAGCAATTGTATTTCGAGTTGGAAATTTGGAGTTTTTGAAATGTTATGGTCTTATATTCATCCAATTGTAACCCATAGGTTTAAAAAAAAAAAAAAAAAAAAAAAAAATGCTATTATCTTTATGTAAATAATTTTTAAAACTGGAAACTATTGTTTCAAGTTTTAAAACTTTTTTTTGTTTGAACGTTGAACAATTAACTTTTTGTAAATATTCGCATGAATGTTTAACAATTTTTTTTTAAATTCAGTATAATACTATTATGAATTCATTTTTTTTTTACTTCACTGTTAAGTTTACCTTGACGAATTCACATATTCATTTATTATTATTATTTTTTTTTTTAGATGTAATGAATAAAAGTTCCATTTACTTATCCAAGGACGTTGTTTTTAATGCATATGACTCATTTGATTAGAATTGTTCAAAGTGTTATTTTCAGACGATTAAAAGAAAAAAAGAATTATTCATGAGTCATACTTTCTGGTTAATTTAAATTTCTTTAAAAGTCTTTAGTTCGATTTTAAATATCTTCAAAAAAAAAAAAAATTTTTTTGAAATTTACAAACAGCGATTGATTTTAGAACTGTTTTTTTTTTTAAATTTTTTTTTTCATCCATTGGACTTATTTTAAGAAAGGCTTACTTTTTTAAAATTTATTTACGTGAATTTGTCTGAATGGGGGGAAGAAGATTTCAAAACGGGGAAAAAAAATCCTGGAACTTCCGTAGTTAAATTTGGCTAATAATGAGTCAACGTATCGGGATTCATGCATGATGTCTGAACTTGAAATAGCAATATTTTTTTTTTAAAGTGAGCATTTGTCCAGTGATGCATGTTGCGTTTTCTTGAGGGAAAATCTTTCTATACAGGAAACTATAAAAGATAAAAAAAAGGTTAGAAAGTAAATAAGAAATATCGTTGTAGCTTTTAAACAAAACGAATTTGTAATCATAAATATCTATGTAATTTATTATTATAATAAAATTTGTGCGAGTAATATTATTAAACTTCTTATTACTCCAATAAATAATATATGGCAGTAGTATCGTGTACTTTTTTTTTTTAATCTTTAAAATGAAAATTGGCGCACGTTTCCTGCCTTTCTACACAATTAAATTAAATTAAATATAATTAATTTTGACTTGGTGCTGGAAGCAATATAGAATTTTTTTCTTAATTAAAGTAGTATTAAAATATTATATATATGCAAGCGAAAAACTAGCTTTAATTTTCTTTATTTATCTATGTATAGAAACTAGATTAGCCAATTTGGTAACTTCCCTTTAATTAATCTTCCTTTCGATAAAATTTGACAATTTTTAAACATTAACGTGAAACAAAATTAAGTTGCTTTTATTCTTTGACTTAAAAGTGTTCTTACATACGCTTTTTAAAATTTGACAATTCCTAAAAATGTTTAAAATTCATATTTTTTTTTTTATAAAATTAAGTTTCACGTGTGCATTGTTTCATAGTTTTTGCTGAAAATCATTAAAAATTTTTTTACTTAATAATTAATTAAAATTTTTTTAACTTAAATTTTGATATCATTCAAAATAAATTAATTCATAAATGTTATTAAAATTGCTGTATCTCATACAAGACGAATGCAATTTCATATGATATTTATATTTTGCACTTATACATTTTCGATGCAATACAGTATTGAATTAAAACCATGTTAAAAGATGTCCGACGTACTCATGTTTATAACTATACCTTAAAAAGTTTTTTTTCTAATCGACTAAGAATAATTTCTTTGCATTCTGATGTAACATTTAACTTGTCTGTTCACATTAACATTCTTCTTGTTAAAACACGTGCTTTCTCCGTCATCTAATATAATAAATAACTGCAGTTGAAGGCCATTGCGAATGTTTGTATGGAAACCGAAGGAGACTATTAATAATTCCGCTGATATCTTGTGCAGTTGAAATATTATTTCCTCATTTCTTTTTATTCAACATATGATGTTGAAAAGTAAATTTTTTTTTGACGATGTTTATTTTCACAACAAGCAAAATCATGTTATTGCTTATAATAGAATATTAATCTGAAAAGAGTGAGGAAATGACTTTCTTAAATGTGTTTTTTATAAATGTCGAATCTTGCATAAAAATTTGGTCATCAATGGTTGGTCTGATCCCTGGTTTATATATTAATAAACTAAATAAAGAATAGAAACTTCTCAAGACTTTTTTTTTTTTTTTTTTCCTTTTTATTTGGTGTACCTGCCGACGTTTCAATTCTGTGCACTTCTGCTTTATTTTTTACGATAATGTGATGATTTTTTTTTTCTTTTGCCACTTGCAAGTTATGTATTTCTACATGGGAACTATATATTGTATATGCATTACAATGTATAGTTTGCATTAAGATACGTTTTTTTTTACGTCATCTTACACAATTAAATGTAATGCATGTAATGCATGCATGTAAGCATGTAATAATAATTTATAATGTCGAAATATATTTATAATATTTTTATAAATGTTGAAACTTGCATCAAAATTGATCATCAATGGTTTGTTTTGGTTGGTTTGATCGCTGGCTTATATATTAATAAATTAAATAAAGAAATAGAAAATTCTCAAGACTTTTTTTCTTTTTATTTGCACTGCCTGCTGTCTTTCGAATTCTGTACATTTCTAATTTATTTTTACAATAATGAGAGTGATTTTTTTTTTCTTTGTCACTTGCAAGTTATATATTTCTATATTGTATATGCATTACATTGTTATGTCTTGTAAGGTTTAAAAAAAAAAAAACGTTCACTACCACTTTTATTAAAGTAAACTATCTTCTAGATGATGCGTTTCCTAATTTCTTATCTGTTGCAACCCCATGAGTCACCTATCTAAGCAATTTCGTTCTGTGATGATTTGTTTCAATCGCCTTTATTAACCAACGCAACAGGGGAAATTTTTTTTTTTTACTTCTCTGGAATGAACTGTAGTTGACCCTTCTGTAACGTGTTTTTTGTCCTTTACTTCCATTCAATCACGTCCGGACGTGTGCAATAGAATTCTGCGTCGCGTGTGTTCAGAAGTGGATGATCATGTTTGAACCTTTATTTTCCGAGATCTTTTTTTTTTTCTTTCTTTTTCACCCTGAATAACAGGAATGAGTCATTTTGGAGAGACATTTTACTCTTTTACCTTGTTTTTGTCCTTCCTGTTCTGATGTTTCATTCAGGGTGGTGACTGACAACCTAAAGAAGTGATTGTGTTTTAACCTTCGCAAAAGTTTTTTTTATCATATCAGTGTTTTTTGAATACATTTTAGCGTCATTAATCTACGAGTATTTGAGCTAACCGTTTATTCTAGTGAGGTATAAATAAAATTGCGATGCTGTTATGTAGCATGTTAATCATATGTTATTTATTCAAAACAGAAACTTTTGCGTCATTGCATTTGTTTTTAAAATTAGAATTTATTTTCCTATGCATTGACTTTAATATAGTATTTATTCTTTTAAGTTTATTCTCTAGTTTATTCTTTCAATCTCTTAATGCTTTTTTAATTTTATAGTGAAAATGACTCATCTCCATTTTTGAAGTTTTAGTTTCATTTTGTAGAATAGCTTGATTCAAAGTGTTAAAAATATCTACACAATCACCTTTTTTTATGTATTTTATTCCATTAGTAACTAATTAAATGTATAAAAGAAATATTCTATTTTTTTTTTTAATTACAATTTTCTTTAAAAAAAAATTAACGAGTTTTATGTTTCATTACTAGAAGAAGAATTTCATTTCGGAATTCTTCTAGAATTAGTTAAAACTCGCTTGTTTTTAAGCCATTAGCCGTAACTAGGTTGTTTTAAAAAAGTAAAATTCATATAAATAAACAGTTTAATGGTAGTAAGTTTGTGTTTGTATCATTTTATTGTTATCCAGTTTTGTTCTCGTACATAGTAGAATGCCAAACATATGTACAAAATAAATATTTTTTCCTACCGTGTTTTTATTTAATGAACTCGCGTCTTCATATTAGCATTCTATGATTGTATAAAAACACAGCAGTCTAATTTAAATAAATTTTATTTTTTATATTTTTCACTTACACTTCCGCTGTCCCATAACAATAATAAATGTTGACGAATTTAATTTGTCCCATAATAATAGCAAAATAAAATATAGAACGAAACAATTATTATAAAAAAGTAGATTAAATTAAACAATAAATTAAAATTTTATTCCTAATTTTTGTTTTGAGTTTTCAGATAGTTTTCGTCAATTGAATATAAATAAGCCTTAAAGTCCATAAATTTCCTTCCAAAAAATATTGGAGAAGTATTCCCAATAAATATAGTCCACAAAGATCACTTAAGATAAAATTCTACGCTATCTTAATTTTATTATTTTTTATAAGAAATGGTTCATTGGTGCTTGAAATTCTTTTTGTAGATTTTTCTTTTTTCAAAATTCGGAATAATGTAGATTTTGGAACTCCAATGATGGCAGTCACTGATCGTATGGTAACTCTTCTGCTGAACGGAATACCAATTTTTTCAAATTTTTCTCCGTAATCTGTGCTTTTACGTCCACAATTTTGTTTTTTCAAAGAGTCAACATTAGCAGAAGATTCACCTTGATAATTATTTTCGGAAGCACCTTTCCAAAATCTTTATATTGTAATATTCTGTTGCACTTGTATTAATGTAATTCCACTTGATGTAATAAATGTAATTCCACTTTTTCGTTTTTCTTTTGATGCATCAATACTGGATAATTGCGGCTCGATCTTTGCTCAAAAACTCTTTTTATCATCCTACTTTTACAATGAGTCGATATTCAACTGAAATAAAATAATTGATTCCGATCAGTGGATGAAATTAGCAGAATAGTTGTAATTAGGTTTACCTACATGTTGAATGTGTCACAACAATTGGCAGATGTCATGAAGACATGGATTTTAATTGATGACTTCACAATTTTGCTCTACAAAGTAAATTACAGTTGTATTCTCTAGTAATTCCTATTTAAATATTTACTTGTTACTGTCATTATGGGATAGAGAGGATACTTTATTTTGGGGCAATTTTTATTTATTAATTAATTTTCTCCCTTCTACTGTCGGAAATTTTCGTTCTCAGAAGATAAAATACAATACTAAAACAATTTTTCAAAGTTTATATCTTTAAGTGATGTTTCCATTGAACTATAATGGGAAAATACTATTTATGAAAACATTTATTTTTACACTGAATTTCTTTGGTTAGTAGGTTAACTTTTGACAGGTGTCTCGGAGAAATGTTTACTTTGAGAACAAAGTAAACATTTTCTGTTCCTTGTTTTTTATTTGATTTTATAACTCGTATCGTGAACTGATATTTCAATATTTGTCTTATAGTTATCTGTGTTGATCATTCCTCATAATCCTAACATTAAAAATCCTTACTAAAACTAGTATTATATACATTCCACTGGAAGCTAGCGCTAATATTATAAATCCTACATTGATTCCATAAATATGTATTTTGTTAAATTTTATCTTAGACAATTATTGTCTTTCACAAATTCTTTTTGATTATAAATATAAAGAAAAACAAAATTTTATTTTATGCTGTAATTTAATTTAATTTTATAATTAAAATATTTTGATATAATATAAATTCCTTTTCAAATATTTAAAAAAAAAAAAAAAACTTTTTCCGCGAATTCGCATATTTAAATCGCCAAATAAATATACTAACATAAAAAAATAAAAATAAAAACTGTTCGTTTTCTATTTCTAGTTTGAAGCATATTTTTTATTGGATTATCCTTCGACGTGGGGCTCATGGCAAATTTTAAAACTGGGGCCCTAAGAAAACTAAAGTCTTAAGTAACAAAATTATAGCATTAGAAATAAATATGCTGCTGGCCACCCAAAATGCATTCTTTCCCTTACTTGTAACCCGTAGAAAATAATACAAACACAAATAATAATAATAATAATAACAATAACAATAACAATAACAATAATAGCAAACAACAAGTGCAAAAGTAAAATGATTGAAAATGCAATATTCCAATTGAGAAGTTATTGAGATATGTCAGTATATGCTGCTTCCACAAGTTACTACGGCCTGATGGCCAATTGGTTAGCGCTCTGGCCTTTAGTATCACATGCTTCAGGTTTGAATCCTGGCGGTGTCATGGATGTTTATTAGTGGTTCGGAATCCACGTTAAACTGTTGGTTCCGGTCTAATTAGCATAAACTGTGCAAAAAAATGACCACAGGGCGACAAACCAATCCAGAGTTAACAAAGTTGATGTGTTGTACCAGCAAGTGGTGTAAGCTAGGTCCAGTAGTTTGCTAATCGTCGATAAGGCATAAATGTGGAGCATATCGTGAGAACGAGCAAGCCACAGCAGCAATGCAATCTGGCGGTCAATGAATTCTTGAAGAATTGCATACCGCATGCGGTCTTGCATTGACCTTTGAAATACAAACCTAAAAAGTGAGGTTAGATAGCCTCAGAAATATAGCGCTTATTCCATTTATCAGCAATAAGGAGCTGTGGGATTTAGATCCAATAAATCTCACAGGTTTATGACATGGCGATGAATAATAAGAGGTATGCAAGATATCATCAGACTCAAATACGATTATCGCAGTGAAGTAGAATCGCGACAATGTTTTGCCATTTGTGTATCCATGCCTAATGTTCATCGCACCACAGCAGACACAAACACCCGTAGTCTAGAATCGGATAATCACAGCTCTTGACGTCTTGCTGAAATTCGCCTGTGCTGCAACTATGTTAGATGATACATGCTTACGTAGATTGGTGAGAAATATACTTGTATTACATGTGCTTTGCTTGCTGAAGTTGTAATATGATACAATTTACCTAATACGACAAGATTAGTGTATTTGTTCCCATCGGTCGATCCAACCCTTCCGCATCCAGTAATTGTATATCCGCGTCACTCCTTGATCACGTCCGACATGAGTAGTTTTTCTCTGAAGAATTATATGCAATATAAGGCGCAGTTCTCTGTCAAACTGATAAACGTGTTCGATTGTCGCCCTTGTTCTTCTACGAGGCATACTAAAATTCCTGCTACAAAAATCAAGTTTTCTCTTTATATATTCCTTGCAGATGGGAGATTGTGAAATTTGGACCATGTAGTATATCCATTTTTTGTATGCTTCCCTCGTTTTTATATTGCTAGTTTATCTTATAATTTTATTAATGCTTTATTGTTACATTCATAAAAGAAAAAGCCTTGCCTAATAAAAAGAAATCGTGGGAATTTGAATCAGATAATCGAATGTCAAGTTAGTTTTAAAATTTTATCAGAATCTACATAGCACTGATAAATGGTGAATACGGGACACTGGCCACGGTAGGCAGAACTGCATACCGCTAGTAGAAAATTGATAGTTTTATGCATCGCAAACACATGAATTGAGATGAAAATATCTTAAAATAGTAATTATAAGAATTGAATCTTTTTTTTTTTTTTTTTTTAATCTTTCTTTTCTTACTAATTTTGTTAAAAAATAAATTACAAACAATCTTTTCATGCTCCAGAAATTTTGCCAGTCCTGACATACTATTATGTCACTAGCTAATATATAAATTTAAATCGTATGCAAATACTTTTTATGAAATTAAAGTAAGTCACCAGCCAGGTCCAATCGCCACAGGAATATGCCGATGTTTATTAACAAATGTCAATATATCCCCCCCCCATATCAAACTGTAGCGATATCTGCCATAAGAACTCTACCAAGGCTAAATTTTATTGGGCTACTAAAGTTGTCTGAGTTGAAAGTCATAAAATCAAGTACAGTGCATGTTGTCAAATGTGCTCATGGTTTTACCTGACGAGCACAGAGGACAGACATCATTAGTACCTACACCACAACTGCCAATATGAAGGAGAAATGAATCGTTATCTTATGAAAATATGAACCAAGTTCGTTATCTTCAGTAAAATTATATCGTCAGCAAATATTATAATTAAGGTGATTTTCCATTTGTTAAGCCCTCATCGCCCGCATCTGCAATGTTCAATCAATGTTGTGGTGCATTCAGCTATCAACTTTTGTTCACCCTACACATTTTATTTTCTTCCCGTGTGCTTTTGTTGATGGCACAGGACAGCATCATGGCCACACGTGATGTATTTCTTTTGAGAAATTATATTCTGAATAACATTTTTAAGCTTGAACAATTTGAATTCCGTAAAAACTTATCCACAACCCATCAATTACTTCGTACAATAGATTATAACACATGTGGCTTTCAAAATAAACAATGTACGGGAGAGATTTTCCTTGATATCCAGAAAGCGTTCGGTAGAGTTTGGATACTTTATTTTTTGGTCTTTTATTTTGGTACTTTATAGACTATTTATTTTTACTTTTCCTCTTTCGCTCATTCATCTAATCCAGCCCTACCTTCATGATAGAAAATTATTTGTTAAAGTAAATGAAACTCATTCGATGTTTAGAAATATTTTTGGCAAGTACTCCCTAGGGAAGTACGATACTCCCCCATTCGCAATTTTTATGCCTACTAACCCCAAATCTCTGACTGCAATTTATGCAGTTGATACAGCTATAATTTGTAAGAACAATAACATTAAATATCTTGCAGTCATTCTAACAAATCATTTTAAAGTACGTAATAACTGATTTGACAAGTGGAAAATCGCATTAAATGTTGATGAAACAGTTCTAAATGTTTAGGTATTGACTTACACCGACACCTTGCATGAAAAAAGCATTTAAAATATACTAAAAATAAATTCCGCGTGCATTTTAGAAAATCTTTTCTGTTATCAGTAGACACGAGCGGAACATGAGCAGGAACAATAAAATTCTTTGGTATACAACTATTCTACGATCTATAATTACCTACACATATCCGGTCTGGTCTTATTCCTCTAAGTCTAATTTAAAGATAATTGAAGCTCTTCAAAATATCACTCTCAGACGAATCACTGCAACTAAATGGTGTATGAGAAATTCGGGAATACAGCAAGCCATTAATATTCCTCCACTTAAAAACTTCTTTAAACACGTTTCGAAAAATTTTGTTAATTCTATATTGATAACCACGACAACTCCGCAATCCAAGAAATTAAAATTTGTGATGCTAATAATATTAATATTAAAAGATCGCTGAATATTTTAATTTAGTATTTTTTTGTCCTTGTTTATTTTAATAATTTCTTTTTAGTTTAATTTAAATTTTCTATTATACCGGGCTATTTACCTATTAATGAACTGTTTATACCTTGTTCTACGGGAGTGGAGATCCTTTGGGGCTAGGAAGCTCTGTGAATCCAAACACCATCCATCCATCATACTCTTGAGTTAATAGCCTTGAACAATGAACAACTAGCTGGAGACTATTAATGCTCAACAAATATATGCATATTAATTGCATACCTAAATTTTCCCGACATAACAATGGTTTGTTGAAATGACCATCACAGCAAAGCATTAAAACTTCTGTAGTTCCGTGCTAAAGGCTCGTACTAGGTCACGATCATTTGTAGCGATTTGTAGGATTTGCGTTTTTTATTCATAACTTCGTCGTTATACTTAATGACACTGCTGTTTTTTTTTTATAAAAAAACATAGCGAGACAATTGTGCGAAAATAATTATATTTTGTAAGTTTAACAAAACCTTTTACTTCCTTGATTTATTGTGTTGTTAAAAATAATTCAAAATTTAGTAATAATAATGTAATTGAATTAAAATATTTTTGTTGTAGTCCCCTTTCAAGTAACTTTATGCTAATTTTATGCTCTATTTGTTTTTCATATTTGCAATCAGGTTTAAAAATCAATTTTTTTTTAAAGAACACTTTATTTAGTGAACAAAAGAACTTTTTAGTATTCTAATTCTTTTAACCTTTAATGTAAAAAATGTTCTTAATTTAATTCTTAGTTTTTTTTTTTTTTTTTTTTTTAATTTATTGCTAAATGTCGAAGTTTGCAAGATCAAATTTAAAAATAAATTTTAAAAGTTCATTTAAACGATCTTATTTTATTAATGCAATTAAAGTAAAATAGAATATATGAAATTAAATTCAAATAAAATTCTGGGACTTAAATGTTTATTTATAATTATCTTGATATTTGGCTTCATGTCCATAATATTTCAGCTAAGAGAATTAGAATGACAATTACCAAATTGTGTAATGCTTTTCTCCTTATCTATGCTGTGGTCTTTGGTATCACAGGCTTCAGGTTCAAATCCTGGCATTGACATTTATGTTTATAAGTAATATGGAATCCACATTAAACTGTAGGGCCCTATCTAATTTGCCTAAGTGTGCAGAAAAGGATACTAGAGCGACAAACCAAACTAAATCAAACCTTATCTAAGCTCCTTTTAAATTACAATAATTCTCGATATATTATGTTTCGGATATTTCACAATACATTTTTTTTTTCAAATTGTCATACAGTTTTTAGAAAGTGTGATATAATGGAGGACTATTGTATTTCTGCTTTTATTCTCATTATTTTAAGGGGAAAAAAATTTTTTTTTTCACTTTGTCGTAGGAAAAATTCATTGCTTTCCACTAAAGCTAATTATAGACTCTTATGCCGTTAAGTAGACCCTAAACTTATGTATTTTTAAATATTATCTTAAAATTTTTAACAGGTCAGAAAATTATTTTTTGAACTAATTATAAATTGAACATTGGTGAAAGTCATGAGATTTCTTTTTTTAAATGTAAGTCCATAAATTATAGCACTTATTAAATTCCATCTACTCTAAATTTTCGGAGATAAAGTTATTGCTTGAAATAATAATAAATAAATATATTTGTAATATATACATGCTCTTTTTTTTTAATTTGAAAAATCTAAAAGTTTAAACTTAGGTAATCAAATTGAACCTCAATTAATTGAATTTAAAAATTGAATCGTCTTATTATGTCCAATGACAAAGTTTTCAAACAAATTTATGTTAGTTACTCAATGTTTTAATGAATGAAATATTATAATTAGTTCTTTATTTTAGAAATATTATAATTTTATATTTAATTTAGGAGTGATCAAATAAATTTTCATGCTGCTTTTGTCATGTCTGTTGAATAAAAATATAACTGTAAAATATTTTTAATAATCATGAAATAAATTCTCAGAATCATAAAAGGGAAGATATCTTTATAAAGACAACTGGGATTTTATGCTCCATTTTCTGTTTCACTCTGTGGTGCTTCATCTCCTTCAGAAGGTATTGAATAGTGAGACAGTGCTGTTTCTATTATACAATATGAGTGACATACATGAGAGTAATGGCAATTTGATTTTTATTCACTTCAATTAGTTTGCTTAACACAGTTGACATGTAAGTTTGTGCTGATTTTTAAATTTCAAAGAAAGGTTAGGGTAGTGGTACTCCAAGTTTCATCTCTTATCTCTTTCTCCTTTAAAATGATTATTATCAATTATAGATTTCAACATATAAAGTTATTGTTCTTAAAAGTTTTGTTAATTTTTCACTTAAAGAAGTGATTTAATTTTTATTTGTAAAAAAAAATGTATAATGTACTCATCATTTCAAAATATTCATCTTCCACAGTTTGAAAATCACTGAGTTATAGTATTGTTAAGGCCAATTATGAAAGATTATGCTGTGCTAAGTTAAATGGGAAAAAATCACTTAGAAATGTATTTTTCATTTTAGGTTATTCTCACTTCAATCCCTCCATAGATTTAAAAGTACATCAAGTTGATGGCAGATATTTAGAAAATGAAGACCTTACAAAAACTTCCTACCATGTGTACAAAAGATCAGTTCTTCTTCCACCCATTAAAAAAGCTACCTCATTAGCTGAAAAGAAATTTCCAACTAAAACTGTATCTACTGAGAGTTCTGTGCAGTTAAAAACATTTGCAGCTGAAAGTAAATCCAAGGAAGAGAACAGCACTTTGCCATTGAATGGAACAGAAATTGACCTATCTGTAGGTCATACAAATGTTTCATTTGAAAAATATAATGTGTCAACTTCCACCCAAGTACCAAGTGAAGCACCAAATACTACTGCTTCAACTACAACTACTACTACTACTACTACTACAACAACCACAGCCACAACCATTACAAATAGCAGCAATACAACTATATCAACTACGTCCACAGTAGCTACAACTTTCTCTGATGTTCTTCCTACAAAACCATCAAGTATAACCGACCCAAAAGTGAGTAAAATTGGATTTTCTTACAAGTCAATAAATTAATGCTTGTATTTGAATTTTATTTTTAATGTTAGTATATTCTCTCTTAGCGATAGAAATAAATAGTATTGGCTTCCTTTATACTTGTGGCTAAGATTTATTAAAATTTATGTTCCAATATATTTTAAATTGTCTTGTTACTGGTTCAATTATTGCTTATTGTGATATAATACTAAAATAAAAATGTACTGCTATGTACAGAAATTGAATGAAAGTTTAACATGATTAAATTTTTAGGTGATTTAATATACATTTAAAGAGAATTTTTTCCCTTTTTAGCATAATTTTTGTCACGCTTGTTTTTTTACATGTATTTTCTTTATAAGTATCCAAATAAATGCCTTTATGAATTTTGTTTAATTTTTATTTTGTGGATGTTTTAAAATGAATTGTAACATTATTTTTGTTTTACAAAGCTATTCCTTATTGTATCAAAGCATTTTTTTTTCTCTTTTTTTGCATTAATTCCTCCAATATAAACAATTCCTCTATCTATGCCTTAGTAAAATTTCCAAAATTTACCAATTTTTTTTTACTGCATAATTTATTAGAAAGCCAGCTTCACTCGTATGCATATCAAATTTATATTGTATGCATTATTTATTTTGATTAAAATTTTTTTTTTCTAACAGGTTGATCACCATGTATATTACAACTCAACGTTGTTATTAGAGGATGAAAAAGCATTAGCTTATTGGGTTGACTTTGAAAAACTCCCTAAAGACAAAGTGATTATTCATCGCATGCTATCTGACTCACATCGAAAAGCAGCTGTAAGTTAATTAAAATTATTGTATCAAATTATTTTTAACAAAACTTAAAAATTTATAATTATTTTGTCTTATTTTTGTTACAATTTTTTTTCTTTTTTATTATAGACTGTTAGATTGTCATTTGATTTTCCATTTTATGGTCATCCGTTAAGAAATATTACAATTGCAACAGGAGGTAACTATAATTGAATAATTCATTTGTATAAATTAATTTGAATAATCATAATATTTAACTTTCATGTATAATAATTTTTAAAATTTCATTTATAGTTATGCTTTGTTTAAGAAATTTTTTTACACAGTAATTTACACATTTACATATTAACACAGTTTTTATTAATTCAGTAAATATATTTATTACATTATTTTTAACATTTGATGTTTTAAAATATTAAAGAAAATTAATTTCTTTTCTGATTTTGGATAAAATATTCTCAGTGAAAGACTATTATCTATAAAGACAATAGTAGACGTACATTATATAGACATATAATATTTATTTAAGAGTAAGGATGATAAATGCAAATCATTGGTTCAGGAATGACTATAATGATGAGATGTTTTTTAGATTTGTGCTGTATTTTATTTGTTAGGCAGTTTTTTTTCTTTTTATGAAATAAAAATCCTGACATTTTCCTTATTGTATCATAATTGTAATCAAAATTTATCAGTATTCTGGATCATTTAGAATAGTTTTATCGTAATATTCAGCTGATTTTTTAAGTTAAATAACTTTTTTTTATATTTTATTTTTCTACACATTTTTTACAAGAATCATTCCATTATTAATTTTCCAAATTACATTTTCTCCATTGCATCCCATGTTTCCCTTTTTAAAATTAAACATTGATTAGCTAACATTAATTAGCATTGGACTGACGATTTTTTAGGTTTATAAACCAAGACAAAGGAATAAAAAGGATGTAAGATAAAAAAAATAAACAACACTTCCTTGAAAATAAGTTGCATAATTCATCCCTCGAAGCAACCATTCCTGTTGAATGAGGATTATTTAAGAAATTATTAATTAAACTAAAAGCATGCCTATTAAATTCTCATATTTATGAGTAGATTTCAAGAATTTAAATTAAAGTCCTAGAAGTTGATAAAGGAGATGTTAAAAAAATTTTCCATTCAAAATAATTCTGAATATATATCCAATTTAACTGGTGTAATCTTCAATATATCCTACTTTTCAGCTACTTCAAACAGATAGAATATTACTATTTTGAAACATGGCTATAATACAATTGCATTTCTATCTGCCCTTAGAAGCTTGTAGTATACATTATACTTAAAATTTTAATGAATATTTTGATTGCAATAATATTCTGATTTCACAGCAATATGGGTTCACAAAAAATCTATCAGCCACTCGTCAAATTTTATGAATTGCCATACTGATCTTGGATAAGATAGCGATTAACTCAATTACATGAATTGTCTTCCTCAATATTGTTTACAGTCTTTGATAGATTCAATATCGATGGATTCATACATAAATGAATTGCATATAATTTTCCACCTCATCTGACAATTTTTACTTCGACTCTAAAAAGCAGAAATTTTGTTGTTAGAATTAATAATACTGAAAAAATAAATAAATAAAAGCAATTGAGAGAAGTGTTGCTCTTGTTTTTTCCTTCTTTAATTAATGACGTTCTTCAGATAACAAAATTTTTCTTCTTTGTTTTTATACAGATGACATGTAAATCAGTCTCTAAAATCCTAAAATTAATGCTCACATTCATTAATATTATATTAGTGAATTGGAAGTCTAGCTTTTGCTCTGCATCATGAAATTAAATATTGAAAAAAAAAAGTGCTGTTTTATTGACCAAGAAAAATTGAACTGTGCTGTAAATTCTAATGTTAATATTTTGCAAATTCTTGAAACCAGAAAATAAGAATTATTGTAAATGTCCATTGATTCTTTAGGCAGGATGACATACTCAAATCTCTTGACCTCCCCTAGTTTCGAGGATGTTATTTTTGAAATTTTTATAATAATTCGACGTATATTCCAAATTGTAAAATTGGAAGCATTCCGTTTTATAATATTGATATTCTGGAAAATTCCTAAAGGTGCATATGAGTTCTCAATATTTTCAAGTAATACTATTTTTTCTTTGTCATCATTGCTGGATAATCAACTGTATGCTATCACTTCGCCTCTTTTGAGTTTAAACTCTTCTTAGAAGGCAGAGTATATATTAAACTTTTCATTGGCTTTGTTTCGTTATTGTAGCTCTTTCTAACCACTTTAAAATAGAAAATATGCAGTTTATTAATAATCTATAACTTAGTTGCAGATAGAATAAAAATACTTTTCTTACTTTTTATTTTTAATAACACTAACCGATGTACATAACTTTTATCAAACAGGAATTAATGGCTTCTTTATGACCATAGTATTCCAAACAATCTCTCGCATTATGATCATCAATAAAAAAAAAATTTATTTTTTGATAATTTACAGTATATTAAAATGTTTTTACTAAACAATTTTACTGTTTAATTTGAATGAATTGTTCTACTGATTAGAAATGCAGCATAGAGTGTTAATTTTTTTTTTTTTTTCTAAATGAAACATAGGTTTTGTATACATGGGCGATTACATGCATAGCTGGCTTGCTGCTACACAGTATATAGCTCCACTTATGGCAAATTTCGATACAAGTCTGAGTAGTGAATCAACTGTTCAATATTTTGATAACGGTAAGATCTTCGTTTGAAAAATAATTTATTCCCTGATATATCAACATTCTATCTATAAAATATGTTTCTTTTTTCAGGAACAGCATTTGTTATTGAATGGCATAATGTGACTCTACAGGATGAAAAGAAAGGTTTGTATAATAATAATAATAATATATATGAATGGGTTTATTTGATAATAATCGTGTATAAAAAATACTGTTATTAAAATACATGTTTTAAAATTATTTTAGGGGGAAATTTTACATTTCAGACAACTTTGCTAAACAATGGAGACATTGTTTTTGTTTATAAAGAGGTAAATCTACCCTTTTCAATATATTTTTAATTATTTCAATTTTTCTAATTAAGTATACTTCTTAACAAATACAATACAGTAGAACTACATCTATTGCTTCTTGTGAGGATTGAAAAAAAGCAATGGATATGGGAGAATGCTCATATCCATATAAATTTGGATCAACATAGAATTTAATTATTTAAATTGTATAATCTTTTAACATCAATACTGCTATTGATACTTATAACAAAAATTTTAATATATAGAAAACGTTTTACTTATCAAGCTGTAAAAATAAATTAAATCCATTATGACTATGTATATTCATTATGGTTGATACAATTTCATTGTAAGCATTTCAGATTTTTTACAAACTGAACATTATTATTATTATTATTTTAAATCTTTCTTAATAATTTCATTAGTATAAATAAAATTTCTTACACTTTCTCAAGGTCTTCAAAATATTTGAATGAGTGATATGGGAAAATATATTTAAGAGAACAATCTTAATGAGTTATATTTACTTGATTAAAATTGTAATAGTAGTAGAACCATTAAATTAAAACAAAACAAATGACAATGAGAAAAACAAATGATTGAGATTTTACTCATTGTATATTAGATTTATGTAAAAACATTATGTTTGTATTGTGCTTTTATATGTTAGAAAATAATTTTTGTAATATATACCATTAAATCATACTGCCTTTATTTTAAGAGTTTGTTTATATAATTAAGATACTTGGTCGTATTCCACTACTTATTCTAATTGCAATTTATTTAGATTCCAATTTCTGTTACTGAAATTGGTGATGAAGCTCATCCTGTTAAGGTTGGATTATCAGATGCTTATGTTATTGATAGGATACTTTATTGTAAGTATGAAGAAATATTTTTCAAAATATAATAATGACATTTACTAATATATATGTTGATTGTTATCAGTATATGTGTTAGTCAATGCTATTTTCATGTTTATATTGCATCTTGAGCAATGAAATTGATTTTTTGATTTTTTTTCTATTCTATTGAAGAAATATTTTAAAAGTCAAATGTTCTAAAGAATGTTGCTATAAAATTTATATTTACTAGATAAATTTTCTTAAAATTTCTGAATAATTGTTCTCGACTATTTAAAGGCACTTCTAATGCAAAACTTTTCATTCCATTAATAAGATATATTTATTTTTATAGTTATAAGAAGAAAAACAATTTATGAATACCATAGAATTGATATGAAAAATGCTGTGATTGGAAATAACACAGCTATATATTTTAATGCATTAACAAGTAGGTGATATGTATTTCTTTTCTTTTTGATTAATAATCCAACATTTATTTAATTATTTAACAATATTTGATTTTATTAATAGCTTGCATGACTTTCCAAGATTGCAAATCTTGCTTTGAAGCTAACATAGGATCTCATTGTGTATGGTGTGAAGCTGCAAAGAGGTGTTCAGATGGACTCGATCGAAATAGGCAAGAGTGGTTGCAATTAAAGTGTGACATTGAGGTTTGTTCCTTTTTTTGCTTATTTTTATATAATGATCATTAGTGCATTGCTTGGTTGAAAATCCAGTGCAGCAGTTATTCACAAAATATTATAGTGCAAAAGTACCCATCTTTGACACCGATTCATTGTTTCTTCTTGATGAAATTCCTCCTTTTTAGAGAATTTATGAGTATTTGCATCAAATTTATTGTTACAGAATTTAAACGTAAGAATATGCTTGACTCACAAATATTTTAGAAATACAGTATCCTTTAATTGGCAAAAATTCAATTATCTTCCATTGTAAACATTCATCAATTTTGGGATACCAATGATTGATATATTTCATTGAGATAAATATTTCCTGATATTTAAAAATTTGTCTGATAAATATTTCCTGTTTACGATAAGATTTTATGATGTTTAAAATTAGTTTGTTAGAAAAGAATTGGATAAATTTGCTTCTGATATATAATGTATTTGAAAAGGTTTTTTTTTTTTTTTTTTTTGCAGTTGCAACTATTTTGGATCTTATCATATCTTATCTATTTTGGATTATATGTTACATCAGATAAAAAGTTTTCTTTAATGTTGTTACATTAGATAGAAAAATTAGAACACTTTCAAAAAGTTACAATACAATGCTCATTTTGTATGTATCCCATATAAACAAGTAAAATGTGGAATTTATATTTATACTTTGGTTGATTCGGGGACATTTTAAGTTTTAAATCTTGAAATCCAAGCTGTAATTTAACCAGAAGGTCTATATTAAATGGAAAATTACACAAAATTTCTGTTATATATTTTTAATTCGAAATAGAGCTTTACTGTTGGCATCTTTACTGTTGTTTACTGTTGACGTACACCAGTTATGTTTAGCTTAGGATCTCCTAGAGAAAGTTCCTTTGTAGGAATGATTTTTAAAAATAAGAAAATGCTACTAACATTTTTTTCATGTGGGAAGGAAAAAACAAGTGTATGTATATTTTTTTTTTTTTTTTCCAAAATGACTTTTAATTTTTTATGTGCAGAAGTTCTCTTATCTATCAAGCATAATAATATAACTATCAGAGGCCAAAATTTTATTATTTAACAAAGAACGTTGCAGAAGTGATGGTGGATTGTCAACTTCATATTGTGCTGTAGAAAGGCTCTTGATAATATTTCTTTGTAATTTGAATACTGCAATGATAAATTCACATATTTTCTTAATATCAGAGGTAATTTAATATAAGAAATTAAATTTCTTTTTGAAAAAATTAGCATTTGAACTTTTGAAAGTGGATGTAAAGGAAGAGTTTTTCAGTAAAAGTGTTAATTGTAGTGAAACACTATCAACAAAAAAGGAAAGGCATTCTAGAAAAAAAAGAAAATGTATTATAAAAAATAAAACACACAAACTTTTTAAATATAGGGGGAAAATATTATTGCATAAACATAAAAAAATATCATTATAAAATCTATATTATATTCAACTAGTGTTTTGAGGGATTGATAGCCAAGTGGCTGGTGCTCAGTACCACAGGTTTTGGGTTCGAGTCCTGGCGGTGCCATGAATGTTTGTAGTGGTTCGGAATCCACTTTAAATTGTAGGTCCGGTCTGTTTAGCCTAAAGTGTGCACAAGATGACCGTAGGGTGACAAACAAACCAAACCAATCGACTAGTGTTTAGTATTAAAGTTATATTAATTAATATAATACCATAAAATATTCCTTACATATCTGTATCAAAATATTCCTTACATATATGTACACAATTTTTATGTATATGTATTAAAATAGTCAATTTTATTTTTTGTTATTATTTTGTTGAAAATAAAATTGTGTTTTTGTGATATAAAAAGAATTATTTTCGATGCTATGTAAATCGAAATGCTTGGGCTTTTTAAAGCTCTGCATTCATTTTCATGTAACTGAAAGTAGCACACATATTCCACAGTTGAACTTCTTTTTAAATTGATTTTAATTTTTTGAATAAGATTGTTTAAAATTTTATGATCATTATATTGTTTATTGGTAATTTATTTTATAATTTGCTAACAATGTATCTGAATTTTTTTTATGTATATATACATATAGGAAGAGGCCGAGAACTGTAGTGCATATTCTCCTAACAATCCAGATCCTTATGTTCAATCTCTTACTGGTAATTCTAAATAATAGTTTGACTCTTTTTGGATTAATTTTTTTAATTATTTGTTCTCTGTTAAAATTTTTAAAAACTAAAGTATTGTAATTTTTTTTAAGCTACATTTATTTTAAGTAAATTCATATTAATATATAATGTGCAAATTTAAAAAAAAAATTAAATTGCTTAGATGATATCTTTTATAGCGGTTAGTATAGTTTCGAGTTTTTCGAATGCAAAATATTCCTAACTTGTAAACTTGTCTGTAACTTGTTCCTAAATTTTAATATGAAGAAATTAAAAAAAAAAAAAAAAGTTTTTTAATGGTTGAGTTAATAATAAATGGAAAAAATGTTAAAATATTACATCATTAATTTGTCTTTTATATGTGTTTGCCAAGAGATTAAAGAAAATATGTTGTTTCTTTAATTATCATTATGTATTCAAGAATGATAAAAGAAGGTAAAACTTACAGAAGATTGGATGATTAGAATTATTCTTGTATATATATCTGAGAATAATTCTAATAATCCAATCTTATAATTATAATAATCTTATCTTATTAACAATACAATCTGATTATAAAAATAATCTTGAATATTTTGCTTCAAATAGTATATATATTTATTATTGAGTCAATACATTTTAAAGTTTAAATTAAGGTATACGAACACCTTCAAAACATGATTTTCGACCAAAATATTGGTTTTACAATTTTTAATTTTTGGAAAACATGTATTTTAAGCTTTCCAAATATTTTTACAGTTTGTTTCTATCTTTTTTAGAATTAAAGTTCCGTTAGTTTAAATTTTCTCTAAGACAAGTTTTTTTAATTGAAAGTACTATTTTCATAACCAGAAATGATAGTTTCAACATATGTGCCTTTAAGATTTCCCCAATATTGACTGTAAAATTTATTCTCATGTAAATAAAACACATTAAATAATGACATTATTGGAATCCATGTAATAATAAGTGACTTTTTCAATTTGTTTTGTGATATCTTTTATCCTAAAAATAATTGAAACCTTTTTCTAGAAGAAAAAAAAACAAATTTTAAAACTTTTAATTTAAATAAAATATATAGTGGATGAAGTGTTGCTGCTGTTAATCAAAAATGAACCTTGTTAACATGAACTTTTTTAAGTTTAAAGTCTATCAAATTTTTTAAAGGATAATGTAGTGAACTGTTATTTCAAAAACCAAGTGTTAAATTTGATTAAGATAAATTCTAGCTTGTGTTAACATTTCAGTCTAGAATATAAACAATCATTTTTTGAAAAGTGTGAAATTGAGGCAAATAATGCAAATATTTGATATAATGGTGGAATTAAAAGTTCCTGAAATGTATTATAAAAATTGCAAGTTGAAAATGAGCACTTATTTTTAAAACTTTTGCTATTTTAATAATATAGTATTTAAAGAATGAACTTCAGTGATTTGAATAATGTCGAATGAAAATTCAATACCTGGTGATAAACAGTCCAGATAAGTTTGAAAAGATTTAATATATATATATATATAATAAAAAAGTCTTTATAATAATAAAAGAAAATTTAAAGATCAATAGCATTTTTATATATGCCCGTTTTCATTTAAAAGTTAATTTTAAGTATTTCTTATTTGAATTTTTATGCATTCTGTGTTTCTTCAAAACATCGTGTTACGAATATTTCTGATCTGAATGATTATAAATTTCATATGAAAGTTTTCTTAAAATGTATGAAAAGAATAGAGCATAGAAATTATCTTAAATTCATAAATTATTTTTATTTGAGTTGTTAAACTAAGAATTTTCTGTAAATTAAAAAAAATTAAAAGAACTTTTGAGTTATCAAAATTTAAGCATATGCAAATGTATGCAATTAAGATATAAATTTGAGGAAGATATATTACCATATTGCCTATATAATGATATTCCCAATATAAGAAACCCTCATATAAACAAAAGCTATTCATTTGTTTTTGAATTATCAAGTTTTACAACAATATCACTTTTTTGCGATCTTTATCCAAATTTTTTAAATTATAAAATTATGTAAAAAGTAAGTTACATTTATATTTTCATGTGAAGTTCAAAGGTTTTAAGTATATTTAATCAAGCGTAAAAAAGGAAAATATTTTAAATCTAGGACATTTCATAGTAGGAAGCTTTTACCAATGGAAAGAATTGTAGAAAAAGCGTTGAATAGATTTTAACTTCTACAAAACAGAGCTCAGAAATGAAAAATAAAACTAATTTTTTTATAAAAAAGATTATGATAATTCAGTAGCATTTTAATGTATTTATATCATTTTTTAAAGTAATTACTATTTAAAAGTTTTTTTTTTTAGTTTTTTGTCAGAATGAACTATTATGCTTTTTGTTTTCATGTGAAACACCATAAAAGTAATTTTGATTCAAATGTTACAAAACTTGGTATAAATTTTGTAATGACAAATTTTATACCATTTCAATATAATATATAAATTTGGCATAAGTTGTTCCTTATAGAATGTTAATACAAACTTAGAAATTTTTAAAATATTGATTCTTGAGTTATTATGTTTGGTCATTTTTACTCTTATTTTAATCTACAAGAATTAATATAAAAAAAATAATAACAATAAAACTTTTTTTAGGACAAATCCTGTTTTCAAATGTATTCAATCCAAAAATGAAGTATTTCAATAATTTCAAAAAAATTCCTCTGAAAGTGTTCGTGTACATGAATACTAAGAAACTTGTTTGCTATCTTAAAAAAAACTATTTTGTATCTTTTTCCATAAATTATTTATTTCAATTTTGGGCATTTTCACAGAAATCTGTAATTTTTTATGCATAATATTTATACAAGCTTTTCTATGCATAATTATTAAATTAATGTAGTAAGAAAATTAATTAAAAAAAAAAATTATTGTATAATTGTTTTAAAAGTTCACCTAGTGAAAGCAAAGACAATTTTATTTCAAAGTGAAAATGATATTTTTTTAGAAAAGAAAATTGCTTGGAATTTTATAGTTTTGCATTTTATAAGATTGCTGTTATGCATTTTGTTCTTACATTAAATTCCAAATTTAAAAACTACTTTTTAAATTTAGAATTTGTAAACCTGCATGTCGACCAATCCAATTACAATTTTTTTTAATTTTATATATTTATTATTTTTGTATTATTTAAATTTGTCTGCTCATAAGTTATTTGTGTTCAACTTGCTAGTTGTTGTAAAAAATATTTGCTATTTTTACTATGTGACTGGAACATCTAATTATTTGAAGTTAAATTTTTACATTTTATTTTTTCCCATATTAAAGTTTTTTTTAATAAAGATAGTTATTAACATCTTTTTTTTTATTTAATTTTCTGTTTATTCAGTGAATGTTGTTAGAATGAATGGTTAATCTAATTAAATTCTATACTTTTTTTTGTGCTTTTCTTTTGTAGTGAAAGTAGTTTTGCTTGAAATTGACTATAAACATTCTTTAATCTTTTATTTTATTATTTAGCATCCTAACGTTTGTTACCTTATTTGTTTGCATGATTTTTCGTAGATTCGCCATACAAACCATACGCTTTATCCCCTCCAACACCAAAGTCAGATCATCCTTTTGAAACTTCTTCTATACCACACATGCCTTATAAACCTGGTCAAATGAGTGATGATGGAGCTTCTACTAGTGCTCGAGGTATTCAGCTGGCATTTTAATGTGAAAAACGATTGTGTCATTCATCATTATTCCATTTGGAAGAATCATTCAAATAATACAAATTTAGTATTTTTATTCATAAATGTAAGGTGTATAATAATTATCTTTTACAGTGTTGGCTGTCAGTAAAACTTTTTAAAAGAAAACAGAATGACAACTTTATGTAGCAGTTAAACATTAAGTTTCAATGGTGCATAGAAGTTTACATTTGTAGTTGAAAGCTTATTCAATGTTTTCTGATTGAGTTAGTTTTATTTACAAATGACAATTTAATTTGAAACATTCAACATCATTCTTGTTAATCATATGCAGAATATATTTAGGTTTGTTTTAATTCTTTAAAAACACATTTGATTGGGCATCTCTACATGAATATTTGCAATTTCAACTGAGATTTTTCATTTTTAAATGATTATTATCAGTCACCGAATTACTGTGCATATGGTCTTTAATATAAAACCACAGGAAGAAAAGTATGTATTGAGATATATTTTGACATTAAAAAAGAATTTTTTTTTTTTTAATAAGGCAGGACCTTTAAATGTTTTTTTTTAATACTTAAGTAAATTATTATTTTTTTTTTTAGTTAAATATAAAAATCATTTATGCAAAATTAAACCTGTATTACTGTTAAATGTCCAAGATAAGTAACATAACATATTTCTTTCACCTTTTTATTGACCATTACAGTTGTTAGAATAATTCACGTACACTGCATTTGAAAACAATAAAACTTGATGTAATTGATTTTAGCTAAAACTCCAATTCTAGGAACATCATCAGCATAAGATATGTTATATTTATTGAGCAAAAAACATGATTTAGGTGAGGTGTTATAATATTAATGCCCATTTAAAATATATAGGATAACTTACTGCAATTTTTATAATTTAAATTAAATGCCAGTTTGTTATTGTTAGTTCAAGAAAAGGTTGCTGTGTCAATTTCATGTGAACAAGTTAAACCAAAAATTAGCAAGATCATACAGTATCATAAATTATAATTCTCTGTATTGATTTTCTGTTGAAATTAGAGTTACGTTTTTTTTGACTGAAGAAATTTGAGTCAGTTTCTAATAATAATTTTTTAAAGAAAATATTTCTTTATATCCATTAATTGAGCTACTAGATGCAATAATCATATTGAAGATAATTTAAAAAAAAACCCTAGTTGATGTCAAAAAAGGGCATGTTTTTAATGTTTAACTACATAATCAACTGCAAAGGAGGGAAACACACACACACACACAATATTAGTTAGGAAAGCGGGATTTAGCATAATTTTATTTTTTTGTAGAATAATATGAATTTTTTTTAATAATTTTATTTAGTGTAAACTGACAGGTTTTTTTAAAATCTAAATTGCATTTTTTATTTATTTCTGCACTTTTAAAAAAGAGCTTTTACCACAAATTGTTTTTGTTATATTGCATGTTATTAATAGATGATTAAAAAAAATTTAGTTGCACTTATTAAATTTATCAAATGTAAGATTTTGTTACATTTTTTAGATTTTATTTTAGTCAAATTAAGTCTTTGTAACTTACTAATCTGCCAATATTATATAAATTTTTCAAATATTCTGCATAAATTTATTTTTAAATATTCAGTTTATTGTTTTGATGTGTTACAAAAAAATAATAAATTTGAAGATATTTATTTAAAAAATATATAATACCATAATTTGATTACTAAGAGATATTTTGAGTATTATGCCATTTTACGTTAATATAACTAAAAAGGAATCTTCTCTATAAGTATTTTATCTGGTACATTTTTGTATTTGTATTTTTTCTGGTACATTTTGGTGATGTTTTCATGAATTGTTTGTTTTAATTATTAAACTAATATTTTAGTTACTTTAAAATTAACTACTTACAACGTTTTGATGTTTATTTTTCAAGTATTTTTTTTTATACCAAAAAGCGATTATTTTAAATGCCTTTCATATCTTAAATGTTTGAATTGCAATGCATTTATTTTTTTCATATTGTTTTTTTTATTTAGTTGCTGAAGAATCTTCTTCTATGGGAGTTGGCAGTGTTATAGCTGTACTATTAATTTTAGCCATGGTCATGGGTGGCTTAGTTTGGGTTGGTTATGCTTATAAAAATCCACATACATCCTCAGGGCAGCTTTTAATCAGAGTAAGACATTTTAAATTTTCATTTTTAACTATTGCTTAATCTTTATGTATGAAGATTTAGTTAATCAAATGCTTTTATTTTTAAATTAAAAACAAAACATTTCCTTTTATTTATGCTTGTTGTCATAATGCTTGTGTAAATTATTTAAAAGTTTTCTAGTGTAAAATTATATTCTATTTTCTAAAAATTTCACCATTATTAAGTCATATTTTGTTCCAGTTTTTATCTTGTCTATTCATCATAAAAATGAGAAAAATCTTTTTTTATATTAGATATCTTTTGCATATGATTCCATTTTGCTCTCAAAATGGAATTAATTGGTTGATGTTCATAGTCTTGCAACTTGGTATTACAGGTACAGTTGCAAAATGTTTAATCAGTTTCATCAATATACGGATTTATTTTGGTATAATAGAGAAGCTTTGTTTTGAGGAATAGGTTTTACAATTACAATGTTATGCCAAGGTAGTATTTTAAATTCCTTCCTGTGTACACTCTATTTGAAAAGGATTTTTAAAATTATTTTCAGAACATAAAGTTTTTTTTAGCAGTGATTAAAAAAAAGTTTAAGTGATTTTTAACCTCCAAATAATTCTTCAAGTTAACATAACGCCCGATTTATATCTTGAAACATGTGAATCAGTAAAATTTCTCAAACAAAAAATTTTCTTCATTACAACAGCTTCAAATCTGTAATTCTAATATACCATAGAATTAAGAAAATTTATATTCTAGGCATTTTTTTCCTTTAACCTCATATTTTAACTGTACTTAAAGAAGAAAGTCCAGAATAAATTGATTGCTATTAAAGCTCTTAAGGATGCAGATATTGGAATTAATTCTATGATTTTAATCTTGCTGAAATATAGTTACATATTTTCATATCAACAAGTAACAAACGAATTATAAAAGCTTAACATTTTGTATCATACTGCATTAGTTGATCCCCATCTTAATTCTTCACAAAGAATGTGGTGAAGTCCTTGGGTAATTAATGCATGACAGGATGTTCTATAAAACATTTATTACTCGTATTCTCTTCCTTTATGCATTATCCCAGGCTTCAGGTTCGAATCCTGGTGGTGGCAAGGATCTTTGTTAGTGGTTCGGAATCCACGTTAAACTGTAGGTCCCAGTCTGTTTAGCCCAAAGTGTGCAAAAGATGACCGTAGAGCGACAAACCAAACCAATCGTTTATGCATTGGACCTAGTCAATCAGTTTTGTGTTTGAAACACCCACTGCAAACTAATTAACAACGTATATTCCTGTTTCATTAATTCCTAACATGTCATCAATAAAATATACTAAAGTCTCCTTTAATTTTTATAATTTTAATTTCCAAAATAAAAAATTTCTTTTTCTTTAGTAAAAATTTATTTGAGTCTGATAAACAACTCTGGGAAAGTAAAATAATTTTTCCACTAATACTTCTAAGATCTTTCGAATTCAATAGCAGCCATTAAAACTGCAACTTTTTTTGTAGGCTATGTTTCCTCTTATATTTTCTGGGAAACCTCTTGCTCTTTTATTACGTGTCTCTTATCTTCACAGCGATGTCAATCACTCGTTAATTAATCTCTTATGTCATCTTATCAGCACAATATTTTATGTCATGCTAACACAATTCCTGATTAAATCATTTTGACTAATAACTTTTCATTACTTCAAGTAATCAGGATTATACATATCATAAAATTATTTGCTCATCTAATTTTAAAAGCTTTGAACATAATATCTATCACTTTGTATAGATTCTGGATGTGTTTGTATTTTAGAAAACTAGTTCATGTACTGTTACTAAACTAATATCTGATGATTCCATCCTACACTGGATATACTGGAATATGTTGTTACTCACCAGAAAAATAAAATGTATGGAGAAGCAGAAAAGGTGTTTGGACTATAAATACATTGAGACATTTTTTTTATTTATACATTAGACCTAAACATAGTTTGTGACACCAAATTAAAAAGTAAATGTGTTTATATCTCATTTTCATATAAAATCTTACCCATCAATACTCAAACTTCATAGATTTGTTTTAAATTCCTGTCCAATATGTCTAGACTCTATTGATTCAGAAACAGCACATCTTATTCTAGTATAAGCTGTATGAAAAACAAAGGACCGAACCTAAGGACTATTTTAATTTCAATATGTTATCGTTCTCCTAAACTTTTTTAACTCATTGTAAAATTAAAACAGTATTGCTCTTCCTGTGTTCAGAAAATTAGATATTAGTCTGCCACTCATTTACATTCCATTCTCACAGTGTAATTTACTCAAAGCCTATTTTTTGCTTTTCACCTTATTGTAATGATCTAATAGTTTGTTATTGATCAAAATGATGAAGCAATCAAAGTTGTAATGATTATCTTTGGTCAACTCTTTATTTTTCTTTGAATACTTATTGTTTGGACATTGTAGCTTATGAGTTTGTAAGTTATTCCATTTCTTATTTTTTTAACATTCCACAATTTTATAATTAAAAAAAAAAGCAGCCAGTAGGCCAGCATAAATTTTGCAGTTAAGTCAAGTAGGACAGTGAATGAAGACAGTGATGAATGGCAATCAAGGGCAGTATTGTAATAATGCTGTAATAGTAAATTATTTTCAGCCAGGTTTCTGTTGTTGGTACAGATTAACACAGGGATTCTATACAGATCATGTTGTCTGTATACAGAAATTGAACAATAATGCAGTTGGCTGTGCATGTTTGCATTGCAGTGAAGCAGTCCTTCCCATTATCAGTTATCCTGAACTAGGGCATAAACTCACTATCATTCACTGTCCCAACAGCTATTCAATAGTTTTGCCGCAATGACTGAAACTGTGAACAATTTGTGAAGACCACCTAGTCTCCATTATCATAAGAATGCTTTCTCTTTGAAATTCTTGATTGCTGCTGATATTTACTTTGACAACAGTATAAGGCATCTCTAATGATAAATGACCCTCTTCACCTGGCAAACTGCATACAGAGTTTAAGGTCAAGTGGATGCACATTAGCATCCTTTACCAGTCTTACTTAATGTGCAATCATGCAGTTTTAATCATTTGCATATGTGCTTGACATAAACCTTCATAGCAAGTTTTGTAGCTACCCTACAATATAATGGTTGTAGGATACTCCAATAACATGTTTTTCTCTGTCACAATGTGCTAATTTTAATTTGTATGGCAAGGTATTTATTAAATTGAAATTTGTTAATTTGCAATCCTTTGCTTTCACTCTGTTTCTCAATTAATAATTTTGTATCACTTAAGATTTTTTTGCACTAGGAGAAGCATGCTGATTTTATGTAGTTTTTAAAAAGTTTTCTTAGTTGTGTTTTTTGAACAATATATGTCTAGGTGTGTATATGTTAAATATAGTTATTCATTTTTGTATTATATTGCTGTTCTGCACTTAGCTTTTCATCTTCTGTTATTGATTTGTATATGCAAGATTTATTGTTTATCTTTTATATATCCACATGAAAAGATAAGATTACCTGATTATGGCTATGAATTTATCATTATATGGCAAATCTGATATTGGCAGATATTAGAAAATTTGATGAACATCTCATATATATGCAAAATGAATTTAATCTCGTTTACACGTCGTTAAGTTTATTATTATTTATGTAAGTTGTTCAAAACATTGATACAAACTACATAAGATTTTCACTAAGAAATAAAAACATTTTCAAAATAATTTCGAAAATGTTTTTAGTATCTAATTAGAACAGTTTCATATTTCTAATATCCTTTTATTATAGCACCTAAAACAAATTAAGAAATAACATTAAAATTTTTATTTTAATATAACATTATGGAAATTCTCTACAACTGAATTATTTTTAATATCAATATATGTTAACTGTTTTCTAATAAAAAGATTGTAAGGATTTGAAATAATGAGTTCCAGTTAATGTGAATATGTAAGCTCAGATTTTAAATAGATTATAAAATGTTAATTTTACAATTTATTTATTTAATACCTCTAATAATTTAAAGTCACTCAAAAAAACTATTTTTAATATTTAAATTTGTTTGTACTCATAACTAATGGACAAAAAAATGTTTATTTTTCAGTACCGTCCTAGCCAATGGCGTTTTCGAAGTGGGGAAGCTAGATACACAGCAGCATCTGTTCATATGTGAAGTTAAATATTCCAATAACATTTCAAAGGAAAGACAATATTAAAGTATCAGAGATCTTACATTCCCCAATATTACATGACATAAGTGCACTTTACTTGCCATATCATGTTTGCACACAAATTTCAAAGTGAGGCTTTGTATAGCTGAAATAGATATTTTAGTTGAATCAGCCTTTTAAAAAAAAAAGATGTAGTCACAATGCTAGTTTGAAATTGTGTTTTTAAGATCATTATTTTATCACAATTTTTAATTATTCATTTAATCAATTAATTTCTTCTTGTGTGCCTTTTGCTTTCTCTGATAATTTTGATAAAATTGTTAATTAGCTAGTATTATATGAAAATTCACCATCTCTTAGGACTACTAAATACTCTTAAGCATTTATTTTAGACATTTATTTAAGAAAAGAAGTGTAAAGTTTTAAATTCTCAATTGTAGTACTTAAAAGAATTTTGTGTATTTGAACCAAACTATGATCTTTTAAATGCAATTGAAATGTGCCTTTACTGCTGTGTCATAAAGGTGTTTACTTGAAATGTGATATATACATTGGTTATATATACATATAAGCATTTGCAGGAGGTGCATTTCTTTGAATGGACAAAAGCTAATTTTATAATTTCCATTCTTTTATGCATGTGTGCTTTTATATTCTAAATTTCTCAATTTTTAATTTATTAGTCACAATATAATCTTCTGCAAAATACATTCAATTTTATACTTTAAATTTGTTTCTCCGATAATGTTATTTGACTTACTGCCAGTGTTAATTTTATAGCAGTATATAATTCTTATGAATGTTAAACAGGTAAAAAAGTAATCTAAAAGTTATATTTTTGTTAGCCGATTTATAAAATTTAAATTGTCATGTTTTCACTGTTATATTTCTTAAGTTTTTAAAAAAAATATGTATTGTTATGGTATTAATAAAACATTTCTTTTTTATTTCATATATGCAATATATTTAAATCACAGTTGTTAAATTAGTAAATATTCTGAAATGTTATGTAGCATATTATATTTAAGTTGCATTCTAAAATTATAATGTCTTTTATGGTTCTCACATATATGAAATGAATGTATAAATGTGCTTATTATACTATACAATTAGTTAATATTTTTGTTTAAAAATTTTTCGTTTAAAGAGGTTGGAATACTCTTATTTTATGCTGTTAATATTTTGTTTCAATACTGAAAGGTTGTACTTCTTACTTATTTTTGACTCTATGTGAAAAAATATATGTATATTTATAAGCAAAATGGTTTGATTTGTTGCATTTGCCAATTTTTGTTTTTAATTTCAACAACGAGTCTTTTCTCGGAAGAATCTCTTTTTTGATAAAAATGTTTCTATTTGAATGCTTAGTTGAGCATTTTGCTATCTATATACAAATGTATTCAATCTGTTGCATCTTTTGTTCTATTTCTAAAACTTTATATATTTTGTTTATTTAATTAACTATTTGACTGACTAATCTGATTTGTAATTGGAATTTTGTCTGATAAATGATAAATTATTCTTTATAAATAACAAGACAGTTATTCAAATAAGAAATAATAACTTTTAGAATTATTAACAGTAAATTTTTTGTGAAACTACAAAACATATATTATTCAAAATTTCTATATTGAAATAACAAAAACTAATTGATTGAAAAATTTGATTAACTTTATATGAAATGCATTTGGAAAACATTCACGTTTTCAATTTTGATATATTTTTTTTTAATATTATAGTTAACTTTCTGGAAATACCTACATTAATGTGATTCTAAAATGAACATATGATTCTCCTAAATTATTTTAACATTTGGTAGTTGTAAAATAAACACAATAAGTTACTTAAATTTGAAATGCCAGGTTTATATCTTTTATTTCATATATGCAATATACTTATATTAAAGTCATTAAATTAATAAATATTCAGAAATGTTATTTTAGTATACTATATTTAAGTTGCATTTAAAAATTTCAAAATCTTTTGATTCTCACAGTATGAAATTAATGTTAATTGGGTATGATTTAAGAATTTTAATAAATATATGATTAAATTACTAATTTGCTTTAAATTTTCTAGATTGATTTTGACAGAACTTTGAAATAATATAAATATCAATCTAATAAGCTTGCAGTGTTTTCACATTTTTTTTATTATTAGTAATTTTTAGTATATGTCACATTTGTCATGTTTTTACTTGATTATCTAAAACATTCTACACTGAAAGCAAAACATACTTGAGTAATCTTTTGTTGTTGATTAATTATTTCTTTATTAAAATAAGGTGGGAGAGTATTTCAATAAAAATGATTTTAATATAAAAGAACTTATGTATTTTTTATATGATATTTGTAAAACTAAACTTTATAATATATAATGCAAGTTTCATGGTTTTTAAGTATTTTTTAAACTTTTTTTTTCATAAATTGATTTCATAACTTATTGTAGTCATTTACTAGTGATATAAAATAATATATAGATAGAAGTCATATTACATACTCATATGATCACTTATAATTAATCCATATATCTAATTTTTGTGAGCCTTTTTTTAATTTTTTTTTGTTATAAATAGTAGTTGAAAATAATCTGTTTTGAAGTTTTATGTAAAATGTATTTAGTATTAATAATTTTTGCTCAAACCAAATATCCATATGATTTGCTCAGTTCTCTGTAAATGGTAACATGTGATTTGTATATTTGTCAGCTTTTAATTGTGCCTGCTAAGTAAGCATTGTGATTTATGCTAGTTGTAAATAAAAATGAATGCTTTTAAAAATTGTTAGTTTATTATTTTTTATAAGTTAGTTGGAATTACTTAATATCGTCTCCTTGATGAAATATATTTTTGGCACTGTAGTTATATTTTGTGAATTAATTTTATAATTTTGTATAGCTTTTACTATTGTGAAAATTATATGGACATGTGATTGTGTGAATCGTGTTAAAAATATTAATTTATTTTCTTGAAGTTTGCAACATAATTAATCTCATTAGAAAAAAAATCTATTCCAAACTTACATTGAAAACCATTATTATACTTAATCTGATGATAGATAAAATGGATTTTGTTAATAGTTTCTTTGAATCGTTTATGGAGCTCTCTCTTGTGTAAAGTAACCTGAAAAATTTATTTTAAAGTCTTAAACTTGCCATATGCAATTAACCAGCTCAATATAACAAAAAAATGTAGTGGGATTTTTCATGCAATTCTTTTTACATGTGTACTTACTTAATTTTTAGAAATGTAGTGGGATAAACAAGATTTATTTTGATTGTTTTTTATTTTTTATCGTTTCAAATGAAATCATTTATTATTTTTAACTATTAATAATTTTTTGCAGAATATTTTAATTTTCAGTTGAAAATTCTTTCTATCCCTCATGTTGAAATAATCATTATATTTAATAATTAAAAAAGGATTGGGGCGACATGATTTTTTCTAGTTAAGAAGAAAGTTTTAAAAATTCTGAAATATAGAAACATCAGCGGGATTTTTCTTAAATCATATGATTTTTTTTCGAATATAGGAATTTTTATTTTTTATTGAGATATTTTTATAATTATGCTTACTAAAAGTA
Organism: Caerostris darwini; assembly: GCA_021605075.1. Lineage (NCBI taxonomy): Eukaryota > Metazoa > Arthropoda > Arachnida > Araneae > Araneidae > Caerostris > Caerostris darwini. Next base: position 86,988 of record BPLQ01006949.1, read on the forward strand.
TTTGTAATTCACATTTTCCACAATTTTCTGTAACTGCAAACACAAATATCGGACAAATTTTGAATTTTTGGGAATGCAATGTGAATTAAGTGAATTACTGTGAATGCTATAATAATTAAATTCCAACCTATATAATTGTGTGAGGTGAGCATTGACAATTTTATGGATGAAGCTTTTGTAGAGTTGATAAATCTTCAGAAGGGGGAAAAAAATCCAGTGAGCAAACTTATTTCTAAATGCATTAATTACATAGTTTTGCTCACCTAATAAAATCAATGCTTTATAAAAATATTTCGATTTTTCTATTTATAATGTAAAATTAAATTACATTTTTCTATAAACCCAACCATGGCAACATCGTTTAACAACTTAACAGTTTACAATTATTATGGTGAAATTCTTCAATATTTGAATTTTGGAGAGAAAAGAAAGGGCCATATTTTGTAAATTGCGTCAAAACTTTATTAATGAAATAAGAAAAAAACTAAACAACTTCAAATTGTTAACTAAACAACTGTTATTGAAAAAAATCTTGTGATGAATACAGTTTATTAAGCAACCTTTATCAAATTAAAAATTTTATTATTATTATTTATTGCATGGATATGAAAGAAAAAACTAGATACCTATGGGAAAATATTGTGTTTCTTCATGATCATGCTATACATATTGTGTGTTAAGAAAGGTCAATCTTTCTTGATTGTTGCTGATAATAGATTTTGTTTTCCTTCAAATGCGGCCCAGCAAACCTAAATGGTTTGGCAACCCGGATTTATTAAAACAGATTTATCAATTAAATTAATGTAGTTAATTATAAAGATGTATTATTGCTCTTATATTGATGTATTCTTGTAGTCATCCTTATTATTCCTTTTTTTATATATAAATCTTTCATTTTAATAGAAATTTATCATGCAGAAATCAAATGATCTACTAATTATTCGATATCAGTATATTTATTTCTAGATTAATATATTCTTTTTTTAATTCTATTTCTACCAATGTTTTTATATATAGAAAAAATGTAATAATTTTTGTTCCATCTTGAGTGTGAATCATTGTAATTCCAGTAGTCTACAAAAATTGCAATGTACTAATTTCCCATTTAGCAAAGTTAATAGCATGTGTGGAAAAAAAAATACCAATGAACACACGCAGCTGATTGAAATCAAGGTTAACTGGTGCTGAAAGAAAAATGTATCCATTAGATGTCATCTGAAGTAAAAGAATTTGTGTCAGGACATAAGATTTACTTACATGACAATAGTTTTTCAGCAAAAGAAAAACATTTAAACACTATACAAGATATATAATATTCACCATGGGAAAGAATTAAAAATGTCATATGATTATAATCTTTTCACTCAAATATTTTTTAAAATTATTTAGTAAATCTTGAAGTTTTAACTATTTAAATAGAAGGAGTTAACGTTAGAGGCAGATATATGTGTGCTCTTGATTCAGTATTGTTCATGAACAAACTAAATTATCTCTTAAAATAAATATGCAATGTTTAGATGCCATATTCATTAAAACTGCAAAGACAGCACTGCCAACTGCAAAACACAAGTATATAAAATTTATTTACAAAATCATTTTCGTTGAAGGGCATTCGGACCCTCCGTTCTGCCCGGAACCTTCACTCGACTCTTGTGCACTCCCTTTTCTCTTTCTCCCTCTTCCATTATCGGTTCCAAAGTCTTAACAAGCGAAAAAAAACATAAAATCTAACGTAATTGTCAACTAGTTATTGAAAGGGTCAAACTGTCCTTGGAAACGATCTAGGGCTGTCTATGATGACGTCTACTATGAGTGTTTTCTTAAAGTTAAGAATCACCATGGCTGTTATTCTGAATCAGGGGTCTCCAAACTACGGCCCGCGGGCCAAATCCGGCCCACCAGTGTCATCAATTCGGCCCGCGACAGCGAATAGCTTATATTTGCTGTAATAAATTGGATAAATAAAACACAGCATAATAACTCGGTTTTATTGACTTGTTAGGTAAGGCTTAATGACATGCATAATATGAAAAAAAATTTAACTTAAGCATAACAAATAATTGAAATGATTCCCACTAACATTACAAACTAGTGAACATCCCGCGGTTACCCTCGGTAGTTATGTTGAGGTAAAGAGTATCGCATATGTATGTATATCGATGTTTGAAATGTATATATCCTGAATCAAACATGATTTTTATCCTGAAAATCCCTCAGGAACGGAAAAGCTAAATTAACGCGAATGAAACCGTGGGGTATCCACATGCAAAAAAATACTAATAAGATATATGTAATAATGATTTTTTTTTCACTGACAGTAGTTTGTAGTTAGCAAGCGTGTGCTCGCTCAGAGCGCGTACTCGGTGACTGGTCTAGAGATTATTAAATTATAGATAATTGCAGAAAAATTAAAATGGTTTTGGCCCTTGGTACTTACTGGAGTAAACAGTATGGCCCTAAGGCTGGAAAGTTTGGAGACCCCTGTTCTGAACAAGCGCAAGCGAATTCAGATAACGGGGTGAACTTAAACGTTCGCTGAGACTAACTCATTGCGTATTTGACGATTACTCTGGCTTAAAAATTATCGATCTTCCATTAAAAAAGACGAACTGGCGCAGAGGTAAAGAATCGGATCTCCGACCGCGAGGTTAAGGATTTGAAATTGAACTCGGCTCCTTTCGCTATTTTTGCTACGTTGTGCAACTAAATTTTCCACTATCCTACTAGTAATTACGTTAGGTTCTTATTGTACGCTTTTTTACCCCTTTTTCTTGTTAGGAAAATAAAAGGAATGAAATAAAATTATAAAAAATTAAAATAAAAAAATTAAAAGAACTTCGGTTCTGAGACTGGCCTTTTTTTTGTGCGTGTGAGGATGCATTAATTTTTGCTTTTCAGATCCTCACCACGGCTCCCACCGTTTAGCATAACCCTTTCACTGTTTTGTTTACTTTTTTCAATAGTCTTGTGACATCGACAACTGGTCCCTAATTGTACCGAATTTAAAATTAACTTAAATTCTTTTATTTTTTTAATTTTTATATTGTATCTTACTTTTATTTATTTTTAGTATTTTTAAAATTTTTTGAGTACCATATTAATTGAATTTTAGGAACTTTATCTTTTATTTTAATTTATTACTAACATTAAAGCAGCCAATAAAAATTAAAATCATATTTATGAATAAAGACGAGGAGGTTTAGGGGTATTTCCCCCCCATTAATACTCCGCAATCGGTACGCCAGTTGCCAGTCCTTGGGGAAAAAAAAAAGATGGATTAACTTTGAGTTCAATGTTTTAGCAAGATCCTTACTGACGGCATTTCAGGAGATAGTTATTTAAACAAGATATATATTATTTAAATAACTATTATATTTTCAGGCCCATATATATATATATATATATATATGGGCCTGAATGACCGAGTGGCCAGCGCTCGGTACCACAGGTTTCGGGTTCGAGTCCCGGCGGTGCCATGGATGTGTGTAGTGGTTCGGAATCCACTTTAAACCGTAGGTCCCGGTCTGATAGGATCGTAGAGTGTTGCGGGGACATTGTTACTCCGCGTCCGTGGCTTATCTTCAAGTTACACGCGCCCCTTGGGTAATGCAAAGTGAGTAACGTTTGTGCAGCGCTTGCCTTAAGGCCTCCAAGACCAAATGTCTAAGTGTTTGCCAGCTGCATTAGAAATATATATATATTAATAACATAAAAATAAATTTTGAAATTTTAAGGATATTTACGATCTTTGTTAGTTGCTTTGCAATGAATGATAAAAGAAATGGTCTCTGCAGATTGGACATGCCTGCTCTAAAATAAAATTTATTATTATTCACTGCATTTTATTGTCTGGATAGGATTGATTTCCAAATTACTCTGCATTATTGGTTGATTGTTTGAAGGGTGTTTCATGCAATTCTTTTTAGAATATGAACAGCGAATCACTCGGACATTCTTTTGTATTTAAGATGCTCTAAATATGTATTTTAAATTTTGGGGAGCTAACAGGTGGGCTGAAAAGTTCATAGTCTGACACATAGATTGCACTACTAGTATTAAATCCATATACTTTTTAGTTAGCCCTAACCTTCAAAAGACACGTGTATAAATTTGACAACTGTTGCACTATTAGTATGTTAGTTATAGCATTTTTAGCGAAGCAACTTTTACTAGTTTGAAAAATGGATAAAAAGGAATTTCGTGTGTTAATAAAGCATTACTTTTTGGCGAAAAAAAATACTATTGAAGCCAAGGCTTGGCTTGAAAAACATTATTCCGACTTTGCACCAGGAAAATCAACCGTAGAGAAGTGGTTTGCTAAATTTAAACGAGGCGAAATGAGCACCGAAGACGATGCACGCAGTGGACGCCCCAAAGAGGCTGTTACCGACGGAAACATCAAAAAAGTCCACAAAATAATTTCTGATTACCGTAAAGTGAAGTTGGTTGAGATAGCTGAGACCCTAAAGAGATCAAAGGAACGTGTTGGACATATCGTGAATGAATATTTGGATATGCGAAAGCTCTGTTCAAAGTGGGTGCCGCGCGAGTTCACAATCGACCAACAACGAATTGATGATTCTAAGCAGTGTTTGGAGCTGTTCAATCGTAATAAACCCGAATTTTTGCGTCGATATGTGACAATGGATGAAACATGGCTCCATCATTTCACACCGGAGTCCAATCGACAGTCAACCGAGTGGACTGCACGTGATGAACACTAAAAATACTATAACTTCCCTAAAAATGCTATAACTCACATACTAATAGTGCAAGTTTATACACGTGTCTTTTGAAGGTTAGGGCTAACTAAAAAGCATATGGATTTAATACTAGTAGCGCCATCTATGTGTCAGCCTTCTAACTTTTCAGCCCACTGTTAATATACTAAATTAAAAAAAAAAATATCCTGTTGAACTAGTTTCTGTATTCGTACACAATATAACGCTATTTAAATACTTATAATTTGCACTTCTTTATATCGGGTCTGATAATTAATTTTAACTCTGATAATGATTGTAATATTATGCAAATAAAATATTTTATCACAATTGAAAACGATTAAACAACTTTAAATTGTAGGTCCCGGTTTAACATAACTGTAGAGTGTTGGGCGTAGGGCTGACAATCCTACCCATTAAAAAGAAAACATCTCCTGCCTCGAAATCTGTTAGTAGGTAAATGGCCTTGGCAAGACAGCTGTTTGCGCCCATAAAAAAAAGAAAGAAGAATATAAGAAATATTTATATAGACTGGTATTTAAGTGAACAGAAAACTTTAAAAACATAATTATGAAATTAGAATTTAAAAATGTCAATAAATAAAATCATAAAAATTTCAGTATTTGAAGGAAATTTACAATTTCATGCTGACTAACATGTACAGCAATGCTGGTTCTCCGGTTTGGGCAATGTTTTAATTACAGTATTTCTGTAATTGCACGTGAAATAACAATCAAAGAAACTGAATTATTCAGAATTTTCTTTTTTTTTTTTTTTTTACCTTCGATGAAGAATTGGTCAATAAAAAATTAACTTAGGGAACAAAAGAATTACTGCACAAAGAGCATCATAATTAGGTTAAAAATCAAGTTACCATTGCTATAGGAAAAAATTAAAATATAAGTTATTTCATAATGCAATGGAGGAAAGATAAATAATTAAATCGCCATTAGTAACGGTGTATAGTTTTGTAGTGATGTGATGTTTGTTTCTCACTCAAATTAAGTGTTTACTAATTAATCATAATGTTTTTTTCATTTTCTTTTGATAAAGAGGTGATTAATAAACAAATAGGTTTAGAGAACAAAAGAATTATAGCCAATTGAGCATCATAATCAGGTTAAAAATCGTTACCAACACAATAGGAAAAAATTAAATTATATGTTCTTTCGTAATGCAGATGAGAACAACAGTTACTTGCGTAATAGAAAATAAGAGATATTAATAGAAAATGAAGGATTTCCCGAAAAAATTTGAATTTTGCGATCGATAAGGAGGAAATCATTTAAAATGTATGACTGAGAATATTTGAATTTTCGTAAGATTTTCTGTGCTAAAATGAACATATAATCAGAATAACTTAAATTTTTCAACATTTTTTAGAAATATAAATGTTTATAGATATTTTTCGATAATGCCATATACATAAAAGATAAGAGATTATATACGCTTTTATTAGCTTCACCTGTATGTTTGTATGTAACTCACTCTTTGGGCTCGATTTTGGGACTGATGGCGCCATCTACTGGCGAGTCAGTCAACTGATCAAACCCTACCTATTTTGTATAATTATTTTGTTTAATCTTAATTCCTTTTGTTTTATTTTACTTTTATCTTAAAATTCTCATTTTAACTTTAACCTTTTTTAATTTCGGGCATCGTCAACGGACTCCTAATTGTACCGATAGCTTTAGCTTTTTCGATCTTCTGCTTTAATTGTTCTCAAGCAGGAAATGTTTTTCCTAAATTTCCTAAATTATAATTTAAAAAAACACGCTTTTAGAGTTAATCAAACAAAAAAGTAAAAAATAAATTAATAGTTTAAAAAACTAGAAAACACGCTTTTAGAGTTAATCTATCTAAAAAGTAAAAAATAATTGTTAACATAAGAATAAAATGACTGACGAGAAAATGAATGTCACTGTTCTAAAAGCGTGGGGTGCTCGATATCAATCGTTATAATTTTTCACTAGTTTCATTCCGAAATGCAGAGTTAGTTTAAAAATGTCATACAAAGCACCCCACGCTTTTATAACAGTGACATTCATTTTCTCGTCAGTCATTTTATTCTTATGTTAACAATTATTTTTTACTTTTTAGATAGATTAACTCTAAAAGCGTGTTTTTTTAAACTATTAATTTATTTAATGCATCACATCATCAGCATTGGCGCAACAACCCCATGGGGAGCCAATGTCGTAAGCTTATTGTCAGATTCTGAAACAGGAGATGCAGTTTTTTTAACAAGGTAGGGGCTGTCAGCTGTACGCCCAACAGTCGTATTAGATCGGAACCTACGGTTTAAAGTCGATTCCGAAACAAACTACAGACATCCATGGCACTGCCAGGATGTTTACGTAGGATAAGTCTACACCTGTAGCGCTGAGTGTCAGAGCATTAGTCACTCGGCCATCAGTCCCTGTTATTACATCGCACTATAGAGATATTTTGTTTCCATGTTTAGTTTATTAGATTGTATTTACTACTATTATTATATTTCTTAATTTTTATGAACCCTATGTGTCTTTTATTTGACTTTACTGTTGTACCTTACTTCGTTTAATCTTTTGCTATACAACTAAAATAAACCATTAATACTCAATTTTATAGTTACTTTTTCTCTATTAAAACATAACTGAAGGTGGACTTTTAACCCTCCTGCCACGCCTCCCTATGGTGGTTTCTGGGAGGCTGGTATGAAATAAATGAAAGTACATTTACAGAGAACTGTTGTAATGCAAGTTCTAACTCATGAAGAATTTTTCACCTCAATGTCTCAAATTGAATCATGTTTGAATTTCAAGTCATCAGTGTCCAGTGCCCATCTGTAGTGATCCTGAAGATTTAAATCTCCTCACATCTAGAAATGTTATAATCGGAACTGCTTTAAATGCTATTCCAGAACCTAATTTAACTTTTGACAAAATAATTCTTGCAGAACATTCTTGGACTCTGGGAGGTGTGAAATAAACGAAAGTACACAAAGTGAACTGTTATAATGCAAGTTCTAATTCATGAAGGATTCTTTATCTAAATGTCTCAAATTGAAACGTATTTGAATTCCAGGTCATTAGTGTCTATCTGTAGTGATCCTGAAGATTTAAATCTATTCACGCCTGTAAATTTCATAATCGGAACTGCTTTAAATGCTATTTCAGAACCTAATTTGACTTTTGACAAAATAATTCTTGCAGAAAGATGGACACTGAGAGGTGTGAAATACATGAAATTACACAAAGAGAACTGTTGTTACACAAGTTCTAACTGATGAAGAATTTTTCACCCTAATGCCTCAAATTAAAGATTGCTTGAATTCCAGGTCATTAGTGTCCAGTGTCCATCTGTAGTGATCCTGAAGATTTAAATCTCCTCACAGCTGGAAATAAATTTCATTATCGGAGCTGCTTTAAATGCTATTCCAGAGCCTAATTTGACTTCTGACAAAATAGTTCTTGCAGAAAAATGGAAAATGACTCAAAATTTTTCCAAATCTTCTAGAAACGTGTCAATGGACTAGCTGTCACAACTGCAAGGACAAACCAAATGGTTGAGAAATAAACCAAATTTAATGATTAATTTTTAATTTTGCTTAAAGAAGGAAACTTGAGCGAATAATTGAACTTTATCTTGATAAAATAGAAAATTGTGTATTGTTAAATTAAAAGCTACATTAAGGAAAACTGCATAAACAGGACTTATCAATAAACTTTCACTTTTGTCCTTTTCTAACTAAATGTTAAAGAGGCATTTATTTTATTTAATTTCTTTAAAACTTTATACATTTTACTTTTGTTAATATGTCAAATATTGTATTTTTTTCAGGTTTAAACAGATAAAATTATAACATTACCACAAAAGTTGCAAGAGAATTAAACTTATTGTTGACTAGACAGACATTTTATCTTTTTAATCAAGATTGATTTTATATAACCGCTGATATTATCTCTCAAAGATCTTGTCTCTCTCAATTTTGGAAGCAGATAAAAGAATAAACTAAGGAAAACCTTTTTGTTTTTTATTATTGAACCTTGTTTAACAAATTGAACAATTGTTTATCATTGAATGAATTTATGTCCATATTATTGTTTACCTCTTTCTAAGATATGTAGATTTCCTTTCTATTGTGAATGAAATTGGTCCTTTCTTCTAATACAACTTCCGTCAAAAGTATGACGTATCATTTGAAAATAAATTTATCTCTAAATTATTCTAGAATAAACAAAATATTATAATCATCCACCGGAAAAAATGGACATAACACTTTTCTGCACAGGTTTTAAATTAAATTTTTAGTATTTTTATAATTTATTTTTACGAAATTTAACAGAAAATATATTTTTCCCCTTTTTCCTTGTTTACTTTACAGAAATGCTTCATATTGTAAGAAAATAATTATTTATTAAAGAAGTGCAGAATTTCGAGTACTTTATATTTAAAATTTTTGCATTTTTTTTGTCTGAGAAATAATTATCTAAGATTTATATGCATGTTTATGTGTTTATGTTGAGATGTGCAACGTATATTAAAATATTTTTAAAAAGATAAATTATTATTCATATAAGAAAAGGATTGTGTCAAAGATAACATCTTCATCACTGTTATTTGATCTAAGTGATAAAGAAAAACTTATTCTTACTAAACTATTTATTTAACTGTTTTAGTTATTTAAAGAAAGTGGACACCCAAGAACTGCAAAAGGAGTAAGATGTATACTTAAAAAAAGGTGGTTTGAAGGATTCTATACAACACACGGTTTTTTTAATAGAAATCAAAACTTTAATGTTAAAATAGGCTCAAAGAGCTAGGAACTTAATTGTGGAATATTTGCAAAAATCTGTTTTATGATAAGAGAAACTTAAACGTAAATTTCCATTCCGTTTTTAAGTTTAACTTTAGTTAAAGTAATTTGATTTGGTTTGCCGCTCTACAGTCATTCTCTGTAAGAAACTGTTTGAAAATCTATTTATTAGTTGTACAAAGAGTAACCAGGAGATTCAATCAATATTGTTTTAAAAATTTTTTATCCTATCATTAATTAATATCCCTTTTCTTATCTTTTTCATTCTAAACTATTACTTTTAGAGGATAAATTTTTTGAGTTAAGTAGAAATATTGCCTGAATAAATTACAAAAGTTTCCTTACAAAATTTAATAAAATTAATCAAATTGCAAAATTTGTGAAACAAATCTTTATTTTTAAACAATAGTATACAGCAAGTTTCCAAATCAATTTCAAATAAGAATTTCATTTCTTAATGAAAAAACAAACAAATATTCATTTTATAAGTAACACTTTTGCACAATGATACTATTAAATAACAATAATGAGATTATTTTTATACTTCTGTACAATATTATTTATAAATAAACTATAAATAAAAATGGTGGTAGATGCTACGGTCTTGAATTGAAATTATTTCAAGGCAGTAACTATTAAAGATAGTAACAATTAAATATTTTTTTTAAAATTATGTCGCATAATTATTATTTCCCATAAATAAAATTTTTGGCAACATTATATTTTATAAGTTAAACAATTTTTATAAAAATAAGTGAAAAAAACCGAATTAGCTCTACAGAATATGAATACTGCAAATTTGGGAGTTCTGCACTTTAGGGTTCGATTTGTTTATTTGACGAATTTTCCTGTGTGGTTTTCGCCAAGTTCCTAAACAACAAAATGGCAGCTGCCGGCGATTCCATTTGATGCAGAAAAGAGACTTGGTGAAATCGGAACCTTAAAGTGCAGAATATACGTTATATACGAAATATACGTAAATATTTATATATTATATATTATATATATTTATATATTATTTATTATATATATTTATATATTATTTATTATAATTTCGTAATATACGAAATATACGTTATATTTGTCCGACATCAAAAATCCACATAAAAGAGCTACTTTTGACCAAGGTCACACAGCTTTAGTCTTATGTAAGCACGAAAGAAAAAAAACATCGCACATCATTATTGAAAAGGGAATCTTGATTATTCGCTCAGCAATTTAAGCAATTAAGTTACTGTTTCAGTTAAAAGACAGTCAAAGAGCCTCCTAGATGGGAAATTGGTGTTGACTTTCGGAATTTGATGATTAATTTAAGAAAAAAAAAAAAAAATCTTACGCTGAAATTGAAAAACATCTTGGGAAAAATTGTCTACTGCGAAACCTATTATAAGGAATTGTGAAACAACTGAACATATTTCAAACAAGTTTCGTAGTGAATTTCAAGAATTTCAAATGATCTAAATGACCGAACAATTTTGTGGTAAATGAGGTTAAATCCGAGATTGTCCGTTCCTCAATTAACAAAATATGTTGCGGTGATAACTAGTAACAGTGTTAATGAGTAAATAATTTCGAAGAATCCTCCAATCTGTTCAGCGAAGAAAATCATTCATGTTTCAGAGCAAATCAAAGAAAAAGGCTGAAATTTTCCAATAAATATATCAATAAGAATTTTAATTTTTGGAAAACTGTTCTTTTAGCATTGAAAGTAAATATGGTTTTTTTCGGTAGTGATGGACGTAACAAAATTTTGCAGCCTATTGATAAGACAATAATAACAATTGAAACATATAAATCTTTATTCTACAGTGAAATAAGGTGGGGAGTGACTCATTGTGGTGGTGGTCATTGTCGTCTGCTAATATTGGGATATTATCCTTCATTAAAGGTACAACGGATCATTTCAAGTATTTCAAGATATTAAAAGATAATGCTCATACATCTATTGACAGTTTACAGCTCGGAAGCCAATGAATCTTTCTGCATGACAGCGATCCAAAATGTTCAACGAAGACTGCAGAAGAAAAACTTTCTTTACAAAGGACCTGCACAGAGTCACATTCTTCCTCTGTCACCCCATCGACCACGATTGGGATGAAGACAGAAAATACAAAGTTTGAAATTAAGATTTACAACATGCATTGCTGCATACGTAATCTATAATTACGCCAAATACCACAATAAAATCTTATTGTGTTCAATGCCAGGAGATTATAAGCTGTCATTGATTCACAGAGCCAAGTTACATGATATAAGTTATTTTCAATTGCATACGTTGTGCTAATTTTTCGTGTCCTTGAAGTATATGCATATTTCTCTTACGTGATTTTCTTAAAATGAATTACTTTCTGTTTACTAGTTTGTAGCATTTTTTTACACAAATGTAGGTGAAAGCAATTATTTTCAAAAAAAAAAAAAAAAAAAAAAATGCTTTTCAGGTTTTAAATTTACATTTAAAAAATACCATTTTTTAGTGTGTATTTTAACTTTTGTGGGGGTCTGATGGCCGAGTGGCTAGCGCTCTGGCGCTCGGTACCATAGGTATCGGGTTCAAATCCCGGCGTGCCCATGGGTGTTTGTAGTGGTTCGGAATCCACTTTAAACCGTAGGTCCCGGTCCTAATAGGATCGTAGAGCGTTGCGGAGGGCATTGTTACTCCGCGTCCGTGGCTTATCTTCAAGTTACACGCGCCCCCTGGGTAATGCAAAGTGAGCAACGTCTGTGCAGCGCTTGCCTTAAGGCATCCAAGACAATAGTCTAAGTGGTTGCCAGCTGCATTATAACGGATTTTAACTTTTGTGAGTAACAGTGATATCTATATATATATATATGGGCCTTGCAGCCCATCTCCACCGCATAGCCATTTCACCGATCCTATTTTCCCACTTTATAACTTGGAGAAGTAATGAACAGGCACCATCTGTTCCAATGTGGGGCTCTTCGTGGACCTACAGAGGAGTCGAGATATTGGGTAGCTAGTGATCTAATGTGATGTTTTAAGAGGAAATTATGGGAGGACAGAAGCTTTTATTATGATCCAATCATCTGCCTGTAACCTGCAACTTGTCCAATCACCTGCCCGAAAGATAATGAAAGATAATGTTCGTCACAACCTATCGCGAGCTGCCTTTTGTTAATACAGTGGGTATCAATTGTTTGTAATGTACGTAGAGCTCATGCTACCCAAACTGTATGATTTTTATTGTTTCTTTTATAATATAACAACTAAAATAATTTTAAAAAAATATCTCGGAACGAATTAACCTGCTTAAAGCCATTGTGTTATAAAAGTAGATTAAAACAAGATTATCACGTTTATAAAATTTTACGGCTGAAAAATAAAAGCTTTTCCAGCATAGGAAAGCGATAATTATTACATTGCAAAACAGTGATCAGGTTTCATATATCTAGAACTTGATAAACTGATGAGAATGACAATGCTTACGAAGTAAACTTGCAGTAAAGTAGTGTATATTTCATATATTTGAATCCACATGATATGTAACTTCTCATATCTTGAATTGTCGTTTTTAAACTACTATATATATTTTGATACTTTTCTATGTAAAAGGCATTTTTAAATGGATTATTTGTTTATAATTATTTTAATGTATAACTTAGAAAACGAATGAGGCAAAATTTTTATTTTCTGCTGGAAATTTACGTTAAAAAACAATACGTCAATATTTCGGTCTGGCATAAATAATAAATTTTAATTTTTTTTAACTGTTATTAACTACATAAAGTAGATGAACATTGAATGAGGCTACATTGCTCATTATTCTAAATGTTTTTCAAAATTATGATTGACAGATATTAAGCAAGTCATAGTCTTTAATTAAATATAGACATTTAAAAAAAAGGATTCCATATTTTGATATATATTTGTAAGTACATAATTTTTTTCTTTATTTTGTAATAATATGCAATTTTATTGAAAATAATATACTGATACAGTAAATAACCAAAATTATTATTATTATTATTATTATTATTTTTTTTAATTTTTTTTTTTTACTTTGCTGCAGACCAGTGTTCTTCCTATTCTTCTTTTGTATACCATGAATAGCCAATAGATGGGCAAATAAATATAAACGACATGGACTTTTAGAATAACTACCTGCATTTGCGTGTGATAAAATGAAAATATAGTAAAATTTGGGGAACATGATCAACAAATTTTAGATATATATTTGAAAATGTAAGCGAGAGCGTTAATAACATTTCAAACATTGTCATAACTTAATATGAGATAATAATGTAATAACTTGAGAAATTTTTTAATACGTATGAATACTAGGAAGGAGGTCAAGTATTTTGCAATTATACTCGCCATTCTTGAAATTTATGCACTGTAATTTGATAAATTTTTGTTAATTTGAATCTAAAAAACTGTGTCTGAAAATGTATGTAGTTTTTTATTTTATTATAAGCTTCTATGTTAAGAAATTATTTAACGCAGCTCTTCACAATATTGCCATATTTTCAAATACAAATAACAACAAATAAAATAAAATATGTGTAGTTAAAATAGTTGTTATTAATTTTTATTTAAAATTTTTATTATTATATATATTTAAAATTGTTATTATTATGTATATTTAAAATAGTTAATTTGATGAAGTTTCGTTAATTTGAATCTAAAAATGTATTTTTTTAAAATTGATGTAATCTTTTTTATTTTATAAAAAGATTCATATCACTTCGTGAGAATATGAAAATTGTGTAGGTATGATTGTGTAAAGCACCTTTCGTTACTATTAATTTCGTTTGTATTTATGGTATAATATCTCGAAGTTGCCCTTTTGCTGCTATTTTGTGTGAATTATTTCCCTTCTGTCTTGTGGTAGAAAACTAAATATGTGTTTATTGTGTTTATAAGTTAAAAAAAGATATTTTAACAACATAATTGAAATTGAACTGAAAAGCATCTGTGCTAATTTCAATTTTGATTCTGGTCCAAAGGACAGTTGAATATTTAAAAAAAAGTAAAATCTTTGCTTTTGATTTCAAATTGTTTTTATTTGTTATTGGTAATATTACGATATCAGTAATTTAAATATTTTTAGAGTAGTATTTAAAACTAAAGAATCAAAATCAGTTTTGTATACAACTATTTAAAAAAAAAAATTAAATTATTATATTGTGTGTTTATTAAGCATTTTTTAAGTGTGTTTAAGTTAGGATATTGTAGAAAATTTTACATTGAATTATTTAGAAAATTCATTGTCTTAAGTAATTGTATTCATTGTGTTATGTGTAATACGTCAGTTTAATTTCATAATTTATGTATTATAATTCAATTTTTGACTTAATTCAAATTTGTAAGACATAAAATTCGATCTTATATTGTGAACCACAATTTTATTACAATTTGTCTGGCCATACTTAAACTAATTAAATATAAGGAAATAAAATATTTTTTCTACAAAATCATATCTTTTAGTCAGTCTTCTAATTGATTGTTTATATATGTATTTTTCTTTTGATATATTGACTTATTATTATATTCTTATATTTATATTCTAATAAAACACTAAAATACATATAAGGCCATGTGGCATTAAAATAAAGAGGAAATATGTTTACCCCGGACTCTATACTTTCATCCGGAGAGGAAGTATATTTAGTGCAACCCTGCACTTCTTTGCGCATCCTGCGCTTAGCCGATTTTCAGTTTTTCGATTCAGAAGTGGAGACCTTCAACGAAGCTATAATTATCTGTCTTTTACTTTAAATGTGTTAAATATAGTATATGTATAATTGTACGTGTGTGGTGTTTGTGCTTGTGTAAATAAAACTGTACTTCAGGTATCTCAAACTTACTACACCTATTTACAGTCTGGCTGAATGTAAGGCTAGCCCATACCTGCACGCTACAAAGAGAATAATAAAAACATATAAGTTTATTTAGTTAAATTCTTTTCGCTGAAGACTTCTTCAAAATCTTCTGTTGCACCTTTAGGTTTAGGCATATTTACAAAAGCTGAAAATATTTGAGTTCCAAAGTCTTGCATGCATACCGGCGAATTTATTGCCAGGACGTTGCATAGTTCTGTTAAATAGTTTCTACATGGCATGTAAATAGAGTCAGGATATTTCGAACTCACAGCTGAATACAGAGCATCCACTACTCTGTAAATGTTTGGTGCCACTAAGTCTCCGCCCATTAACATCATTTTTCTGTACTGTTTGAAGTATTCGAGGCCATAGTCATCTATTATAGTAGAATCTAAAGAAGCGATTTCTTCATCAAATGTTTTGATACGTGTTTCATTATTTGCCATTGGTGTACTGTAATAGAAGTATTAATTATTTTTATTTTGTAGAAATTAAATTTTTTTATGACAATGAAATAATAGCAATCTAGATCTAATATCATATAATAGTGTAATAGATTTTTAGTTACACTATTAGTTTTAAATTATATTTACAGTCTAATATAACACTAAAATATATATATAAGGCTATTTGACATTAAGATAAAATTTATATGAACTCTGCAAATCAATAGAATTCTATTAAAAATATAATAAACCATGTTCTAGAAACACACTGCTTGTCATGTAAAGCATTGAAACTACCTGTCTATTGTGTACATGATATTGTCTGACTTGTCAGTTAAATGGAACGAAAGATTCTCAAGTGGTGGACAAATGCCTATGATCTGGCAAATTGTGTTGGTTGTCTTGTATCGAAGTCATATAAATACAATGTTCATGCTGCCAAAAACACGATTACTTGCTAGATCACAGGCATTTGTCCACCACTTGAGAATCTTTCGTTCCATTTAACTGACAGATCAGACAATATCAAAACACGATTACTTGCTAGATCACAGGCATTTGTCCACCACTTGAGAATCTTTCGTTCCATTTAACTGACAGATCAGACAATATCATGCACACAATATATGTGCAGTTTCGATGCTTTACCTGTCAAGCAGTTGTTTCGAGAACATGGTTTATTATCTTTTTAATAGATTCAACGTAGTTTATCACAAATGGTTGCAACCAGCTCTATAGAGAGTATTGTTAAGGGCTATTTATAAAAGAAAGTAAGACTGATTCTATTAAAACGACCTAATTCTATTAAACCATGTTCTCGAAACAACTGGTCAGAGAAAGCATCGGAATTACCTGTCTATTGTGTACCTGATGTTGTCTGAATCATCAGCTAAATGGAACGAAAGATTCTCAAGTGATAGATAAATGCCTGTGATCTGGCAGGTAATTATTTTTTGGCAGCACGAGAAAAGATGTGTATTTATATGACTTCGACGCAAGACGGATGATTGGGTAAAAACATTTAGGATATTATAAACTTTGTTAGTTGTTTACGATATGAAATAATCTTCGTCTAAATTCAAGAGTGAATAGGTGAGTGCTGCAGTTTATTCTAAAAAAAGTAAAATACAGTGAGCTTTCAAGTTGACCACCATTTAGTAAATTAAAAATCTTTTAGCTTGGGCAATACAAACGAACCTAAGTGACGTTTCATCTACCATCAGTTACAAAAAGTGAACGAATATGAGTTTCGAGTTCCGTGTAAACTTGAAAGTTTAAACTTGTTTTAATTTTTGCACCTCGAGAAATAATCACTTGTAGGATATTCTCTGCAGGCAACAATAGCATTAAAAGCAAAAGCAAAAGCATTAAAAGTGTTCAACGACGACGACTATTTGCCAGGTTGACGGAGAGCTTTGGGTGCACAACAACCACTATATCCTGCTTTGCGAATGAGAGAAGTTTCTTTAGCTTTAAGATCATTGATTTGATAGAAAAAGAGTAAGATATATATTAATTTATTTAAAAAAAAAATTAACTTGTAAAGTTTTTTTTTAAATTTATATATGCGATCTTTTGCGATTTTTGAAATGAGAAATGTCGTAATCATAGTTGCTTAGTTAATTCAAAACAAAATTATTAATATTTGGAATGGATTTACAAAATTTTTTTTTCAATTTTATAAACAAATTGTTTAAAATTTGGGAGGGAAAAAGTGTTCAATACTTTATAATGAATTTTTAATACCTTACGAATCAAGCAATGAGTTCATTCGTCAAGCAATTGGGTTAAAAGAAACTAATTATAATATTAAAAAAAATCAACTTACTTGAATGCTTCTGGTTCTATGCTTATTACACGAACTCCCCAATCTACCATTTCTCTTCTTAAGCAATCGTTGAATGCTACAGCTGCAAATTTACTTACTATGTAAGGTGTCATATGAGGTACAGCCATTCTGCCTGTGAATGATAACAATAAACATAAATGTTGCAAATAATTTATAACATGCACCATATTTATCGATAAATATCACTCAATGTGTCTTTGTCAATGCTTATCGAAAAACAAATATTAATTTCTATTTTATTTAAAAAAAATAAACATTGAAAAACTGTGATACCAGATAGTTGCAAGCTGAATGCGAAAAGTGCATAACATAAGTTTATTTACTATACTCATTTAAGAAATCATTATTTTGTTTCACTATAAAATTTTGTATCGCGTAGCTATCTATACTAGTACTGCATAAAGTTGTTTAAAGCTGGAGTATTTTGCTATGAAATTCTGCACATATGTATCTTCTTAAAGTTTGCACTAAACTAGTCATTCCTGTACAGTTGTAATGAGTTTCAATTAAAATATACTTACAAATTGAGTTATTAATATACAGAGTGTAGCCTAACTCCAAGCACAAACTTAGATGTAAAGTAAAGAAATCTGAATAACATACAAAAATCACAAAAAGCATGGAAGCAATCGAAAGAATACTATGGATTGAATGTAAGGTCTTTTAGAAATATGTAAGTCATTATATATAATTTTAATAACGACTTGTGAATAATAAAATATAAAAAAAATAAATAATAAATATGTGAAAAAAATTAAATAATATATATGTGAATATTTATTTTTGCTTCATTTGTATTATTACCATTTAAAAACTTAATTAGTTTTTTTATGTTTTTATTTTTCGAGATTTTATTATATTTAAAATGTTTTTTAAAAGAATGTTGATTTATTTTTTTGTTGTAATTATTATTGAATATTTTATAGTTATTTATTATAATCTTTTTTACAATCCTCGCATGAATTAAAAACTAAGAATAATAATAGTTAAAAAAACATTTTTTTTTTTAGTGTTTTAAATTTACCGTTTTTTTACTGTTTCTAATTATAAGAAATACATTTTAAATATAATTAAATAATTATAGTTCATTAATTTAAATTAAAATAAGGAAAACTTTGCTAAGATTAACAGAGAGAACTGTAATTAAAAATTATATAATTTCTAAAAATTATTATTAAAAATTTCTTTTTGTTTGAAACATTACATTTTTTCAAACAGATTTATTCTGAAGGTGTAAATAAAGCGTATATATATATATATATATATATATATATATATATATATACGCTTTATTTACACCTTCATAATAAAAATATTATATAAATATATTATATAATATATATTATTATTATATTATTATTATATATTATTATTATTATATTATATTATTATTATATAATATATATATATATATATATATATATATATATATATATATATATTGTAACCAATCCTCAGTATCCTCCGGCGAGGGACGAACACCCTATATGTAGTCTACTCGTGGATGGAGGTAAAGTGGACAGCTTCTGCAGTGATGGAGCATCCGTAAGGATAAGCCTGATTTAACTCCGAGTCGCTGAAGAAGGAGGACAGTGCCTTCCTGGAGGACTTTTAGGGGGAATTACCCTGTGTTTATGTATCGTAGGGGAGGAAAAAATGGAAAATTCCCACCAAGTGGTCTGACTAACAAGGCAAGATGCTGAATTTTGACCAGATGCCTCGCTTTTGAAACAGTGCTTACAACAATGCCCCTTAGCGGATTGAACCCCATCCCTAATGCACAAGGTGTGCATTACTACTGAGACACGAGTCGGGCATATATATATATAATGTCTTTAAATAAGAAATAAAAAAAAAAAACTATGAAGAATACTGCGTTTTCTTTTTTTTTCGTATGAGTTAAATGATATGCCACACAAATGAAATTTTAAAAAATTGTTTTCAGTACATACCACCATAGCTTGTGACGTTAACCACTCTGCCTTTCACTTTTCTAATCAAAGGCAGAAAAGCCTTCGTAACTCTTATGGGACCAAATGCATTCACTTCCATGCAGTCTCTAAATTCTTGAAGACTCGACAATTCGACAGCGAGGCCTTTGTAAATACCAGCATTGTTGATTACAGCCCATAAGTCTATTAAAAGGATATGTTATATTATTTTTCATATCATTTATAAGCAATCCTTTTCAAAAAATATTCATACTCTGTCATTTTAAATGCATAGAAAATTGTAATTGGAAATTATTTCCTATATATTTAATACTAGGAACTTATACACAGATTCAAAGTTGCTGTCCAGTATTTTCAATGAATGGAAAAGTTTGAAATCACGTTTGAAATTTCCTCCCATAACGTGTTTATTTTACACATGAAACTCTACAGAAAAAAAAATTAACCTAATTTTTGAAGAGTTGTCTTTATAAAAATCAATTATTTTAAAAGAAACTAAATTTTACTAAATTTTAAAAACCAATCTTCTTAACTAAGAAGCTTTTTTTGAAATTTCTTTTGTAGTGTAGTCAAATAATTTTAATTTAATTGAAATTAGATGTTTATTAAGTATAGATATATTTATATAAAAACAATGAATAAGAATATAAATATTATGTTCTTTTCCATATTTTGTCAATTTATTTTATCTATTTTATGTAGCCCTATTTTAATCATTTTATTTTATGTACTCTTATACTAGTTCTGCTTCATATTTTATTGATTGTGTTTTAACAATTTAGACTAATCTTATGCGTCTTATAGAGAGAACATATACAAACACTTCTTATTTTAAAAAGTTCAAAGACTATAGAATGTTTTAAAATTTTTATATAGTCTTGAAAATGAAGTACACTAAAGGTTTATTATATACTTTTACAGAAATTCTAAATTAATTATGTTGGTTTGATGGTATTTTGATTAGAAAAAAAAATAAACTGCGAAACTCAAAATTTATTATAGTTAAGTTTATGATTTATTTTCAGTTGGATCTAAGTATTTGCTAGACCATTAATGTATTTTTATTTTCACTTAAGATCTGGAAAAAATCTAAGCTTTTTATTCTTAGAATTTTTTTACTACATATATATACACTGAAGTGACAAAAGTCATGGGATAATAATATGCAAATTTTCAGATGGCAGTAGCATCACGTAGAACAGGTATAAACGCGCAGTGCTTTCGCAGAGCTTTCCTTTCTGTTCAAGTTATTCATGTGAAGAGGTTTTGACGTGATGATGACCGCACGACGGGAATTAACAGACTTTGAACGCGGAATGTTAGTTGGAGCTAGACGCATGGGTCATGCCATTTCGGAAATCGTTAGGGAATTCAACATTCCCAGATCCACTGTGTCAAGAGTGTGCCGAGAGTATGAAATTTCAGGCATAACATCCCACCATGGACAGCGCAGTGGTCGACCGCCTGCCCTTAACGACCGAGACCGACGACGTCTGCAAAGAGTCGTAAATTCTAACAGACAAGCAACACTGCGTCAAATAACCGCAGAAATCAATGTGCGACGTACAAAGGACTTACAAGGTCTGTTAGAACTGTGCGGAGAAATTTGGCTTTCTTGGGCTATTCCATCAGAAGACCGACTCGAGTGCCTTTACTGACAGAACGACATCGCTTGCAGCGACTCTCGTGGGCACGTGAGCATATCGGTTGGTCCCTAGATGAATGGAAAACCGTGGCCTGGTCCGATGAGTCACGATTTCAGTTGGTAAGAGCTGATGGTAGGGTTCGAGTGTGGCGCAGACCCCACGAAGCCATGAACCCAAACTGTCAGCAACGCACTGTTCAAGCTGGTGGTGGCTCCGTAATGGTGTGGGCTGTTTTTTCATGGCATGGACTTGATCCTCTGGTGCGACTGGACCGAACATTGACTGGAAATGCTTATGTTCAGCTACTTGGAGATCACTTGCAGCCATTCATGGACTTCATGTACCCAAACAACGATGGGATTTTTATGGATGACAATGCGCCATGTCACCGGGCCACAACTGTTCGCGCTTGGTTTGAAGAACATTCTGGACAATTCCAACGAATGATTTGGCCACCTAGATCGCCCGACATGAATCCCATCGAGCATTTATGGGACATCATCGAGAGGTCTGTTCGTGCCCAAAATCCTGCACCATCAACGCTTTCACAATTATGGACGTCTATCGAGACAGCATGGGTCAATATTCCTGCAGAAGACTTCCAACGTCTTGTTGAGTCCATGCCACGTCGAGTTGCTGCACTTCGCCGGGCGAAAGGAGGGCCCACACGATATTAAGAGGTATCCCATGACTTTTGTCACTTCAGTGTATATATATATATATATATATATAGTGGAAAAAATCAAATTTTTTTTTCTTAGAATTTTTTTACTATATATATATACTTACATTTTTTTAATAGCTTAAGACCAAAAAATTGAATTTTATTTTATAACGTACTGCAATGTCCTAGGTTGTTCTTGACGAATTCTAGTGCTTTCAGCACACTTTCTTCACTGGTCACATCCAGTCCTACAATTTTCAGATGTTCTGATGTTTCCTGGCTGAGTTGCGTAGCTCCAGGACCTAAAGGAAAAAGACAGGCAGCAAATACATGGAATCCTTTGGCATCCAGTTTTCTTGCTGTTGCATTCCCAAATCCACTGTCGCATCCTGAAAAAAAAACAAGGTAATCATCCAAAAAAACAAATTATTATTTTACTAGATGTCATTTTTCACGATGCATAAAAGCAATTAGTAAGTATAAAATGACTTTAAAGTTTATTACAAATGAAGAAATCATAATGAAACATGATGATATGATATCAGATTTTTCTGTAATTGAAATAGCCTGGTATGTTAGTTGTTATATTTCCTACCGTGCTTAAATGACATACAAGTGTTATTTGGTATTTTATAAATTAGTTTTTTTTTTAACCAATAATCATACCATAATTTTTTTTAACGAATTTCAGATTATCAAAAGTAAAAGTTGTAGAATTGTTATTGAACAAATCGTTTTTCGTCCAAGTTGCCGTTGTACATCATGATACATATTGCGAATATATTTTCATTTGTTATAAATATCACACACATTTTAACACGCTTGCAGTAAATATTATTTAAGGTAGTGTTTGACTTTGCAACAAAAAGAACCTCTGCTTTCTATACTATATACATAAACTTAACGTTATCCGTGATCATTTTGTCTGTTGCAGAGATGTTTTATTATCATAGGAACCATTATACCACCATTCAAACAAATACCAGCAGATGTTAGTTTAAGAGGAAAATAATCAATGAGGCTGTTTTCCCCCAATGATAATTAGTCATCTCGACGAATTCATCGCCATCTCAGCCCTTCTATTAATGGATGGAGAGTTGAAACCAGTGAACGAGTTTAAGTTCACACGCCCGATTCCATGGTCTAGGCCGTCTTTGGTCGGCCAATACCAAGGAATCGCATCATCTGGTGAACACATACAAAGTCGATTGCATCATTTTCCAAAATTTGCACACACTCGACACTATCTTTATGGACATCTGTGTTTGTTAGAATTGACAATCAATTGTTATGGCTATACGTCCACTATATTGGTAACCACCTACAGCAATCTCCATTTGAAGTAATTGTTGTTTTGGATATCATTGTATATGTTATTGAATCCTCTTTATTAATGATCCGTGGTACCACTACTACTACACCATATTGTGCCTAGAGCTAAATTGTCCCTATATAGTTTGGGAATGATATGGGAATTCGTGGTATCATGGAGCCCAACTACACATTCGGGATACACTTTTTAATCACATGCGTTGACAACCAACTACCATTTTCCAACAGGTTAATTTTGGCCATACACAAGATTGACACAATAACGTCCCATCAATATTAATACACTTCCTTTACCCACCTGATCCCCAGATTTGTTACCGATTGAAAATTGGTGAAATGGTCTTGGCCAACAAATTGCTTAGTAGCGTAGGAGTTGGATCGACTAGAGCCATATGGCATTATATATATTATGCAATATTTCACTTAAAATACTGGATGGGATGTCACTGGACACTGCAGAAGACTTTAAGTATTAAGGTTCTATCGTATTGCATCGTGCAGCATTGAAGTTACAGTTATCTCAGTGACTTGATACTTGAATCTGTATTTCTTCGTGCCCTTTTGAAAAAGGCAAGGTAAGGCCGCGCAATTTCCCTGCTTTTTTACGTAATTTTTTTAAGGTATAAATTTTTATGATAGCGTTATTAACCTTTAGTAAAATTTATTTTGAGATTTATTTTTTAATTGAAATTGCTTGCATGTATAAAAAACTTTACAAATATTGTATCCTTGGCAACTTCTGACTTTTAAAACATATACACAATTAAAAATCATTAACAAAGGATATTATAAAGTATTAAAAAACACTCCAATAATAATATAACATTTGACCATATCCACTAATAATATAACATCTGACCATATCCACTAATAATATAACATTTGACATTTCATATTATTTAAACTGCAGTTCTAAAACTAAACAAATATTTTATAATGTCATGTGCTCAGACATGAACATAAAATTGATTTAATTTCTGATTTAGATATTAAATGAAATCATATAAAATATTTGTACAGTCCCGGTACTGCCAAAAGAAGAAAAACCAATAAGAACGTGCCCAAGGGAATAAAGAAAACAATCAAGAAGGGAGGGGCCACAAGAAACAGCGAATGAGAAAAATGTAGGAGTGAGTAATAATGATCAGATCACATAAAATTTGTGGCCAGGAATGAAATACTTTCATGTAGGAGTACTTTCTATTCAAAAGCGCTGGCCTTGTACTTCGAATCACTGCAATGTTCAAACTCGTATTCCCCAATTATTTCTTTTCGCTAAGGATATGTTCATTTGGCGTTTGTACATTTACTCTCCTTTTTATTTTACTATTTAATTTCTGTCTTATTAAAGCAATTACATCTACTTTAGTTCTGCATTTTTCTCATTTTAATTTTTACTATTCTTTGTTTTAAATATTTTATTAATAATAAATAAATATATAAACCCTTCATTTCTTTATCTTTTATTTTGCATTTTAAATTTTTGATTTTTATATGGACAAACTTTCTATTTGTCATTATCTCTCTTTTTGTTATGATTATTTCTATTAAGTTACTCTTTGCACTGCATTATTCCTTATATATACTTTTGTTGTCGCGATATCCCCTGAAGAGTACAAGAAAATCAAATATCCTGATGATTCCGAATAACATTGGCCATGTTGATTGCCTAGGAGTATAAATCCTCTTCCGAGGCATGGTCCAGATAATGCATGGCGGCTGCAGCAGTTGAGCAATCAAAGACATGATGAGGAGTAAGCTCGACTTCCGGGCAGCTGTCCCATTTTTGGTATTTTTTAACACCATCAACAGAAAGTTTCATATTTTAGTGGTGCTTCATCCTTAATCATGTGCGAGTAGTAGCTGTTCTTCTGTCGACATTTAGTTTTTAATTCCGTAAAGGGGAGCCTGTAACCTCTACAGAGAGCATCTCCGGGTGGCGAATAGGGGGATGCCTCCATCTGTTTTTCCATTGGGTGGTAGTAAGGAAATAAAATACTTCTTCCGGACCAACAGGTAGAAATTCAACCAACCTGACAACCCTTCTCTTCATGAGGAATATATATTTTTAATGGATAAGCTTGCTAGCCATTGCTTGCGCAGCCAACAAATCGTCAAAGTAGGAAGTTCAGGTTTAGAAATCAGCGAGGTACGAGGAAGCTTGAGAATATAAATATTTAAGAAACAGAAATCAAAGTGTGAGGATGATTTCCAATATTGATATTGATTTTCGCGAGGGCATGTTGATGTTTCAGAGAGCCTCCTTTTAATGTTTATATTCATTTGTAAATATTCATTAATGGTGCTTACGAATGTCTCATTTTAACGATTAGTGCATGTGTAAACATATGAATAAATGTGTTAATTCAAATTTTTATATTGAAGTTTTTGAATTATACACCCGCACAAGTTCATGAAAGATTCGTAATATGTACTATAATAAAATAAAAATTCAGTGGAAAGACTCTAAAGAATGTTATCTTCTGAACAAAGAGATAATAAAAACTTCATTGAAAACTCATTTTTTTTCAATGAGTAAATAAGAATTTAATTTTATCAAAATAATTGCCAAAAGCCTGCAAACTCGAGAAAATATTTATTAAGGAAATTTAAGACACCTCAAGGAAATAATTACCAAATTTGAAAGGTCAAACCTCTCGCATCCTCCCGATAGTAAACCGACAAAGTAGAAATAATTACCAGATAAATTATCTTTTTCCTTATTCTTAATGGATTAAGTTGCTTAATATAATTGGAATTAATACAAATTGAGAAATGTGGCAGAAGCCGGCAATCTTTATCGAGAAATTCTTTAGAGAAAATCCGAGAAAATCTTTATTAAAAAAAAATTTAAGACACTTCAAGGAAAGAAATACTAAGTGTGAAAGGTCAAAATTCTTCCATCCTACCGATGGTAAATCAACAAAGTAGAAACAATTACCACATAGATTAACTATTGATCAATACTTCATATATTTCTCTTATTCTTAATGAAGTAAGTTGCTTAAAATACTTGGAATTAATATACAATTGAGTAAACATATCAATAAACGTGTGAAAATAATAAATATAATAATAAGTAATAATAATTTACACTGAAGTGACAAAAGTCATGGGATACCACTTAATATCGTGTCGGCCCTCCTTTCGTCCGGCGAAGTGCAGCAACTCGACGTGGCATGGACTCAACAAGTCGTTGGAAGTCTTCTGCAGGAATATTGAGCCATGCTGTCTCCATAGACGTCCATAATTGTGAAAGCGTTGATGGTGCAGGATTTTGGGCACGAACAGACCTCTCGAAGATGTCCCATAAATCCTCGATGGGATTCATGTCGGGCGATCTAGGTGGCCAGATCATTCGTTGGAATTGTCCAGAATGTTCTACAAACCAATCGCGAACAGTTGTAGCCCGGTGACATGGCGCTTTGTCATCCATAAAAATCCCATCGTTGTTTGGGTACATGAAGTAGAAATTGTTGAAGTACCAATGTTGTTGGGTACATTGGGTCAGAAAGCACTGCGCATTTATACCTGTTCTACGCGATGCTACTGCCATCTGAAAATTTACATATTGCTATCCCATGACTTTTGTCACTTCAGTGTATAATAAATAATAAATAATAATGTATATAAATAATAATAATATATATAATAAAGTAAATAACAAATATTATAATACATATCAATAAATGTGTGTAAATGTGGCAAAAGCTTGCAAACTCGAGAAAATCTTTATTAGGGAAATTTAAGACACCTAATGGAAAGAAATACAATAGTGAAAAGATCAAAATTCTTCCAACCTAACGATGGTAAATCAACAAAGTAGAGACAAATACCAGATAGTTTAACTATTGATCGATTCTTCATATATTACCTTTATTCTTAATGAAGTATGTTCGTTAAAATACTGGAAACCTTGGAAATACAGAAATCTGATAACCTCGAAAAAATATTTATTAAGAAATTTAAGACACCTCAAGGAAATAATTACCAAATTTGAAAGGTCAAAATTCGTCCAACCTCTTGATGGTAAAACAACAAAATAAAAACAATACCAAGTAAATTAACTGTTGCTTCATACTTCATATATTTCCCTTATTCTTAATGGATTAAGTTGCTTAGCTTCTGAATAATAACAGTTTTGTAGTTTTTTCCTATTTTATAAGAGATAACCATCATCTACACAGCATTGTCTCACAAACGTTTATTTTTTCCTACACTTCTCTACTGTTTCTTAGTCTTGAATGCTATCTAAATTGATTATTCATTACTTTATAAATAATCATAACACTTTAATAGATAACTTGACGTTTATCTACGTGAAACTTTTGAATAATTTGCGTTATCGTTGTTATATAGAATAAAATACATGATTTGAAGCCTATTATAAAAGGGACGGGTTTGGAGGTTTGGTAAAATAATTTTTTTAATGATTTTATAAAGTGCATGTAGAAAAAATATTTTTCAGAATTTTTTCTTATTTGTTTTATTTTAGAATTTTAGTATATTTTTGAATAGAAACTAATTTAAAGGAAAATTCAGCACGTTTTTTTATACACCTTCAAAATGTATTCTACAATAATACTTCAAATGTATTCTACAATAATACTTCAAATGTATTCTACAATAATACTTCAAATGTATTCTACAATAATACTTCAAATGTATTCTACAATAATACTTCAAATGTATTCTACAATAATACTTCAAATGTATTCTACAATAATACTTCAAATGTATTCTACAATAATACTTCAAATGTATTCTACAATAATACTTCAAATGTATTCTACAATAATACTTCAAATGTATTCTACAATAATACTTCAAATGTATTCTACAATAATACTTCAAATGTATTCTACAATAATACTTCAAATGTATTCTACAATAATACTTCAAATGTATTCTACAATAATACTTCAAATGTATTCTACAATAATACTTCAAATGTATTCTACAATAATACTTCAAATGTATTCTACAATAATACTTCAAATGTATTCTACAATACTCTAATTAAAAATTTTGAAGTTCTTCATGAATTTGACCTTCTTACATTAAAAGAAAAAAAATCTTCTAATATTAAGATGAAACTATAAAATTAATTTTCATAAAAATAGAAATATATATATAAATTTGTCACAAACATTAACGGCCATGCCCAACTGTTCACAGTGTCTTTTAGTTATTTTTTAATCACATCAGTATTAAAAAAAATAGGCTATATTATCATAGCTAAGATTTTATAAAAATATATTTTCCTCAATCTCTTACAGAACACCAACTTCCAAATTTTAGTTGTAAATATCTTTGTCGAATAGTTCTCATCTTCTGTTGTAGGTGAAAGTCACAAGAATGTCATCTGTTTGAATGAAGTTCTATACTGAATCAAGAAAACAGATGGATGACGGCTTGTCTTATTTGTTGTAAAAGGTTTTTTTTTCCATATTTTGAGTTTAATGTCTTTGTTTTTTCAATTTTAGCTGTTAGTTAAGATATACCTTTAGAGACATTTAATTAATTTTAAACATACATGTTTACAAAATAACATTAAAAAATCAACAATTGATATACGTTAATACGTTAATACGTTAATGAACTGATCAACAAAAAATAACAATTGATCATTAACGTATGAACTGATCAATTGTTGATTTTTCGGAATTTAAATTTTAGTCATATATATATATACACTGAAGTGACAAAAGTCATGGGATAGCAATATGCAAATTTTCAGATGGCAGTAGCATCGCGTAGAACAGGTATAAATGCGCAGTGCTTTCGCAGAGCTTTCACTTCTGTTCAAGTTATTCATGTGAAGAGGTTTTGACGTGATGATGACCGCACGACGGGAATTAACAGACTTTGAACGCGGAATGTTAGTTGGAGCTAGACGCATGGGTCATGCCATTTCGGAAATCGTTAGGGAATTAAACATTCCCAGATCCACTGTGTCAAGAGTGTGCCGAGAGTATGAAATTTCAGGCATAACATCCCACCATGGACAGCGTAGTGGTCGACCGCCTGCACTTAACGACCGAGACCGGCGACGTCTGCAAAGAGTCGTAAATTCTAACAGACAAGCAATACTGCGTCAAATAACCGCATAAATCAATGTGGGACGTACAAGGGACTTGTCTGTTAGAACTGTGCGGAGAAATTTGGCTTTCTTGGGCTATTCCAGCAGAAGACCGACTCGAGTGCCTTTACTTACAGAACGACATCGCTTGCAGCGACTCTCGTGGGCACGTGAGCATATCGGTTGGTCCCTAGATGAATGGAAAACAGTGGCCTGGTCCGATGAGTCACGATTTCAGTTGGTAAGAGCTGATGGTAGGGTTAGAGTGTGGCGCAGACCCCACGAAGCCATGGACCCAAACTGTCAGCAAGGCACTGTTCAAGCTGGTGGTGGCTCCGTAATGGTGTGGGCTGTTTTTTCATGGCATGGAATTGGTCCTCTGGTGCGACTGGACCGAACATTGACTGGAAATGCTTATGTTCAGCTACTTGGAGATCACTTGCAGCCATTCATGGACTTCATGTACCCAAACAACGATGGGATTTTTATGGATGACAATGCGCCATGTCACCGGGCCACAACTGTTCGCGATTGGTTTCTGGACAATTCCAACGAATGATCTGGCCACCTAGATCGCCCGACATGAATCCCATCGAGCATTTATGGGACATCATCGAGAGGTCTGTTCGTGCCCAAAATCCTGCACCATCAACGCTTTCACAGTTATGGACGTCTATCGAGACAGCATGGCTCAATATTCCTGCAGAAGACTTCCAACGACTTGTTGAGTCCATGCCACGTCGAGTTGCTGCACTTCGCCGGGCGAAAGGAGGGCCGACACGATATTAAGAGGTATCCCATGACTTTTGTCACTTCAGTGTATGTACTAACTACATTATGCAGAACGTACTTCTGATTATTTGAGTTGGGATTCACTCAGTAATAAAATCTCACAAATGCAATAATAGCACCTTTATGATGCTATAATGATCGCATCTAATTAGCTCAGTAGACTCATTCATTTTCGATATTAACTCTAGTGGATGTATTTCATCCCAACTTTCAATCCGATTTATTTATTTACAGTAAGAACATAAAAACAAAATATATTTAATAATAAATAAAACTACATAAAAAACATAACAAAAACTGAATTTCTTTAAATTGGATCGTAAAAAGACCATTTATAATAATTTTAAGAATGCAATTATGATAGTTTTTTTTATTTGTACATGCTGTATTTTATACAACAATAAATAATTTTAAAGGGATTCGAAATTTGCACTTG
This sequence comes from Caerostris darwini, assembly GCA_021605075.1. Lineage (NCBI taxonomy): Eukaryota > Metazoa > Arthropoda > Arachnida > Araneae > Araneidae > Caerostris > Caerostris darwini. Next base: position 117,547 of record BPLQ01006949.1, read on the forward strand.
GATCAGAAAAATCGATGTGTGTTTTTTAATTGAAAGTGAAATTTTGTTTGTTGTAATATCGAATGCTTTATTTTTGAACTCGTATTTTCTTTAAAACTTGGTCTTACCCTTTAAACTTAAACTTAAGGGAACCCAGTGGTCTAGAATTTTCAAAAAATCAATTTATTTTCAATATTTCGAAAGTATAATCTTTTAAGAATATACTGTTAAATTTTTCTAATGATATTGACGATATTTTAAGTTCTACAGCCCATTTAGCAAGTCAGCGCAGAAGCAGGTAAAAGGGCCGGGCGGCCCAATGAATAGATTTATTTCTGGAATGCAACTGATCGGGTCTTCTTTATTCCCCTAAATATAATATGGGCAGGACTTTATCCCAAAGTTTCGAGGGATGAAAATCCACAGCACTCATATTGTCCGGCAGACTCTGAATCTTGGTGTAAATGGCGTAAAAGTGAAGCTGAAGGTACTTTGGAAATCTTTGAGATACACCTGCTCTAGATGATGAAGCACAAGAAATATTGAAACCGATTTACGAGGATTTAACTGCCGATGATCTATTAGAAAGATGTCTCGGCAGTAACACTCAAAACAATAATGAAAGTTCCAATTCTTGTGTATGGCAACTTGCGCCAAAGCATCAATTTTCCGGCAAAAAAATCGTCGCAACATATTGTGCTGCTTTTACATTCAATGAAGGCTTCACAGCTATCTTAAAAATCATGGATGTAATAGACATTAAAATCGGTCCACAAGCGGAGAAACTCGCCTGAAAACGTGACGCGCGACTAGTCTATAAAGCCTATCGTCAGAACACCAGTGACTCCAAAGCCTCCAGAACAGCTCGGAAAAAAGCTAAATCCGAAGAAGCAGAAGAATATGAGCGAATAGTAGAGATATTGCATGGTGCTGATATTGCAGATTAATTGTAAGTACATGTTTATGTCCGATTTTATTGAGAATATGTTTACCTTAAACTTCAAACTCATTTATTTCGAAACTACTTTTTCTACACGGTGTGATGGGGAAAAAATACTTGGCCGATTCGTCTCAAATTTTACTATGTTATTCAGTACACCAGTACCTATCGCTGGAGCTAAGAAAAGGTGTTTACATTGAATACTTCTTATTTTTTACATACAAAAATTAATGAAAAAACAGCATGTAAATCTGCATGTAAATTTCAATAACGCGCCATTTTGTCAATTTTTTTTATTCTAGTTCCAAGGATTACTACACTCATACTGATCAGAAATTTTTTTTCGTTTTTTGTTTACAGATAAATGAAAGAGCCAAAACTTGACCCACCACCCAGGTCCATATTTATGAGGAGGGCAACTTCAGCGCCACTCCTTAACTACTAAAAAATTTATTTTAATCATAATTTTTTGTATACTATTAAAGTGAGTTAATATATCTATAAAGTTTGAACAACATTGTTCATTGTTTTCATTAAAAAAAAAATTCCGAAAACTCGTCGAATTCACGGGCGCTAGACCACCGAGTCCCGTTAAACATGACCTTTAAAACTTTGCTTCTAATATTAGAGTACAAATAATTAATTTACAAAATTATTTTTTACCCATATTTTTTATTATTACGAAAGAATGGCTTGCATTTAAATAACTCATCCGCTTTTTAAACAGGACCACTTTCTTTTTGTAATTCAAAATTTTATTTAAGAAGATCAAAATGCGACGTAAAATATTTTGTGAAATTTTTCCTGCTGGTAAATTGGCATAAATGTTTTAATTTATGTAATGAAATGCAAATTTGATTTGTGTTAGATGTCCTACAGGAAATCAATTTCTTATTATAGTTCCATAATTTTAGATGTTATCTGCAATTGCTGCTAAAGATGTTTATCGGTAAATCCTAAATTTACCTTGAAGTTTATTTTAGTTCTCTTTCGAAAGGTACTTCCCCAAAAGTGAGTTTTAAAATGAAAATATATTCTAGTGTTATATAATAGGAAGGATAATATAAAAGAATAATCGGATTTGAAGTAATTACAAATTTCAAAATAGAGTTGTATTATACAAAATAGAAAATTTCCTATTTTTATTTTTTTTATTTCATCATCGTTTTGTTGTTAAAACGTTAAAAACATTTTGTCGTTTAAACTTTGACACTAAACAGTATTCGAAATTATATTTCTTCATTAAATATTTTTGCTGGAAAAAAACTGGTCTCTGCATCTTATGCGCAGTGACAGATTTAGGTTTGATGGCGGCTTAAGTTAATTTTACACCCTTATATAATATAATATAATAATACTAATAATAATAATAATACGAATAGTAATAATGGATTCGAATTAAATGTAGGTATTAAATTTAGGCATGAATTATATATATATACATACATATATATATATATATTTGGTATAACAACTAAACATACAATTTAGAATAAATTGCCTATAACCTACAAACGCTACATTTAGATTTTTTAAAGAAACATTTATGAAAATATTGATAAATGCTATAATTAACGAAAATATTTTTAGTACCTATTTGTTAGATATTTTACATTTTACTACTCACACGATTAATTATTTTAAAAAATAGTTCTACCCTTTAAATATTGATATCTTGAGGTTGCCAAAACAAGAAAAGAAGCATTAAAATTCGGTCTTACAGTTCATAAAAAACACATTAGATTTCAAATTTTTGCCACCTCGAAAATTTTGGCGCCCGTAAAAATTTGCCGCTTTAGGCCCGGGCCTCGCAGGCCTAAGCCTAAATCCGTCACTGCTCATGCGCTGCTGACTCAATAAACACTGCTTTAAAAGTAAAGAAAATTTGGAATATTTTAACACTCTTTTTTGCTGATTATTTTCAATTTTGCAAAATGATGTGAGTTCTTTTAATAAAGTATCTGATGTAGAAAATAGTACTCACGCCATTTTGTTTCATGTGTGAGCTACTTGCCATAATGGGAATAATAACTTGAAAGTTTTTAATTTTTTTATGGGGCATTATGACTTTTTATTGACGTAATTTTTAAATAAATTTGAAATATAACTTAAAAATAAGTTAAGCATTACATAATTTATAAATTAAATTAAATCATTAAAAATTGTTACAAAAATTATTAAAAATATAATCATATTTGCAATTACCTTGTAACACTTAACACACTTGTGTACCTAACCCCCCCATTGAAGAAATTTTTCTACTTAAAAAATATGAATAAATTTGTAATATTTTTGCCTTTATAAAATCTAATTTCGGAGATAAAAGTGAAAATGGAAAAAATTTATTTTTATGCAAGTTACAAAATGTTACGATAGTGTAAAGTCAGCCCAAAATGAATACTTTTGCATAAATTTTTTTAAAACTATAGCATTTAAAGACATATTACCTGTTCTATATGTCGTGAGAGTATGGTAGATTTAAAACATGGCTTCATAAAATTGTTTTACTGGTACTAGCATTACATAATTCAAAGTAAAAAAAAATTACATGTTTAAAGAAAAGACTAATCGTCATTAAAAAATTCTACGAGGCCAAATATATTTTTTCCTGCAATCAAGGAAGCTTATTCAATACCATGCAATAAAAGAGTTTGGGGGTCAGATTAGATGGGTCAATTCTCTGATAACATATATTTAACCATGAGCTATATTGGCTAATGCGAATAAACAAGGAAAAAGTGTGCATTTTACATAGAAGCAACGTAGGAAATAAATATTGCAGTAAAAAAATATTTATCTTATCACTTTGATAAATTTGCACAAACGAGCATCACATTTTCAACAACGAATATTTCACTATTAATGAAGATAGCTAACATCTTTAGCACATAATTTATTTACATATTAATATTCTTATATAGTGGTTATAGCATAATGAAAACGTGCTTATAGGTACCCCCAGTACTTGGATTATTTAATGCTTTTGGTGTACAACCATTGCATTCATGATGCTTAAAAACACTGTTTACAATAGCGAGATGCTAATTTTACTTTATAAAATAATTTACTTGTGTTTACTTACCTTGTGCATATACTTTAGATAATTTTGATTTTTATAAGAATTTAAATGTGTGTATATATATTTTGCGCGTATATTTATAGTAATTTTACTTTTTAAAATAATCTGCATGCGTGTATATATTAGGTTTGCATATTTAAGGTAATTTGCTTTATAAAATAATTTATGTTTGTAAAGAAATTTTGATTTCTGTACAATTCACGTAATTTCTATACAATTCAAATTTTTCTAGTACATTTCACGTGGATACATATATATGTACATATATCTAGGGTAAATTAATGAAACAATTTGTTAATTTATTTCATACATATTTTAATTTGCACATTACTAACATTTTTATGCGAATACCAATTATTTAGTTATGTACTTTGCTTAGTATCTCTTCTCAGATGTATTACTTTCCTGCCTTTTATATTTTCATTGTTCATAATTTTGCAGCAACTGCTTCTATTGTCAAATTATTTATTAGCTATTACTTCCCTCTAATTTGTATAATTGCTTTGATGAATATTCCTTCAGCTCTGTGATTTGTATATTCTCCAATGTAGTATTTATTATATTGTATTGCATTGCTTTTAAATATTTCTAATAATGTACCTTATGTATTTTTTTTATATATTCTCGCATTTAATATTTTTCCCTTTTTTTCAATTTTAACTTTTTGATATTCTCTTCTGTTTTTGTAAAAATCGTCCTCTTTGTTTAGCTTCTGTACCTCCAAAAGTAAATTTTGAGAAAATGTTCCCTCTATAGTGTGTCATTTCCCTCACATCATTCCCGAACTGTATAGGGGCAACTCAGCTCTAGGCACAGTGATGTAGTGTGGTGTAGTAGTAGTATAGTAAGATGCCTGTAAGTATTTGGACAATAGCGTTAAAAATATTACATTAAACGTCACGGGTATATAATGTCAAGACATTTATACAAGTGCGAACGAGAGGTTTTCCTTCGGATAAATAATTAATTCTCCATTCAAATTTAAAAAATTTTTTTTAATTAAATAGCAGAAATTAATTAAATAGCAGAATTAAATAACTAAAATTAATGTTCATCAAATAGATTTTCCATAACAAACTTTTGGGTGAATATTAATTTTTAATTTTCTTAACAATTTCAAAAATATTGATAAATTATTCTCTGATAAGTAATTTCTGATGTTAAGTCTAAAGATATTAATAATTATTTATTCCTTTTACAAAAACTCAGTAATATAGTCATGATTCCTTTACTTGATTGAAAAGCTAATTCTGATTTAGCTAATTTTGATGATTTTTCTGATTTAATTCTGATTTATCAAATAAAAAATAAACCTTTTTAATAACCTAGAATAAATATTTCTGATTGTGCATAACACGGAAAACAATTTTTAAAAACCAGTTAAACATTTCATTGTTGACTGATTACTTCAAAATATTTAATTGTCTTTAGAAAATGAAGATGAATACAGTAGAACCTCTCTAAGTCGAACTTCAAGGGAGACGCCAAATAATTTGAGTTATAGAGTTTTCAACTTACGCGGATTTTGTAAGGAAATATTCGACTTGTAGAGGTTTAGATTCTTTCTAACTTATTTTGAGAATTATAAGAATAAGCATTACAATAAGAATATTTCATAGAATTGGTTATTCTATTTACTGTAAACTCATACATTGTTTACTAAGAAACAATGACAGGCATTGTCGGCAAATCCTTAAAGTGGTAACTTATTTTTCTTCGAGCATTAGAGGTAATTAGTTTCAAATGATCGAGTTGCAGATGTTGTAAAATAAAACATTGCTAATGTTCAAGATACAGAGGGATTTTTTACAAAGGGAATACTAATTTTTCTTTTTCGAGTTACGGAGGGAAAATATATGCCAAAATGGCTTGTGGGGATTGACTAATTATTTCAACATATAGAGGGTTGAAATTTCGAGTAATGGAGGTTTTCTTAATCGAGGTTGATTTAAAGACTTTCTACTGTATTTGCATTTGCATGAAAATGTAACTGATAAAAATATTTATACACTGAATACTTTGATTTCGAGTTTTAAAAACTTCTGCTTTTTTACTTGATTAATATAAACTAAACCGAATAAAAAGAAAATTACCATAACAAATTAACCTTAACAATGACAAAGATTTAAGGCATTACAACAAAAATTTTATTTGTTAAGTAGAATGAAAAATTAAAAGGTTTAATAATATAGTTTAAACTATTATCACGAATACGAAAGAATTTTACATTTCAGATAATCTTAATAAATTCCTGACATAAATAAAAATTTAGCAGATGGTACATTAAATAAAAGATTAATTTATCAGTTTTCTAAGATAAATAATCCTCACCATCTTTCTATTAATATTGCAGTAAATCAGTAAATGATATCTTTTTTAATATTACTTTCCTTCTTTGAAATAGGAAGTTTGAAATATTTTATTTATTTTTTAAACTATGAAAAAATGAGGTATTTTTGTAAAATTTGGTAATAATTCCAATGTCCAACATTTTAGTGATTTTATACATGATCATTATTTTATTTTTGTAATGAATTCGATAATAAATATTTTTTTTAAATAAATAAATAATATAATATAATAATTAACAACATAATCATTAATCGTTAGAAAATTAAAGTGAGGCATTTTATCGATTTTAAACATGATTATTATTATTTAGAGATTATATGCATGTTCATTATTTTATTTTTTAATGAATTCAGTAATAAATATTTTTGAGAGAAATAAATGATAGTAGAATAATAAATAACATAATCTTTAATCGGTAGAAGATTAAAGTAATGCGTTTTAGCTATTTTATACATTATTATTATTATTATTTAGAGATTTTATACATAATCATTATTTTTTTAATGAATTTGATAATTAATATTTTTAAGAAAAATAAATAAATGATAATATAACATAATCATTAATCGGTAGAATTCGATTCGAATTTGATAATGAATTCGATAATAAATATTTTTAAGAAAACCGAGCGAAAAACTTGATTGGAATAATGATTCGAATTTGATAAAGAATTCGGTAATAAATATTTTTCAGAGAAATAAATAAATAAATAAATGATAACATAATAATGAATAGCATAACCATTAATCTGTAGAATATTAAAGCGATGCATTTTAGAGATTTTATGCATGAAATATATATGAATTCGATAATAAATATTTTTAAGAGAAATAAATAAATGAATCTTTTTAAGCCATTTAATCATGGCCAATAATTTTTTTATTTTTCTTTCTTAAAGCACTTGATTAATATCATTATTTTTTTTAAATTGTATAATAAATAGTTTTATATAAATTGTACATAATCAAACTAATTTTTTTCTAATAATAATAAAAAAATTAAGAATTTTTTTTTCCAAAAACGAATAAAAAACTATAGTAATAATATTGTAAATGAAACTCACCTGTTATAAAAATAGCTTTGCCCTCTGGTTTAACGTGTTTCCAAAATAAAAATAACTTCACAATTCCATAGAAAATTCCTTCAAAAATTAGGCGAATTATAGTAAAGAAAGATTTACAAATACTACGAAAAATAGAAAAGTTACTTGGTAATTCCATGTTTTAAATACCAAAAGTAAATTTAAACTTTATTTTTGACTAGATGCCATAAAAATAAAATGTCGGGAATTATTTTATCTGTTCTTCATAACAAGTTTCTGATGCGACTGTTTATCACTAAGAAAGTAAATATTTATACAGAAAAACAGGTAGGAAAAATGTTTCCAAAAAAGGGGGAAAAACCTGTTTTTCTTAATTTTCTTTAATAATTGACGGAATCGATTTTGCAAGTTATTATTGTTATTTAAGACGTTTTAATGTAGAAGATTCTTTCCTACTAAAAATAAATTATTTTTTTCTTCCATTTAGGAAAAATATTTAATTAAAACTTATTTGTTATTTGAGTTAGAGTTAAAAATTTATTTTCTACAAAATTCGTTTACAGAAAACAATAACTGACATTAAATAAACAAAATTTAGAAACTTCTTTTTTTATTTTTACGTAAATTTTTATGCGGTCTTGAAATTTCCGAATATTTTAACATAATTTACCTCTTACGTAATATGTTGTACCAGGAAGAATTAATAACAGTTATTAATACCAGAATTTGCATTTAATTGTCGACATAAATCCTGAATTTCCTCAGAAGTCTTCTCAGTCGAAAAGCTCACAAATGATGTCTTAATCAATATCGGATTTCCTGGATTCTGAATTCCATTTTGCAAAGCACTCAACTGGCATATGATTTGCAGATGCATACATTACAGCTATAAATAATTAATGAGTTATAAACCGATACTTTTATTGATGAGTTAACTGAACTTTTTAATTTGTTGCCCATCTTTCGACTATATTATTACTAATATATTTCCTAATTGAATATATTGTTATTTAATAACAATTTTTATTGTGAAGCAGTGAAAATCGAGATTTTGTTGCAAAACGTATTCTAGAAGAGTTTGGACGTTCGATTTGCTTGATAACATATTTATTTAATTTCATTTTGTACTGCTTTAGTTATTTCACAAAAGTAAAAGTTTTGATAATGACAACTCGCCTTTCAATGAATTAAAAACATATCGTAATCGAATTTTCCCCCAAATTGGTAAAATATCATGTGTCTATAATATATGATTTAATGTATTCGATTCTCGTTAAAAACCACCCTCTTGCTTGGAAGTTGGCAGTTTTAAAGAAGATTCTCCATAAATATAATTCGAATTTTTAATTAAAATGTTCTTTCTTATATTTCGAATTTTATATTTCAATACACGCAGTCTACACGAAGTCCCACGAAGGTGATTACTCTTGGAGCGTAGTCTTGTCTATAGTAGTATATCTTTTAGCCACCTAGGACGTTACCAGGTGCACCACGACTACTGTCTAAACTCTTTTCGTCTCATGAAACTTTACATCAAAAATAAAACGAGACTTAGATGGAAGGCATTACTCACTGCTTGTATCTCCTGGAGGAGTTGGGGGAACATTTTGGAACAGGGTATTTCCGACAAATCTCGATAATGCTATATCGCTGAATTTAGACTTGCGGTGGGCCATGACTTGCTATGGGCATATTTGATAACCCAAATTGCTCGCTCTGTGGAAAAGACAAGATCATGAAACTTTACATCAAAAATAAAACGAGACTTAGATGGAAGGCATTACTCACTGCTTGTATCTCCTCGAGGAGTTGGGGGAACATTTTGGAACAGGGTATTTCCGACAAATCTCGATAATGCCATATCGCTGAATTTAGACTTGCGGTGGGCCATGACTTGCTATGGGCATATTTGATAACCCAAATTGCTCGCTCTGTGCAAAAGACAAGATCATGAAACTTTACATCAAAAATAAAACGAGACTTAGATGGAAGGCATTACTCACTGCTTGTATCTCCTCGAGGAGTTGGGGGAACATTTTGGAACAGGGTATTTCCGACAAATCTCGATAATGCTATATCGCTGAATTTAGACTTGCGGTGGGCCATGACTTGCTATGGGCATATTTGATAACCCAAATTGCTCGCTCTGTGGAAAAGACAAGATCATGAAACTTTACATCAAAAATAAAACGAGACTTAGATGGAAGGCATTACTCACTGCTTGTATCTCCTCGAGGAGTTGGGGGAACATTTTGGAACAGGGTATTTCCGTCAAATCTCGATAATGCTATATCGCTGAATTTAGACTTGCGGTGGGCCATGACTTGCTATGGGTATATTTGATAACCCAATTGCTCGCTCTGTGGAAAAGACAAGATCATGGACAGACACTATGTAACAGGATGCCTGGCGTTTGAATGGGGACTTCGAGATGATATTGATATAAATATTGGAGCGCTACAACTTTGCTGATGAGACAATGACTTTTTTCTCTTGTTGTTTTCTTTCTCTTATGTGTGTTTTACACTGTTTTGATCTTGTAAGAGTTTGTCATTTTCTATTGCCATTAGAAATAAAAATTAAAAATATTTAATTAAAATGTTATTTTTTTTGGCAAAGCTTAAAGATGTTGATTTTTGGGATTGATTTCACTCATATTGATTGCATATAAACCTAAGTCCCCTTAATGAGCAGGAGAGCGACGGTTATGAAGAGCGACATTCAGATTGCAGCACTCATATAGACTGTATATGCGGTTGCCGTTTTTATTGATGTGTGAGAATGACAGCTAAAATAGAAAGACAATTGCTTTCTATACAAATGCTTTTTCTTTTGTTTATAACTGGAGCATACAGAACCACATCAACAGGGGCTCTTCAGATAATCGTAGGCCTTGCCTTCCTTCATTAAAACTGCAGCAGATGGTGCAATCACTGTTGTATCCAGAACGAGGAAGAACTGACAGATGGAAACAATTCAAATAACTGTGGACGATTGCGAGCAGAAAATTGTAAGATAATTTCCCTCCATCCAATCCATATTATAAATATTTGCAATCGAATTGACTTTCAAAAATATTGCGACTTACTATGCAGAAGGCTCCAAATCAAATGAAGGCACAGAGGCATCATTTTACTCCTTCAAAAACGGCAGTAAAAATCTCTGAGTGGATGGGTAAGTTGAACTCATAAAATTCCGTTTTTCAAGCAGTGTTAATAGCCATATGGGAAATTATTCGACAGATTTCTACAACAAGAAAACGTGTAAAGATATTGTCTACCTTGTCTGGATTACCAGCCATCTTAAATTATCATATATTACATCCACTGGCAAGGGAAATACAGTGTTTTTCCACTCCAGCAAACAGAATAAATAAGGACGGATCACGGTCACATAGGACATCTATGAACTCGCCAAGCAAGGCGTATCTAAAGGTCAATCAATACACGCAACAATTTTTCTCTCAGAATCAAAAGGTTTGTTAAATTATCAACTCCTTTCAAAATGACAAAAACAATGGGATGAACAATTAACGTATCGACCTGTTCCCCAAATTATTAAAAAAGTATTAACATCTTATAGGGCATGGTCCATTCCTTTCTGACCCGCAAAGATTCAAGCTTTTGTTCCTGTGAATATGCAGATAACCCTCTCCACTATTCTACCTGCATCTTGATATTACCCAGCATATGAAGAAATATTCTGAAGCCAATGTTAATCTATGGAAAATTAACATTTTAAAATGCAAAGGGTCTCGATTCAAAATTCGAAGCATGATAAATGACATTGGTTGAAAAACAAACTTTAGTTACCCCAGACTATGTGTCAAATTGTCCCTTTGATCTATGTAACAGGTTTTTTCTTTTTTTTTCAACTTTTAGTACTAAATACTCTGTGTGCAATTTATAAATTAAAAATTATATATTAAAAATTATTTAATAAATCAATTCACATTTGTGTATATATTATGTGTGCATATTTGAATCAAATTAATTTAGCAAAAATTTGTTATTGTACCATATGCATATTAATTTTTAATCTGTACTTTTCTAATATTTACATTTTTATATGACAAACAATTTTTACTTGAACCAATAAACTAATTATTATTTATTAGTACACTCCTTTTTTAAATTTAAGTTATAAAATTTTCCTATTTAAATTTTTTTAATTTTATACTTTTATTGTTCATAATTATGCTACATCTGTTTTCACTGACTAATTCATACATTTAATTAGTTAGGTGCAATTAGTGAGTTAATTTTTATAGACAATTTTTTAATAGTTTTTCTTAGAACATTGGCACATTCAATACTTTATAAAGAACTGAAAATAATATGATACAAATTAATGCTCTTCAAAACAATAATGTTTTTTTTGTTAGTAAGTGCTTCATCGTTATTTCATAAGTTGTGTTTTAAAACCAAAATTAACAATTCTATCACTATGAATTATAAAATCTTTGTCTTTTTTCGTTTAGATTCCATTTAATAAGTTAACTACTCTATAATAATGACTGTGCAGGAAACACTATTTTGTATACATTGTATACAATGTTCTTCGTATTAATAGTCTAAATTAAAACGAAGTAACAAAATGACAAGGAAAGTGCCCATTAAGATTTTCCTTATGAAATCATTTTATTCCTGAGTGTTTTAGGAGGTTCATTGCAAACAGAATTGATTCTTTTTCAGTTTTCAATGGAAACACTGACAATTACACAGCTACTCCTCATTGTCCTGAAAATTAAAAATTTCCGACTTGAACATTTATTCATTAAGTTGCACATACTACTGTGCCCAATTATTTATTTTTTTTAAAAACACTATTTATTCTTCCAAATTTATTTCATTGCCTTAAAAGAAATCCCCTCCGGACACAATGCACTTATGCCACCTTTTTGTCTAATCCCCAATGTGTGCTAAAAAGTCATCGGCATGGATGGCCTTCAAAACGCGCGGCGATTCACATTTAATCTTTTCAATCGACTCAAAACGGTGTCCCCGGAGTGGTCTTTTGAGTTTAGGGAGCAGCCCGAAGTTGTGGTACTTGTGGAACGATATTGGTTTCATTTTTGGCGAAAAAGTCACGAAGAATCAATGTAGTGTGAGCTGGCACATTCAGTGTTTTCGGTACCAATCGAGATTTGATGCATTTGAGACCCAAAATGGAATTGGCCGATCCATTTGAAATTCCAACATCAGCAGGAAGGTCTCTAATTGTAAATCGACGGTTTGCAAGCACCAAATTTGTAATTTTTTTGGACGTGAGTTTCGTCGGTTGAGGTTGAGGGTCGACCAGAGGGCTCTTCGTCTTCAACGCGTTCTCTGCCTTCTTTGAACTGTTTATACCACCTCTAAACATTTCTTTCCGATATAGGAATGCTCACCGAATGCCTTCTGCAACATTCTATACGTTTCCGCAAACAAAATTTAATGCAAGTTCTTTGCTCAATAAATTCAGATATTTCAAAAATTGCCGGAATCAGTTTTAGCGTCTTACAAAGCCAAGCGTAAATCAAACACTCATGAATATTTTGGCATCAAATTTCACACAGATGTCACAGGATCAGTGTGGATACAACCTAAAAAAAGTGAAAAAAAAATTGAAATTCCATAAGCCCAGAGAATTGTAAATTGAAAATTGGTCTTACTTTTGGATACAATAGTAATATACAGAACATTTAACCATTGACCGACATAATATACAGTAATTACTGTTTTGCTTCCTTATTCCATGCATTAAAATTGCAAAACGATCTATTCTAGATATAAAAAATGTAATTTTGTTGTACCAAAAGGGATTACTAAAATAATGTCTATATGATAAGCTAATTAAGATAATGTTTTGCTAGTTATTTAGGGAAAAGCTAAATATGTGAGGAGTTCACAGCACAATCTAAGCGGCGTAAGTGACATCATAAAAAGCGCACTTTTACCATGAGTAGCTTCTTTATAGGCAAAAGAATGGACTGATGAAAAGAAAATTTCTCCATCTATTTTTCCGTTTGCTGATGAGAACTTTTTTTTTGGTAGCAACATCAATAAGAAATTTCGGCAAGAAAAAATATCCACTTATAAAAATCCAAATCTTATTACGTGGATCTTATAATCTTTATCCAGATCGTAAAATTTTTATAATGCTTTCGTAATTTTCCCATTCCTTCCTCACTTGTAAATCAATTGCTGTTTTCGATAAGAATTTTATTTTTTTTAAATATATGTACGCGCATGACTGAATGATATTTATAAAATATTACTCATAAAAATAAACAGAAATTTCTTTGTTCTAAAAAAAATTATACTTTCATTGATACTTAAATTATAATTTTTATCTCTCTATTAAACTAATTACGTCTCCCAATTTTTCTCATTATTAAAATTACATTTGTATTTCTCCAGAAATTGTATATATTTTGTTATGCAAAGAGTCTCCTTGAAATATAAATATCTTTTTTTTGAAGAATACTATAAATATGTACCAGAACTCTACAAACAGAGAATACTACTAAAAAAAAAGAAGAAAATGTTACGAAATTTTTATATAGCTTACATTACAGATTTATACTGGCTAAGAAAGGAACTTAGATAGAGCGTTTCATTTCGTACGAATAAATTGTTTTTAACTTGACTCTTATGAAAATTCAACGCATTGTAGACAACAGATGGATAATTCTAGGGTAAGCGAGAACTATTAATAGTTTACCAAGAAAGACAGAAGTGGCTTTATTTAGACAAGGGGTGGCCAACCCAAATGATTTTGCGGGCCACTTTGGAAATACATCCTAACTCCGCGGGCCGTATTAAGATTATATATCCCCATATTAGATTTAGACCCATTATAGACATTTTTTGGGGGTGAAAAATTGAAAAATAATGAATTATTACTTTTGTGTTTATTATTATTCTTACATATAAACTTAAATAATATAATAATAACGATACTAAACGCACATTGTAAAGAAATATATAACACTAAAAATGAAATACAAAAAATATTATAAATATAAATGAAATAAAAAAAATGAAATCATTAAAAAATATTTACTTTATTAGTGCGATATATGTTTACCCATTTTTCACTTAGTTTTGCAAATCGATCTCAATTTGGGTATTTGCACATCGTAATGGGTGTTGCAGGTTAGCGTCCGTTTTGTTTGAGCGTGTTTTGTGTTTGGTCAAATTCATTTTAGAAAAAAAAAAAAAAAAAAAAAACGATTCGCAGGTTGAAACAAAAGGCTAACAAATTCAACTGAGTCTGGCTTGCTCTGCTATCAACAACCAACTGTGCGTATATAGGGAGGATCACTGAGATCACTTAAATGGAACATAGAACCTGTTATATTAGATGTTCCAAGATGCGCGCGCATCATGAGTTCGCAGAATATAATTTAATTATTCTGTGAACTCATAACTGTAAACATGAATAAAACAGGCAATATGTCGTCATATAGCAGGAATATTATTTTAAAATCAAAGTTAATTTTTTCTCATAATTACGACAGTTAACGTTTGAATATATGGATGATGTACACACATAATGTATTATTTAATACATTACATACATTTTTTTGGCCATTATGAAATAAATATATTTTGTAGAAGTGTGATAAATCTCACAGGTTGCAAAAATATTCTAGGCGGGCAGCGGGTTGGCCACCCCTGATTTAGACGTTTGACTGGTCATGACTGTTTACGTGACCATCTCTGCAGAACTTAAGTGGTGGATTCCCCAAACTATGTTTTGTGTGAATCTTTGGACGGCCTATGATTTTTGAACATTTAAATAATTGCAATGCATTTTCTCAGTATGAGGTCATGGGCAAAAGGCACTGGAGAGCTCGTGCACTAATGGCTTAGGCGCTAATGTTCGGCATTTGTAAAGTGAACATTAATATATTGAACCAATTAGATTCCTACATTTATTGTTCACTACTTTAAGTTAAAAAAATTGCAGTATATTGCAGAGATAATTCATCACTTTAACATAAAAATACTTTAGTTCGAGTAAGCGAAATACTATGGAAATGGAAAAGGACATTTCTTAAAAAATTAGATTTATAAAAAAAAAATTAAATTTATTTCAACTCATGCAAGATTTATCTTGAATTTCATGTTCAAAATGCACATTTTTTAAATCTCTTTGAAAAAAAAAATATTTCTTCTATTGATTTACTTATTCTTTCCTCCTTCATATTTGGTTCTACTTGTAAAATCGGTATTTAAACCTATCGCTATTTTCTTTTTGATACAATTTACGATATTTTTAACATGCATTTTCAAACGTGTAGAAATGATTACTATTTAGATTTGATTTGGAAGTAAAATGGGTTAAAATGATTCTATATACACTAATTCAATTTATTAACCCTCAAATAACTTTGTTTTTTTAAAAAATAATGTAAAATTCTACTTATCCTTAATAATCTTATGTAACTTTAATTAATTTTTAATTGAGCCAATAAAATATTGATAAATAATTTTGCATTTTTATATAATTTTTTATTTTATTTTATCAGTATTTTTAGAAATAATTTTTACTTACTAATCATTGAATAATATTTAGAAGCATCTTATCAAATTTTAAACAATACAATCTGTTAAAACATGCGTTTACACTATTGTGTACTTATTGTATTTCATTTTGAAACAATATTTTATTTCGACAAAATTTTTATTTTATTTTATTTAATGATGTTTTAAATTAAGATAAAATGCATTTTAATGTAAATTGGTGTAAGTTATCAATCATTTCCTTTTAAGAATAATACTCTTTTTTCTATTTTTTTTTATGAGAAAAATATATTTATTTTTGCAATTTGATAAATTTTTTTTTCAATTTATAATTTTTCCCAATTTAAAGTTAAAAAAAAAAAAAAAAAATTGGGGGAAATGATATTTTTTTTTCATTTCACAGCATTATTTCTATTAAACATTATATTTTAAAGTAATTCTTAAAAAAATATTAAACCAATTTATAATTTATTATAATAATAATCTGTATAATTGATTAATTAATACAAAAACTTATTTAACAAAGAATTTGTTGTTTGATATACATATTTATTTTTACAGTCGGGATTGTTTTTAAACTTTTATATTTTGGAAAAATTTGAAACTTTCTTTTTATTTTAACCGATTTGTACTGTTTTTTCTAGATGTGATACCTTTTAAAAATATTTTTCAATATTTTTGTAATTATTTATTTATTTTTTAATAAATAAATTATTTTCATAATTTGATTTTTTTTATTGTAATGTAATTTTTTTGTCTGTTTGATACATTTTATGAAAATTATTTTGGTAAATATTTTTTGTATTAGTTTATTTATATATTAAAAATTTATTTTATTTTTTTATATTTTGTAGAATAATATAAATGTTGTATTTATTTATTTTTCATTTTTTTATTGAAGGAAAATATTTTTACTTCAATTTTTTATTTAATTATTGAACTCTTTTTACCCCAAAACAAACATCATTATATTACCAAAGCAGAAATACATTTCATAATAAAATGATTAACGGTTGTATTTATGGATGTACATACATTTGGCAATCATTTTCTTTTAATATAAATTTAATTTTATTTATATAAATCATTGAATAATGCTTATAAGACATTCATGTCATAAATAAATACTTTTATGATAATATTTATATGCATTTAATATTATATAAATTACAATTTGAACATACCCTTTTGATTATATCCTAAAAATTTTTAAATTTTATAAAAATTAATTTATATTTCTTCCGAAACTGTATATTTTTGCTAATGTAATTCATTAAAGTCTTATATGAATATTTTTACCATTAATTATTTTTAAAGAAAACCTGAAAGTTATATTAAACATGAACCGTTGCAATAGTAATATTTCGAATAATTACAATTAAATCCCGGAATTAATATTTTTAAATAAGACATTTAACCCATTTTATCCACAGAAATATTTTGTTATTACCATTATTTCAAATTATTTAAAAAAAACTATAATACTTTTAATTTAAACTTTCAAAATACATCGATTCATAATGATAGGAATTTGTAACTTTTCTTAATGATTGTAAATATCTTAAAATTGATCTAAAATGATTTTTCTGCATGCCCTCCATTCAAAATTTATTTATTTATTCATGTGCCCAAAAAGTAAGACCAATTTTTTTTTTCAAAAACTCTTTATTTATTCTTCCAAATTTATTTCATCGCCTTCAAAGTAATCCCCTCCAGACACAATGCACTTATGCCAACAGTATTTCCAATTCTCAATGCGTGCTAAAAAGTCTTCGGCAGGGATGGCCTTCAAAGCACGAGCCGATTCAAATTGAATTTCTTCAATTGACTCAAAACGGTGTCCCCGGAGTGGTCGTTTGAGTTTAGGGAATAGCTAGAAGTCGCACGGTGTAAATACCATGGTTGTGGAACGATAAGAGTTTCATTTTTTGGCGAAAAAGTCACTAAGAATCAATGCAGTGTGAGATGGCGCATTCAGTGTTTTTGGTACCAATCGAGATTTGACGCGTTTGAGGCCCAAATGCAATGGACCGATTAATTTGAAATTCCAACTTCATCAGCAAGGTTTCTAATTGTAAATAGACGGTTTACAAGCACCAAATCTTTAATTTTTTGGACGTGAGCTTCGTCGGTTTAGGTTGATGGTCGACCAGAGGGCTCTTCGTATTCAACACTTTCTCTGCCTTCTTTGAACTGTTTATACATCTCATAAACATTTATTTTCAATATAAAAATGCTCACCGAATGCCTTCTGCAACATTCTATACGGTTCGACAAATAAAATTTAATGCAAGCTCTTTGGTTAATTGAGACATTTCAAAAATCGCCGGAATCAGTTTTAGCGTCTCATAAAGACAAGCATAACTCAAACACTACCGAATATTTTGGCGTCAAATTTCACACAGATGTCAAGGACAGTGCCAGAAACCTATAAAAGAAAAAAAAATTGAAATTCCAGAAGCCCCGTGAATTTTAAATTGAAAATTGGTCTTACTTTTTGGTCACATAAATATATGAATTTATTTAGTCAATTATTAGTCATTAATATGAAAAAAAAGTTTTATTATTAGCATTTAAATGTTTGGTAAGCGTGCAAATAACATATTGTTGGTAAAGAATTACTTCATTATAGAGGGTTGAGAAATATTGCCTAATTTCCATAAGCAGGAAACACATTTGTCCAAAATTATTTATCCTTTATCTCCATTTAGTTCAAATATCGATGGCTATTTGTTGCCTCTTATATTGTTTTTGTTTTACACAATAGGAAGGAAAAAATGCAAGGTTAAAAATTTCGTTTACATACAAAAAACCCCGTTTATTTAAGCTAAATAATGCATTGTCATATAATATACCGAATTAAAATACTTACAATCGTTATGTAACAAGGTCATAAATTCCTATTAATAGGAATCCATAAATTTTTAAATATAAAAGTAAAATTATTTATAAATAATCTTCAATAATAACAGTAGTAGAAATTCTCAAGCAACGGACTGTTTATATATATATATGTATGTATGTAATGTATGTATGTATGAATGTAATGTATGTATGAATGTAATGTATGTATGAATATATGTATGAATGTAATGTATGTATGTATGAATGTAATGTATGTATGTATGTATGAATGTAATGTATGTATGTATGTATGAATGTAATGTATGTATGTATGTATGAATGTAATGTATGTATAATGTATGAATGAATGTAATGTATGTATGTATGAATGTAATGTATGTATGAATGTAATGCATGTATGTATGTATGTATAATGTATGTATGTATGTATGTGTATGTAATGTATGTATGAATGTAATGTATGTATGTATGTATGAATGTAATGTATGTATATATGTATGAATGTAATGTATGTATGTATGAATGTAATGTATGTATGTATGTATGAATGTAATGTATGTATGTATGTATGAATGTAATGTATGTATAATGTATGAATGTATGTATGTATATATGTATGAATGTAATAATGTAATGTATGTATGAATGTAATGTATGTATATATGTATGAATGTAATGTATGTGAATGTATGAATGTATGTATGTATATGAATGTATGTAATGAATGTATGTATGTATGAATGTAATGTATGTATGAATGTAATGTATGTATGTATGTATGAATGTATGTATGTATGTATGTATGAATGTAATGTATGTATGTATGAATGTAATGTATGTATGTATGTAATGTATGTATGTATGTATGTATGTAATGTATGTATGTATGTAATGTAATGTAATGTATGTATGTAATGTATGTATGTATGTATGTATGTATGTATGAATGTAATGTAATGTATGTATGTATGAATGTAATGTATGTATGTATGAATGTAATGTATGTAATGTATGTATGTATGTATGTATGTATGTATGAATGTATGTATGTATGTATGTAATGTATGTATGTATGTATGTATGAATGTATGTATGTATGTATGAATGTAATGTATGTATGAATGAATGTAATGTAATGTATGTATGTATGTAATGTAATGTATGTATGAATGTAATGTATGTATGAATGTAATGTAATGTATGTATGAAAATGTAATAATGTAATGTAATGTATGTATGAATGTAATGTATGTATGTATGAATGTAATGTATGTATATGTAATGTAATGTAATGTATGTATGTATGTATAATGTATGTATGTAATGTATGTATGAATGTTATGTATGTAATGTATGTATGAATGTTATGTATGTAATGTATGTATGAATGTTATGTATGTAATGTATGTATGAATGTTATGTATGTATGTAATGTAATGTATGTATGTAATGTATGTATGTAATGTATGTATGTAATGTATGTATGAATGTTATGTATGTAATGTAATGTATAATGTTATGTATGTATGTATGTATGAATGTTATGTATGTATGTATGTAATGAATGTATGTATGTAATGTATGTATGTATGTAATGTATGTATGAATGTTATGTATGTAATGTATGTATGAATGTTATGTATGTAATGTATGTATGTATGTATGTAATGTATGTATGTATGTATATGTAATGTATGTATGTAATGTGTATGTATGTAATGTAATGTATGTATGTATGTATGTATTGTATGTATGTATGTAATGTATGTAAACGAGAAAACTGATTTTTAAACAAACTTTTTTTAAAATATATTCTTAAGAAAATTAGTCTTAGATTTATTTAAGAAAAATGTGTTAATTAAAATGTTTGTAGTTGAATTCTGTCTTAAAAGAATAGTGCTAAAATTTAAAAGTTCTTTATTAAAAAAGTTTAATTTGACTGAAAAATTAATTTTCTATATCTACAACACAACGCAACAGGGTTTTAAAGTGAAATCAGTTTCTGTATTAGAAAAGTAATGCTAAAGTTTGTCAAATTGACATTTTCTTACAAACATTTGACAATTGTCATATACCTGCATAACTTATAAATGTTAAACATTGATTCTTAAAATTAACTATCATAAATTATTGTATCTACACCTGAAAAAACAGATCTGAAAACCTGAAAACACATATCAGCACCTAAAAACACAGTGATCTTAACTTCCTAAAAACTTTTTATTTTAAAATTTGCTATTTATAAGTTAAAAAAAGCTTAAAATGAAAATCTATAATTTGTATTAGTGTAAAATGTTTATTCTACAAAATTAACACTAGAATTTCTAAAACATTTGCCTGTTAAAAATCTGCACAAAAAATTACTGGAATTTTCAAATTAAAACATAATTACATCAATGCAAATCATAAGTTGGTATAATTTTTATCAAATGACTTTTCTGAAGTCTCGTGATAGTAGAAGATATAGAAAACAAGTTTCCAAACTGAAACTAGTTATGAAATTTTTTTGCAAATTATCCATAATATTTCATTTCACAGGGAATCAATCACAAAGTATGATAGATTATTTTAATTGTACGATAGATTTTGCTTTAAAAAGGATATAAAAGTATTTAAAGATTTGAATATAATTGTTTAAAGCCCATTTAATATGTATAATCTATACAGTTAGTTTAAAAATTATGTCGAAAAGTTGGATAGTAGAATTTTGATGGTTCATAAAAAATATTTTTTTCAAAAATATATTTAACACATGTATAATATGTGACGTAACATCTGTATAATATGAATACAAAGAAATATTGTAAAAGAGAAAACAAAATATTAGAGAAATCAATACAGATTCATTAAACATTTGCTATTTTTAAAATGATCAATAAGATACTTGATAAATGATATATAAGAATTCTGAGAAAATGCATAAGGAAAAAATAGTTGGGTTAATAAAGAATAAACAAAGTATATTTTGGAAAAAAAATATTCCATCTTTTGTATTATGAGAATGTAAAAATTACGTTTTAATTATTTTCTCAAAGTAGAACTTGATTCCTCCAAAATCAGATGTATTCAAGAAAAGGTGTAAAATATCTTAAAAATTTGTAAATTTGTAAAAATGAATAAAATTTGAAAATATTTCATAAGCACAGGAATTTTTATGTAATGAAATAAAGAATAAAAAATTTGATTAAGCTTTTACAAGAAAGCAAAAAATCAAAAAAAAACCTACACCCCCCCCAAAAAAAAAAAAAAAAAAAAACCCAAGTGAAAATTACACAAATTTCTTCTTTAGGACATGTTTAAAACGAAATTTATTGAATGATAAATTTTGCTTTAAAAAAGGATATAAAAGTATTTAACGATTTGAATATAATTCTATTAAATGTCGCACATAAAATGTGTTATATATGTTGTTTAAAAATGTAAATTCCTTAATGTAATCGTATTTATATGAAAACATAACATTGCCTCGAAAGATCATGTCTAATATAACTTTCTAGTATTTACCATATACCAACAAAAGATATTAACAAATTTTTTACTCTGATTGATGCCTTTACTAAACTTATATGGTTGTACTTTGTTAAAATTTTTTCCAAGGAAGTGCGCTAGATAAGTTGAAATTGCATTAAAATAAATTTGGAAATCTTTTAAGAATAATATGTGATAGAGTATCCGCCTTTGCTTCGATGGTACGATAAAGTTGATAGGTAAAGTAAAATATGTTGACAAATTACAAAGGTTTCTTAACAGTACAACGAATCGTAGAATAAATTGGAAGCCGTGCGAAATCTTGATTGGCATTAAAATGAGGAACAGGAATAAAATCTATAACCGATGTTTATTAGAAGAAACACGAGATCCAGTTCCAGCAAAGACATGAAGCTAAAGCGAACATTAAAAAAAAAAAAAAAAATCCAGTTTGGAAAAAAAGGTTTATGGAAAGGGAAAAAAAAAAAAAAAAAATTAATAGTTTAAAATAACTAAAAAACACGCTTTTAGAGTTAATAAAAAATAAAAAATAAATTAATAGTTTAAAAAAAACTAAAAAAACACGCTTTAAGAGTTAATCAAATTAAAAAGTAAAAAATAATTGTTAACATAAGAATAAAATGACTGACGAGAAAATGAATGTCACTGTTCTAAAAGCGTGGGGTGCTTTGTATCAATTTTTAATTTTTAACTTGTTCATTTCGGAATGAAGTTAGTTTGAAAAATTATAACGATTGATATCGAGCACCTCACGCTTTTAGAACAGTGACATTCCTTTTCTCGTCAGTCATTTTATTCTTATGTTAACAATTATTTTTTACTTTTTAATTTGATTAAGTCTGAAAGCGTGTTTTTTTAGTTTTTTTAAACTATTAATTTATTTTTTATTTTTTAGTTTGATTAACTCTAAAAGCGAGTTTTTTAGTTTTTTTAAATTATAATTTAGGAAATTTATAAAAAACATCTCCTGCCTGAGAACAATTAAAGCAGAAGATCAAAATAGCTACAGCTATCGGTACAATTAGGAGTCCGTTCACGATGCCCAAAAATAAAAAGGTTAAAGTTAAAATGAGAATTTTAAGATAAAAGTAAAATAAAACAAAAGAAATTAAGATTAAACGAAATAATTATACAAAATAGGCAGGGTTTGATCAGTTTACTGACTCGCCAGTAGATGGCGCCATCACTCCCAAAATCGAGCCCAAAGAGTCAGTTACCGGTATACGACCGCGGTACAGGTGAAGCTGAGCACGAGCCTTAAGAATACATACAGGTGAAAAGCGTATTTATTAAAAAAAAAAAAAAAAAAAAAAAACCGTATCATAAATATTAAGTTGGTGTATTAGTAGCAATACAACAAACATTATTTGACATTGACCGGAAATTGAAATGAGGTTTAAAAATTTTTTTGGTTCCATTAAAAGTTACTAACGTTTGTCCTAAAGACAGATATGAATGTAACCACTACATCTGCCGATATGATAAAATTCGTGAATCTCATTTTTCTTATGTATGCCTTTTTGAATTAGTGTATATATATTGAGTAGTTTGCATTTTATGTTTTAAAATATGGTACTATTCGTTATTACTGTTATTTTATAGCATTATCAAACATTATTTTTTATTTTATCTGCTAAATTTATTATTTGTCATTATTATTATATTCTGAAACTGGGTGATTTTTTTTGTATATCTCGAAGTCCATGAAGCCAGTTCCATTTAGTATGTTCGAATCTGCATGATTTGTTTGACTGTTAATTCCATAAGCAGATGGCAGCACTTGACACTTTTGTTTTACCTTAAAATCACGTTCTCTAAACGTGACGTTCACAACTGTGAACTTGACCAGTGGGAATAAGGAAACAGAATCAGTGGATGGAGTGACATAAAAAAAATGGCTTTTCTTACTGATGCTTAATTATATATTTTAAATATTTTTACAAAGATAAATTAAATGTGCTATAGGAACAGTCTATTTATATTCTTTCAAATTAAATAGCCATAAACACAAAGTCAGACCAACCACCCATTCTATAAATATATATATATACACTCAAGAGCCAACTCATTATGACCACCTGTCAATAACGAGTTGGCCCACCTTTGAGCGCAACACAGCTTCAACCCGCCTTGGCATGGATGCCACAAGTCCTTGGTAGATGGCCGGAGACAGATTGTACCAGATGTTTAAGCAACGGTCACGCAAATCCGAGATATTGCGAATTGGTGGTCTTTGAACTCTGAGCTACCGTCCCAGGACATCCCAAATGTGTTCTATCGGATTGCCATCCGGTGAGTTAGGCGGCCAGGACATTAACTGGAATTCAGCATCCTGTTCCTGGCACCACTCCAACACAATTTCAGCCTTGTAACAAGGGGCGTTAAGGTCAACTGGTTAAGGTCAAGGGGTGCAACTGGTCCGCAATTATGTTCAGATACCCTGTAGCATTCAAGGGTCTGCTCTACCACAACTACGGATCCCAGAGACGCCCAAGAGAACGTCTCCCAAAGCATAATAGCCCCCGGCCTGTGTATGACCTACTGTACTTTGAGAGAGCAACAGTTCGCCTGGAAGACGGCGTATCCTGACACGGCCATCGGCGTGATGAATGACAAACCATGATTCATCTGACCAGGCAACTCTCTCCCACTGATCCATGGACCAGTCACGATGTTCCCAGGCCCAGCGCAATCGCAGTTGACGATGACGCTTGGTCAGCAAAGGCACACGAGTGGGACGTTTTCTGCGTAGCCCCATATCCAACAGTGTCCACTGAACAGTGTGCTCCGATACTATTCTACTTGGCCCTGCATTGTATTGGGCTGTCAGCTGAGCCACTGTCTGGCTCCGGTTTTGCTTCACCATGCGAGACAGTCTCCGACGACCTTTTTCTTTGATAGCGTGTGGACGTCCAACACCATGTCGTCTACTGCTGGTTTCACCGTCATTCATCCACTTTGCATAAGTACTAACGACTGTAGATCGCGAACAACCCACGAGTCGTGCAGTTTCGGAAATACTTGTTCCGAGCCATTACAATCTGCCCTCTATCAAAGTCGCTTAGATCCGCAGCCTTTCCCATCACACACAGAAGTAAGTGAAAGAATGATTCTTCAGACTCCAACAGCAGTTAAATACCACTTCCATCTGATCACGTGCCTTCCACGTCACCCAGGCGTATATATAGTATGTGAGTGTGTATGTTCCAGATGAACTATAACTCTTATGATCCAATTTTTTCTTCATTGAAATCACTATTCTTTTCTTAGTGAATAAGAAAAAAACGAGAAAAATTGTCACGATTTATTTAGCTAAAGAAATGCTTTATTCTGTGTTTAACGCCATTTCTTGGTTAGATTCAATTCCTATATAGTTTCTATTTGTCTGAAGAAATATTAATAAAATTAAAAAGTAGAATTTTGAAATTTATGTAATTATATTCTTTATAAATATTATTTTTTGTTTTTTCCAAAATTCTTTTTATTTACAGAATAGTAATCAGAATAGTTTCTCCCTTTACAATTTGACAAACTATAATTCTCACTTTAACCGATATTTTTCTTAATAAAATTTACCTATACTAAATATGTTTTATGTTATGTAGGTTGTCAATGTTTGGTTATAACGTATGCTGGAAAAGATATGCAATCAAAATACATTGAAAATCATAATGACAAACTATGTTTTTATACATGAAATATAATTAAAAGGGAAAAAATAAAAAGTAATAAATTTATTTTGTTAAATTATTTTCACTACAGACTTCTACAAGATCTTCTGCCCCTTTAGGTTTAGGAGAATTCGCTATAGCATAAAATACTTTAGATCCAAAATCTTGCATGCATACAGGCGATTTTATTGCCATGAGATTGAGTGCTTCTATTATGAAATTTCTACATGGCATGTAAATAGTATCAGGATATTTCAAACTCACAGCTGAATAAAGAGCATCCACTACTCTGTAAATGTTTGGTGCCACGAAGTTTCCACTGTATGCCACCATACTTTTGAATCCTTTGAAGTACTCTAGACCATAGTCATCTATTATAGAAGGATCTAGAGAAGCGAATGTATCCTCCAATCTTTTTAGATGTGATTCAGTACTCGCCATTGGTGTACTGTAATACAAGCACAAATTAATATACTGACAGAACGACATCGCTTGCAGCGACTCGTGGGCACGTGAGCATATCGGTTGGTCCCTAGATGAATGGAAAACCGTTTGAAATGGTGTGGCATGGCATGGACCCCTGGTACGAACCTAAACTATGTTAGATATTAAGTTTTTTTATGACATGGAAAAAATCACAGTTTAGATCTAATATTACACAATCATTACAGACATTTAGTTATTTCATGAGTTTAAAACTATAGTTATAAACTAATATAACACAAAGTATATGTAGTCTTAATAAACATTAGCATGAAATGAATTCTGTAAATCATTGGATTTCTTATAAAAAGTTAAATCAAATTCTCAAAACAACTGCTTGTCAGGTAAAGTATCGAAACTACATGTGTATGAAATTGCCAGAATGGATGTAGATGTCTGATGAACTACATGGAGTTTTCTAAATGACCATTTAAATGGAAAGGAAAAATTCTTGAAATGGTAGATAATGCTTGTGACTGTGTTCTGTCAAGTAGTTCTTAATGTTTTGCACCATGGTAAAAGTATCTGACTTCGATACAGGACAGATCGTTATAACCAGATGACTAAATAAAAACATTTCAAACCTTTTCATTTGTTTACGATTTCAATTAAATAGCATGTGCATCTACGTCTAAGCCTAAAATTGAATAAGTGAGTACCCATTTCTTTCTTTGTGTTGCCTTTGTTTGCCATTTTTTAGCCATGGACTGCCCTGATTCACATAAAGTGAAATATATGTATCTCGAGTTCTCTCTAGACCAGAAAGAACTTTTTTTATGCATTGTTCAGTCTATTCTCTTTGAAATGTAGATGCAACTTATTGCAAAATATTGCACCCGGCTCTATAGAAGACTGTTAGAAAAAGACTATTCATGAGAAAGATTAACGAATTATTTTATTTGTCAAGCTGATAAACATGTCATGGTAAATGACATCGTCAATGAATTTAATAGTAGCTGTAGAATGATTATGTCAAATACATTGTCGTCATTAGACAATGTAGTAGTGTGTTGTTGTGTGTGTTGGTGTAGGACAGAAGAACCTTCGTCGAATTCGTATGTCAATCTAAATTTTGATTTTTAAGTAGGAATAAGGAATGGAATTGAAATGTTGGCCATTGGACCATTGGGCTACTAAACAGGGGAGAGCGGAAATACAAATCTCATTTAGCTTTTATTCATAAGAATTCATGATTCCATGTAGCTCACCTGATCGGATAAGATTGTTGAATTATAAAAATATTATAATAAAAATTCTTTTTTTTTTGCAAATACTCGTTTTATTATTATTGTACATGAAAATATAGATGTTTTTTATCTTGTTAAACATTTTAGTGAGCAGTTACAGTATTTCATGCCCACTTTTACCATAGGATAATAGCATTAAGTAACAACAAAATATTGTTTCAAAGCTCGTATGATCCAAAACATTATTCCACGAAATTATTTATGTTTCAACATGAATTCAACATTCGAATATGATTATCCAGACATTACTTCCATCATGGAAAATCTGTAATTTTACCGACAACAACGAAAGGGCATTAATCAAGATCACAACCACATAATTTATAAGAATTTAGCCAAATTTGATGGCATTAGTTAAAAAGCTGAAATTATAGTGGGGCCAGATACATAAAATGTAAAAAATTATTCATGAAAATTTAAATGAATCTAACCAGTGAATCAAATGCTCACTATTGCAAAATAAGTAAATGTATTAATAGGTCATTAGTAAAATTTTGAAGACTTCTTATGCAGGCATGGCAAAAGCTCTTGTTATGTTATGTAGTATTATCTCATACTTTTCAACAAGTGGTCTCATTATCAATGTAAAAGAAATTTTGAATGACAATAATTATGTACTTGTAGAACCATATTCTTTACATTTGCAGACATAGTTTCCTTCAAATCATTGCATCTTGCACAAAAAGGCCGCAAAAATGCTCAAAGAAGAAAAATGCTTCATGATTTGGTGAGAATGTTATTACCTGCCTACCAGGAAAATATTGTATTATCGCAGTCTGTGATGAAATCCGTAATACATCTTGTTGTCCATTTTTTAATCAGCTTTTATACTAGACTTGGGTTACTTTTTGCCTGACAAATGCTTTATCATTTAACATTACTCAGGATTTATACATTATCATTCTTAACTGAATTCAAACAGTCTTAAATGTTAAAGGTCTTCTGGCATAATAAGTAACAATTTTTTTTACTTTTTAAACTTATTCCCATTACTCTGATCTACCTCTTTTTTATATCAAGCAGCAGTTTTTAAATTGTGCTTATAATTTTATTTAGTATTCTGGCAAATGAAGCAAAAATTGTAAGATATTCTCTGTAAATTACAATAACTATTTCCTTAGCCTCAAAAGTGTTCAAATTTTTGAATGAATTTTTAATACTTTAATAATCCAACAATCCATTCACCAAGCAGTGTGTTAAAACTGTATACCTTTAATACAACTTACTTGAATGCTTCTGGTTCTATACTTATTACACGAACTCCCCAATCAAACATTTCTCTTCTTAAACAATCGTTGTATGCTACAGCAGCAAATTTACTTACTATGTAAGGTGTCATGTTAGGAGCAGCCACTCTGCCTATAAATATAATGAATATTTCATTTTTTAATAAACATAAATATTGCAATTATATATTTATAGAAAAATATCACTCACTGTGTATTTTCAACTCTTATAAAAAAAATCATATTAATGTGTATGTTAAGAAATGTTTTAATTATATTAATAAAAAAATAAAATAAATGTCATACCAGATATACCTGCAATCTGAATGTGAAAAGCTTATAATATATTCTTACCTAAGATTTATTTTATGGCGATGACTAGTTTGGTGAAACCTTTAACATGATACATGCATTAGAGAATTTTATAAAGACATTCGACATTCAGCAAGTACAAAATAATTCAAAATTTGTATTTACAACCAAATATTGCATTCCGTGTCCTTTTATACTGGTACTGCAAAATTAGAAGTACTCTTCTGAACAAAATTCTGTAATACCAAGCATCATGTTAAAGGCTTCATAAAACTAGTCATTACTATAAAACTGCCATAATTATTCGTAATTTACATTAGTTTTCTGTTTAGTATGTGGGCATTTCTTACTCCACAAATAAACCTGAGTAATAAGTTTCAAATAAATTATTTAAAAACGACTTATTTCTAAAGAAAATGTTCCAGAAGTATGTGGACAAACTTGGAGAGGAAATAAAGAAAACAAAAGTCAGAATCATATGGGAGAAGCTCAGATAGCACAGAAGCAATACATCATAGAGCTCACTAATATACTAAATGAATATCAGTGAGCTCTGAGTTAGTAAAACTACTGTCAAACCTGTTATATATAGGATTTTATTTTGAATCGGTTTCCTCTGCATTCCCTCCTTGTAAGATTACCACCTTGTTTAACAATATATTTTGTATCCTTCGATTTCATATGAATTCCATCTTTTGGAGTCCGGATCACCTTATTTATTTATTTATTTTATTTTTTTTTTCTTCTAATGCAGCTGGCAAACAGACCGTGATCTTCGCTATAAGGGCTGCACCTATGTTACTCACTTTGGGGGTTTTCTCAGGGGGCGCGTGTGACTTGATGGTAAGCCACGGACGCGGAGTAACAATGCCCCCGCAGCGCTCTACGATCCTATTAGGACCGGGACCTACGGCTTAAAGTGGATTCCGAACCACTACAAACGCCCATGGCAAAGTCGGGATTTGAACCCGATACCTGTGGTACCGAATGCCAGAGCCTTGTTTATTTATAAATTGTTAATAAATTGCATTGTTTTCTTTTCGATATACTTCTGCAATAGTTACTTCTGAATTTTTGAAGTATGTGTATGTTTAAACATATTCAGTTTGCTTACCTCATTAATGCACACATCGGAACAAAATAAAAAATGGTTTGTTACTTTCTTTTTGATGGGATCCACTGATTTCGTCATATAGGGAAATTTATATAAGGGAATACAATTATATGTCTTGGTTTTGTTCCTTTGTTTATCCCATATATATATATATATATATATAATCAGTAAACTGGGGAATAATTTTTTATGTCATTCAGTCATGATCATGATATATGAAAAATCGAGATATTCTCTGTACTGCTGTTGCTGCTTATACAAATTTTACAGTTTTCTTGTGATTCTACACTATGTTCTATTGTCGATAATCACGAATTTCTTTTTTATTTTTCGCAAAATAATGCTTTTTATAATATTTTAGGATAAAAAAATGATTTTGAGTCAATCTAAATATATGATTAATTTTTTAAAATTATATTTTATATATAATTGCAAATTAATAAGTAATTTGTTAATTTCTGACAATTTATGATACTGATCTAATCATGTATATATTCTAATTTAAACAAACAATGGATGAAAACAATTTCATTTTTAATTGGAAAAAAGAAATTATGGGACAAAATATTTCGCAATTACAAAATTTTATCCTACAATTATTTCTTAGTCGCTTAATTTTTTCGCATTGGAAAAAATATTTCTTAATTACATTCTACAATTAATGTAAAATAGACAAATTAAATAAAGGACCTAATTCATATAAGAAAACTTTGATTTTTTTAGACTTAAAAATATCCTCTTTTAATATTTCCAAAAATTGAAAAATATTATGTTTAATAAACAATACTCCATTAAGTGTTCTAAATTTGAGTTCTTTTAATGTTCAAATCATACACTTTTATTTACTTACAATTTTTTTTTACTGGATTTATTTCTTGAATTCCACACATCTTAAAAATCTTTGCGAGGCACTGTATGTATTATTGATTGAAATGCTAATTTTTTGCTTGTAATTATATAAAATACATAAATTTAGTACAATTAATATAATTTAAGTAAAGAACTGAATTTAATAAAAATTCATTCAATTCAAACAGTTTCTGCAATTCGATGTGTAATACAAATAATAATAATGCTCGATTTCATTGTTATTCAGATCTAGTTACGAAAATAAAAATAACAACGCCTAAATCAGATCAACTTTATAAAAAGTTTCTAGTTTGCAAAAACCTAAAAATGTTTGCCAAAAAACAAAACAATCTTTCAATGATTGAAAATTATAAAAATGATTGATTCTCACTTTCCAATGGAAATAATTTCGTCAGCAACTTAAAATAATCATTAGAACTGTTTTTTTTTTCAATGAGGTAGCATTTATGGTTTTAAACATTCTCATTATATGACGAAACTTGTTGGTCATTTTACAATTTGATTGACCAATATTTGTCTCTGTAGACATAATGATTTAAGACAAATATCCCCAGGAACTCAGAACTATTATGGTGTGCGGATTTATCGTGCTCAGTATATGCTGACCTTTAAACAGGTTTCTCCTATATCAGAAGTATGTCCTACTGACCAACAAACCTGTCCCATTACAAGGATGATTGTCATTATTTGTCAAGGATAATTGCATTCTTTTTTTAAGATAAAATAATTTTTTTCAACTACATTTCTGTATTCTCCAGTTCTTATTTATAAAAAGTGTTACATTTTTCAAATATGCTTTATTCTCATCATAATTTAAAGATAATGTAGAAATAATTAAAATTTTCAATAGTTTACAACATGAAAAGTATAGTTATTCTTTTCAAGGGTCTATAGTCTATAAGTGTAATATTTCACAAATTGTGAAGAATTGAAAGAATATTTTTTTAAGCCCCAAAAATTTCACTAAATATTTAAATATTTTTGTAAATTGTAATTAAAATCTACGATTTAAACTTGTATTAAATGTTTCTGCTTTACGTTAATTTCCGAATGTAATTAAAAAAAAATTTCAAACACACCTTGCCGTATTAAATAAAATCATTTGTTTAAATCATTCAATTATTTTTACCTTGCTTGTATTTATATAATTAAAATATCTGCACTAGATCAGTCAAGCATACATCGTAATAAATAAACAAATTTATTATTAATTTGCAGTTTGAAATAGGTTATACTATAAAGAAAATTAATCGAGCAGTTAGTTTAAGTGATTCAAATTATATTTCTTATATGAATTGTTATAAAAAGCATAGAGAATTACTAATAAATCAATATCAATATCGCGGTGGAAAAACAAAGCTGTCTTATCAAGCAAAGATTAAAATGAATTATTATTCAATAAATAAAGCAAATTCAAGATAATTGCCAATAAAAACATACTTCAGAATTGCAAGAAAGTTCTAGAATATGTTTTAATATCAACAGAGGTTCAAAGAATAATTCGATCATTCTGGTATTATAACCTATCGGCAGGAAAGAATTCTTCATTAGTTTGCAGAATCAAAGATTCAAATTTAATTTTGTGAAAAAATGTTTTTTTGGTGTTATAGTTGCTAATGTAAGCAAATTTGGAACTAGTTGTTATATAATGATTTGAATATAATCGAAAAAAGAATATCAAAAAGATCTATGGTGTCGTGGTGTGTGTCATTTTCTGTTGTAGGCCAGATCGAATCCATGCCATCGTAAATAAGTAAATAAAAATTTACATCTTAAACGAAAACTTTAAATTACCAAGTTGAAAATTTTGACCAATTGGGAGATGAGTTCTATCATGATATATTCCTGGGCATACTTTTCTTGAATATTCGATTCTGATTGTTTTACAAATGTGGAGAAGACATTTAAATGCCTTGTTCGTAGATTATATTGTTTTTAAATAGTAGAACTGTAGTTATTACGATTAAAAAACAAATTAAATAATTTTATTAACTATTTTATAAAAATAAAATTATAAAAAAAAAAAAAAATAATACTCTTTTCTGAATAATTATTACAAGAGCCAGCTACCAAATATTCAATTAATGTATGAAACGAATGTAATATAGAGCACAATAATTTGGATAAAGTGAGGATTTTATTTATACAGAAAACTTTATTTTATTTTATTGAGGAACATTATTTATTTTTTTATTTTATTGAGGAAAATTTTTCTTTGATAAATTGAGATAAAGCAGCATCAGTGAGCATAAATCTCTAAGCCCAGAACCTGTTAGAATTTTGTAATTTGGGGATCTATGAAATATTATATGTGGATATCGATTGAGTTAAATATTTTGTTTTTTGTAATGGAAAAATTTCGAATTATCAGTTATTATATTTCATTTTGTTAACCAATTATTGTACCATAAGTTTCACCGATCTATTTAAATCTAAACCACTGTTATGAATATATTATATAAAATTCGAAATTTATTTATTTTTTGGGAGGAAAGCTGCATGCATGAAATTATTCAGAATCAATTTTTTAGTCTTTATATCTTTGTTAAAGAAACTAAAAAACAATTAACAAAACAATTTTTTTACTTACTCAAAGTATTTTGAATATAATAAAAAATAGCATAGCAATGAATAATGAATATAATATGAAATAACAAGGCAATGCAATAACTAAGAATAATAACTAATATTTTAAAGGTAATAACTCAGAATGTCATGCCACTTTTAATTGCTTAATTGCGCATCATTATAATTTGAATTTTCTATCTTAATGGATGGATCTTGAAAAGTTCTTTTTTTTTTCTACACTTCTTAAATATTTTGCTTAGAAATTTTGTACGAACTTTAATTTGAAAAAAAAAAAAAATGATTCGATATGTAAAACAGTGACTTCTATTTATTACCTTACTTCACCTTGATATAAGAAGAATTTGTATTTAAATTACATTTATCAAGAAGAGTGAAATTAATGTCAATACACGAAAAATGACGAAATTGTTGAATTATTTTATTGAATTTGTCACTTTCAAATACATTTTATAGCTTTAAAAATGATATGTGTAATAATAAATATAATATTTTGTTTTTGCTTCATTTTTTTATTAATATTTAAAGTCTTAAATAACTTTTCTTCAACATTTTATTTTGTATGATTGAAGTGTATTTATTTATTTATTTTTGTTTTGTTGCTTATTGTTTTTTATTTAAAATGTTGTGTATTATAATTGTTTTTTTTTTGTTGTTGTTATAAGAAAATAATTTTTGTAACCATAATCAATATTATTCGGAAGCACCAAGATATTTAATTTCCTTGTACTCTTCAGGGAATACGACAACAACACGTTATTATTTTTTTTTAGTTTATATTTTTTAAGTTTATGAAAAAATAAATGTTGAACGAAATGAGTTAGTCATTTTATAAAATGGAGTTGTTTCATTTTTAAAATTGCTTATAACGCTGGTTTGCTGTCGTCAAAACAAAAGATAATGCTCATGTTGGCAAAATTTGCACCCGACTAAGGAAATGTACCAAAATGCACACCAGAAATAATAATAGAATATTTTAAATAATGAACGTTGCAGGAATTTCATTTCGGCTTATATACGGGTTTTCGTCTTATACACGCATCGGTTAATATTTGAATATATATACTACTTGCCACTTCAAATACAAACATTTTGAAAAATGCTGACAATATATCATGTTCCCTGAGTTAAATGATATACCACACAAATGAAAATTAAAAATAAAAAAAAATGTTTTCAATACATACCACCCATACTAGTGACGTTAACCACTCTGCCTTTCACTTTTCTGATCAAAGGCAGGAAAGCCTTCGTAACTCTTATTGGACCAAATGCATTGACTTCCACGCAATCTCTAAATTCTTGAAGACTCGAAAATTCGACTGACAGGCCTTTGTAAACGCCAGCATTGTTGATTATAGCCCATAATACTGTTAAAATGAAATGCTATATTATTATTCAAATCGTTAATTATCGTTTAGATATCCAACATTTTCAATAAATGTAAAAGTCTAAAATCATGTTTGAAAATTCTGAACATACTGCTTTTTAAGTATGAAACACTATAGAAAAACAATGACTTGTGACGTTGTTTCTATAAAATTGTTTAAGAAGATTAAATTCATAATGAATTCCAGTATTAAATTTTAAAAACCATTCTTTTTTCACTCAGAAGCATTGTAAATTTTCTTTTGTTTTAAAATTCAAATTAGATATTTATTAAGTATATATACATATTTATATAGAAATTTAATTATTAAAACAAATATGAATATTATGTTCTTTTCCGTAATCTTCGACACAACTATTTTTGTATAAGTATATACTTACGTAGTCTTATAACTGTTCTGCTTTATATTTCAACTTTTTATTATTATAGTTTCTAAACTAGCTGTTTTGGACCAGATCGGATCGGTGTGCTTGTAGTGGATTCCATCCCATGTGGGCATCTACGGAAATGAAATTGCTGATCTGCTCGCTAGGGAAGGTTGCGAACTTCCCAAAGCTTCTTCTTCCAATCTGTTAGCGTCAGAGGTTCATTCTATGATTTTAGCCAGAGTGAATACCGCTTGGAGGTCGCCACCAATTCCTGCATGGTACGCCGCTAAATATCCTGGTATGTCCTTGCAGTGCTCCTGTCCTAGACCTGCTCAAACGGCTTTAGCTAGACTAAGGACTGGCCACACTAAAGGCTAGTGCTCACCAAGGCGAGAAGATGCAAGCGAAAAAATTTGACCAATCACTAGCCTCCCCGCGGTCGCCTGAAACCGGTTTGCAATTCGCCGCTTGGAGTTGCCCAACTTTCAACTCGAAGCGGTTTTTCACTAGGCGTAATGCTATTTCTGACGTTTCGCTGTGAAGGGGTCGAAAAAATTTTGTCGCTTGCCTCTTGAATCTTCATGTCTCTCGCCTGGGTGGGAACGAGCCTTAAGAGTTTGACCTTCAATGGAGACGAGAAGACAGATGCCCTTTGTCATTGTTCGGCCATCGCGTCTCCCTCTCATGTCATAGATTGTATTGGCGCCTCTGTGAGGCAACTGTTGAATGAGGGGAGGAAAGTTTACGAACTATTGATGCAGCATGATCTACTGGACTTGGTTTAGGATTCTAAATCAAGGGGATAAGCAACAACAACAACAACAACAGCACTTTTTATTATCACTTTTATTTTTTGCCAAAGTTGCGTTACATTTAAATACAATTAAATTCAACTCTCACACTCTATGTAATACTTAAGGCAATCTTTTTCAACTCCACTTATATTGAACAGTTTGATAATTATATATTTTATTTATTGTTTATTTTTTTGTACTTTATATTATTTTTTAATTGCTTTTGGTTAAATAAATTGTAGATAATTATGACGTAATTATATTGCAAATAAGATTGCTCTAGTCGCTTCAAGATTGATAGATTGCGATAATATTTTATAAAAAAAAATAGAAAAGATGTTTTCAATTTCTCGTGGTTCTAATTCATCAATTATATTAGCAATATTATTTAATATATTATATCAATATTTACGTTTTTAAGATGCATGGATTTTGTTTGGGTAAGCGGAATTTAAAAGACATATTTGATTATAAATTCAAAACTATGATGTAAAAAATAATTAATTTGCTCACATTGCAACCAATAAACTAACTAATTTATTTTTTAATAAAACGTATTTTCGAAGGATGTAGTGGCTCCAATTCTAATAATAATAATGACCAGTCACTTAACTTAAAAGTAAAGAATTTTTTTTGCCAAAGTTTTTCCAATTTTTTAGTGTCCTGCTTCGGCGAATGCCAGAATTGGTTTTGTATCATAAAAATAATTCTTAGTTGTTCCTTGATTATGGTGGAAGCTAAAAACAAAATCTAGGAGACTCCGTATCTTTCTTTTTATTTTGCTGAACGTTGGTATGTCTCATGTCCATTTGCCCCTTTCAAGTATTAATTAATTATTTTAGGTATGTATACTGAATTAGAACTTTTATTTCTGCACATAAAATTATGTGCAACAGCTATAAATAGTAATAGTATAACTAACTTAAGTATAATAGTAATAATATAACTAAGTATAACTCAACAATTTACAGAATTTCTCGGGGTGGGACTCCAAATAAACGTATTCTATGTTTCAATCCAAAATTCCTGTCAGTTGAATAGTATTTATGTATATCATAGTTTAATCTGCACATAAAAAATAAGGAGCGTTAAAATAAACCATTCATTTATAACCTTAACCAAGATTTTTCTGTTGTGAGTTACCAAGTAAAGAACAACATGCATGCAAGTGTCATTTTAGTGATTCTAGTATGATTGATGAATATAAATGCCACCCATTTTGATCATGTATTTTGTAATGAATATTTCTAGTTTTTGATATATATTTCCGCGTCGCAAAGTTTTCCACATTATCTTTCTAACTAAATTTTATAAAATATAAAAATATGGGACTAAAAAGGAAAAAAAAATATTTTAAAGTTTAAATTATTATCTGAAAAAAGAAATTTTTTTAATATTTTAAGAACCAAAATTGGTTTTTATGTCATAACGTACTGCAATGTCCTAAGTTGTTCTTGACGAACTCTAGTGCTTTCAGTACACTTTCTTCACTGGTCACATCCAGTCCTACAATTTTCAGACGGTCTGATGTTTCCTGGCTGAGTTGCGTAGCTCCAGGACCCAAAGGAAAAAGACAGGCAGCAAACACATGGAATCCTTTGGCATCCAATTTTCTTGCGGTCGCATTCCCAAATCCACTGTCGCATCCTGAAAAAGCAAAAACATTCACAAAAGCAATCATACTTTATTAAAGTTTCTTTACATAATTTCTTACAAACAAAAAGCCAATAATAATAAAACTCCTATGATGATGTTGTAACTCTGTTACGCCAGACGACGGGTACGCCATGCTTGTTATACTTGCTGCGTGGTTAAATAACATAGAAGATTCATACTTATTAAATTCTCGCTATAGAAGATTCATACTTATTCAATTCTCGCTATAGAAGATTCATACTTATTCAATTCTCGTTATAGAAGATTCATACTTATTCAATTCTCGCTATAGAAGATTCATACTCATTCAATTCTCGCTATAGAAGATTCATACTTATTCAAATCTCGCTGTAGAAGATTCATACTTATTCACATTCTACCTATATATATCTTGTTCAAATTTTTAATCGTTAATAAACTACTTTTTATTCCTCCACTCAAGTTCAAATACATTTTTTTAAACTTGTAGTGGATGGCACTTGATGTTAATACAGTTTTTTCAATTATTAATTCCTTAATTAAATTTAATTAATTAATTTGACTTTTTTTAGATTTAAGTTGTATTTATCTACCAATAGATGGCGCCAGATGTAAGAGGAAAATTTCAGCTTTATTTGTAAAGGACTTTTTTGAAATATAGTGAAAAAAAAGTAGGAATTGACTTAAAATTTTTTTTTATATTACTTGTTTTATAAATAATATTGTTAAGCAATA
This sequence comes from Caerostris darwini, assembly GCA_021605075.1. Classification (NCBI taxonomy): domain Eukaryota; kingdom Metazoa; phylum Arthropoda; class Arachnida; order Araneae; family Araneidae; genus Caerostris; species Caerostris darwini. The sequence goes on from BPLQ01006949.1 coordinate 156,237, forward strand.
ACAATGGCATATTTTTATTATCAATAAAAAAAAAAAAAAAAAAATTGTTATAAAACAAGTAATTTCTTGCCCGAGTTGCAATTATGCATCTTGATACTGTTTGTGTTGTTGTTCTAATGCAGATTGCAATACAGATACAGTTAATCTTTATGCCATTAGAAAGGGCCGCCGCTGTTACTCATTTAGCCCTACCCAGGGGCACGTGTAGCTTGAAGACATGCTACGGGCGCGAGTAACACTACCTCCACAACGTTCTACGATCATGTTAGACCGGGACCTACGGATTCCGAACCACTGCAAACATCCCTAGAACAGCCGGAATTTGGACCTGAAACTTGTGGTACGTAGCGCAGGGAACTAGCCACTTGGCCATCAGGACCCAGACTGTTTGTGTATATTGCTTTATTTATAATAAATATCTAGTACGTATTTTTAAACATTTGAAGTAAATTCTATTTATTTTTTGACTTTCAAAAAAAAAAAAAAAAAAAAATTCGCTTATAACAATCTAGCAATTTGAAATAATTCTTTGAACAAATAAATTAAGGAAAAATTATATTTGCCGATGACAAGTGAAACACATATAAAATTTTATATTAATGACTTTAGCAACAAAGGGAAAAAAACCTTTCTTGTTATCTAAACTATATTTACATTACAACTTTACAACTTTACTATATTTACATTACAACTTTCTTTGTTATCTAACTATATTAAACTATATTTATATTATTATATCTAAACTATATTTATACACACATATAATTTAATTCCCATAAGAATTAGTCTGCCAAGAAAGTGTTGTCGACTTCAACAGTACTTGGCATGAAGATTTGTATCAAACATTGGATGTTAACTCGTTAAATAAAGTCAATGGATGGTGTTAATGTGTCTTCATTACAACCCATAAATATTCATTCCTAAGTCCTCTTTAAGCAGATTATATGCTGCAGAGAGACGTTTTATCATCATAAATATCATTAGGGCACCATTGAAGTAAATGCTAGTAGTTATGAATTTCAGAGGAAAATAATCTTTAGGATGCATTCCAATGGAAGATGTTCAGCTCGACCAGTTGAACGTCACCTTAGCATTTCCAATAATGGTTTAGGAGGTGTTGAAACGAGTGGACGAATTTGAGTTCACACACGCGATGACGACCTGTCTCAGGATGTCGTTGGGCGGCCAAAGACACCATAGCACATAAGTTGCCTGCATCATTGTCTGAATTTCGCATACTCTCGGCAGAGCTATACTGACTTCTGTTTCTATCAGTACCATTGCAAGGATATTGATTGACAATTATTTGCTGTTTTAGAGCCCAATACGTATATTGACACATTAAAAGTTATAGCGGGATATGCTTGTGGTCTTGAATCAGTGTTGTTTTATGGTTGAAACTGAATTATTTCTTAAAAAAAATACGCGATATTTAGCTGCCATATTTATTAAAATTTGCTAGACAGCATTGCAAAACTACAATACATAATACACAAAACAGAATTATATAACAAATATTTACAAAATCATCTCAAAGACCAATTCGATTTAAGGGTCTTTGTACCTTCTGTTTTGCCCGGAATTCTGTACTCGATTCTCTGTAAATTCCATTTTCTCTTTCCCATTATCGGGTTCCAAAGTTGTTTTTTTATTTTCAGTGGCAGATTATGAACAGTTACAGCAAAAAAAGAACAACGAAGAAAAAAAAAGACATACAACAACAAAATAATACAACAAAACATGCTGAAACAGAGTTCATTAATCTAACAATAATGCCAAGTTGCAGATTTCTTAGCCACTAAAAAGTGTTACCAGGTGCACCACGGGAGGTAAATCTTCTGCGCACCTCGGTTCCAAAGTCTAACTGGCGAAAAAAAGTATAAAGTCCAAAGTTTACCCGTCCTTGAAAGAAAGATCTATCAACTTTGAGTTCAAGGTTATAGCTTTTTGTGGGAATACATGGTGGATCTTTACTGCCACTGACCCCCACGCACCATTATCTCCATTTGTAGTCAGGATGTGAGTTTGAGATGCCTTTGTATACGATATTGAATCTTCTCTAGTACTGACCCATGGTACCATGTAGTCCAGCTGTACATTTGTGATATTCTCTAACCATATGTTTTGCTTTTCATAGCATGGTATTATACCAAAAAAGAAGGCTTAGCAAGACACAGAAAGAATATCAATATTGACAAACTTCCTTAGTTCACCCAATCTTTAGATTGGTTACTGAGTGAAAATTGGTAGGATGATCTGGGGAGATGAGTCGAATTACAACAATTACCGAACAATTGAAATGTCGCAGGACACTTGAGAAACTTGTAGACACCAATGCATTATCATATTGCACTATACAGCACTGACTAGAGTTGGATTAAGATTATTGCATTGTTATTGCATTTTGCATTGCATTCCATTAAGCTGTATTAAGACTATTGCATTGTACAACATTGACTAGAGTTGGATTAAGATTATTTCATTGTGCATTGCATTAAAATGCATTAAGACAATTACATTGTGGAGCATTAAGTGGTACTTGACCCTCTATTTCTTCGTGATCTTTTGAAAATAGACAGACACATGCTTTAATGGCTTTTTGAAATATATAATTTAATTTATTATTTTTATTGCATAAAATATTTATCTTGCAATATTTTTTTTTTCATTCTGAATATCATGGACTTGAATTTTTCAGCTCTGAAATTTATAAATAATTCTAAATCTATATTTATAAAATTTTATGTGCACAAAAATTATATTATTTTTTTACATATAAAATGTATTCCATGCTTAAAAATCAATTTGTCCATCTTTCATGTAAAGCATTAAGTTAAAAATGTGAAGAATAAAAATTTTATTTATTTTTGAAAATTGAAAATTATTCCTTCTATCTTGTTTTAATCAAAATACTGTACAGAACAAATACGTTTATGATATCTTATTATAATTGCTTTTGTTTTTTGACAATATTTTTAGTGTATAATTTTGAAAGCAATGGTGCCTACTTTAAAAAATCAGGATAACTACCAAATAAAAAGAACTGGATATAAATTGTCTTAAACTTACCAATAAAGTTATTTTTATAGGTACTTTGTTTTTCATGAAATTTTACAAATTTGTTACAAAATAGCATTTGTTGTAAAACCCACTGTTAACAAACTGTTTTTAACATTAACAAAACTAGCATTGATAGAAAAGAGCTTTATGTATATAATGATCATAAATTAGCCGATAAACAAATTATAAATTAGCTAACAAACGAAAAAACATTTTATGATAAAATAGTTGATTTTTATATTTTAGTACTATCGAACAGTTACTATGATAAATGTTTGTACCAGTTTTTAGTTGATTAATGCTGCTTTCAATTTTAGATGAAAATAAACAATATACATAAATATCTAACTTCGACAACTAATCATAATAGTAATATAAATATCTAACTTCGATTAAACAATCTTCAATATATTTTTACTTTAAAATCAGAATCGTTCTGTTTAATTACATTCTAAAAATTATAGGAATTCTGAAAAAGATATTTCGAATATATATACTCAAGAGCCAAAACATTATGACCACCTGTCAATAACGAGTTGGCCCACCTTTGGCGCGCAACACAGTTTCAACCAGCCTTGGCATGGATGCCACAAGTCCTTGGTAGATGGCCGGAGAAGATTGTACCAGATGTTTAAGCAACGGTCACGCAAATCCGAGATATTGCGAATTGGTGGTCTTTGAACTCTGAGCTGCCGTCCAAGGACATCCCAAATATGTCCTATCGGATTGATATCCGGTCAGTTAGGCGGCCAGGACATTAACTGGAATTCAGCATCATGTTCCTGGAACCGCTCCAACACAATTTTAGCCTTGTGAAAAGGGGCGTTGTCCTGTTGGAACATTCCATTTCCAGCTGGAAAAACAGAGGCCATGTAAGGGTGCAAATGGTCCGCAATGATGTTCAGATACCCTGAAGCATTCATGGTCTGCTCTACCACAACCACGGGTCCCAGAGACGCCCAAGAGAACGTCCCCCAAAGCATAATACCGCCACCACCACATTGAGGGAGCAACTATTCGCCTGGAAGACGGCGTATCCTGACACGGCCACCGGTGTGATGAATGACAAACCGTGATTCATCTGACCAGGCAACTCTCTCCCACTGATCCATGGATCAGTCACGATGTTCCCGGGCCCAGTGCAGGCGCAGTTGGCGATGGGGCTTGGCCAGCAAAGGCACATGAGTGGGACGTTTGCTGCGTAGCCCCATATCCAACAGTGTCCGCTGAACAGAGTGCTCCGATACTATTCTACTTGGCCCTGCAATGTATTGGGCTGTCAGCTGAGCCGCTGTCTGGCTCCGGTTTTGTTTCACCATGCGAGACAGTCTCCGACGACCTTTTTCTTTGATAGCGTGTGGACGTCCAACACCAAGTCGTCTACTGCTGGTTTCACCGTCTTTCATCCACTTTGCATAAGTACTAACAGCTGCAGATCGCGAACAACCCACGAGTCGTGCAGTTTCGGAAATACTTGTTCCGAGTCTTCGAGCCATTACAATCTGCCCTCCATCAAAGTCGCTTAGATCCGCAACCTTTCCCATCACACACAGAAGTAAGTGAAAGAATGATTCTTCAGACTCTCCAGCAGCAGTTAAATACCACTTTCACCTGATCACGTGCCTTCCACGTCATCCAGGCGAGTTCATTGCAAAATGTAGAGGTGGTCATAATGCTTTGGCTCTTGAGTGTCTATTATCCTAAAATATGAGATATAGGGATTCCAAAATGATATTTCAAATATATATATTATCCTAAAATATTATAAACAGGGATTCTAAAAAATATGAATTAAATTGAATTTCAGTTTTGTATAAGTTGAGGCCCATAATTTCACTCTTTTAATGCAATTTTTTAAGTTATATTTTTTATATTTAACTTAAATAAAATTTATTTTTTAATTGAATTTTTTTGCACAGAAAAATTGCATTTGTTTGCATTTATTAAAAGCTTCACTTGTCTGTCATTCATATAACTTTTTATTTTTTAACTTGATCACAATTAAAAATCATTTCCAGTTGTTTAACATACGTTCTCTAAATAGCAATGATTTTCCGCATGCAAGCATATGACATTTGGTGTTATTTAATCAACATATCAGAAACTGTACAAAAATGCTAAGATGACATGTGCTCAAACATCAAAATTAGCATAATATATTGAAAAGTATACATTGATTAGAATAGTATATTTAATTTTAAATTAGTATAAAATATACGAATAGTTTATAATTTAACGGAGTATAATTAATTGAATAAGTTATTACTCGCGATGTATTAAATTCTTTAAGATAATTTCGTTTTTGCTTTATTAAAATAATCTTTTAAAATATTAAAATAAAAATTTCAGTAGAAACAGTTTAAAGAATTTAATCATATGAGCAAAAAACTATGTAAATAAAATACACCCAAGAGCCAAAACATTATGACCACCGGTCAATAATGAGTTGTCCCACCTTTGGCGCGCAACACAGCGTCAACCCGCCTTGGCATGGATTAATACCACCACTTAATACCAGTTAAATACCACTTCCACCTGATCACGTGCCTTCCACGTCATCCAGGCGAGTTCATTGCGAAATGTAGGGGTGGTCATAATGTTTTGGCTCTTGAGTGTGAAATACAATATAAAAAAAAAACAACCAAAAAAAAAACTTGAATGTAAGTTTATTTTTCTTCAATGAGGAAATAATAATCCAATTTTTATTAGAATCATTGGAGTTTCCTTATTGAAAGACATTGATGTCTCTACAGCTCTTATTGAAATCTATTAGATATGTATTCTGCCAAAAATAAAAGTAAAAATTATGTCAGTAGTTTTATTCAAGTAATATTTCATTTTCAAAAGCAACACTTGACTGCCATCAAATGGTTCAATGGCGAAATTGCTTATTATGGTTTGAAAAGGCAGACAAATTACACATTATTCGGTATATTATAACACAATCAGGAAATGCAAAAATTAATTTAACATAGTGTTGAGTTTGAGAGAAAAAGGACAAAATAAATTTAAAATCCCTTGAAATTCATGTATGATAAAAAAGTTTCTAAACTTTGTTGTCTTTAATGCTCTTTAAAGCAGTTTAAAAATGAATTTCAATTTTCTTTTCGAATAAAGTATACTTCTAAATATGAAGATTTTTAACTTTCTTAAAAGGTGTCATAATGTTGAAGTAAGTACATGGGTGCTTAAGATAAATTTCTATAACAGTTAGAAAATGTTTTTTAGTAATTTTACAGTGTGCTCTTATTTCGATAATAAATTTGAAAGAACTGTAAATTATTTTTAAAAAAATAGGATATTTTTACATCGTACTGTGTTTAAAATTATTTAATAATTTTTTTAAAAAATACAATAAATACAATAAAATACAAATAAATACAAAATAAAAATAAATGAATAAATACAAAATAAATGCAAAATAAATAAAAATAAATAAATAAATGCAAATAAAATAAATACATCACCATTTTAATAAATTTTAAATTTAAAAAAAATTTCTATTTATTAATTATTTATTACTATATTATACTTATTAAACTAATTGTTAAAATGTATATTTTCTTTTTCAATATTGAATTAAAATTAATTTTTTTAATTAAAAACTAAAATGTTAAACTTTAGATATTTAAATGTTTTTTTTTAAACGTTTTATTTAGACAAACATATGAACTTATTTCTTTTAAATCCTAAAATTTATTTTCCGAAATAACAAACATTTAATGCTTTATTTTAAACAAAATTCGTTATTTTTCACATTCATACTGGACATTTAATGATAGATATTCACCAAAATTAAGAAAGGTCACAATCACAGCCAAAGTCACACAGTGAATTAATTGATCCCAAAATATGAGTAAATAAAATAATTTAATAGTTGTTTACATTAATTTAAAAATAAATACATTTTTTAACAATACAAGAAAATTTAGAATAATCAATAATAATAATATTAATTCTAAGTAGCTGTGTCAGTTGCTCAAAGTCATTGAAGGTCATTTCAATAAATAAAATGTAAGGAAATGTAACTTATAGTATTATTTATATTCTGAATACTTATTAATATAAATTAAACTGAATAAAAAACAAAATTAATGTGACAGATCTTAATGGTTACAAAGAATTAAGGAGTTGCAACAAAAATGTTCCCTGCTAAGAAGGATTGAAAATGAAAAGTCTGATATATTTAAACTACTGTCGCGAACATGCAAAGTAATTACATTTTAGATTAACTTAAAAGAAATTCCTGGCATACATAAGCTATTAGAAGATAGTACATTATATGAAAACTTCTATCATCGGATTTTCTTAGAGGAATAACCATTAACATTTTTCTATTTACAATGTAGTAAATCAGTAAACAAAATCATTTTAAATACTATCTTCCTTCCATTGAAACAGAAACGTTTCAAACATTTTATTTAATTGTGAAAATATGAAAGAATAAGATATTTTTTCAGTTCGATATGCTGGTGGTTGTTCCAATGATATTCCCAGTATCAAAATACGTATGACCACTGTTTTCGTCTTTCGAACCATTTTTTTTAAATTGAAATTTCTAAGACATATATAAAAAAAAGCTAAGCTTTTAAAATTCGTAAGACATAAATAATTTCTAGAGGTTTTTTTTTTAATTAGACATAGCCATTAATTTGTAGAAAAAAAGGAAATGCTTTTTAAAGTTTTTATACATGAAACACAAATGAATATAATAAAATAAAAGAGTTAAGTAATTATTTAATAATTAAATAAATTAAATTAAATTAAATTAATATAATTGAATAAAAATAAGTATGATCACTGTTTTCGTCTTTCGAATCTTTTTTTTTTTTTTTTTTTTTTTTTTTAAATTTCTAAGACATATCAGAAAGGCTAATCTTTTTAAAATTCCTAAGGCGTAAATAATTTCTGGGGTTTTTCTTATTAGACATAACCATTAATTTGTAGAAAATAAAAGAAATTCTTTTTATAGTTTTTATACATGAAACACAAATAAATATAATAATAAATCATAATAAATATTATTAAAAGAATGATAAATCTTTTAAAGTCTTTTTTATTTTTCTTTCTTGAAGCCTATGATAAATATTTTTTTAATTAGATAACAAAATAGAAGTAAAATCTACAAATAACAAATAAATATTATAAAATAAAATTAATTAATTAATAAATAATAATAATAATTAAATAATTACTTAATAATTAAATAAATTAAATTAATATGATTAAATAAAAATAAGTATGACCACTATTTTCGTCTTTCGAACATTTTTTTTTAATTTCTAAGACATATATCGAAAAGGCTATCCTTTATAAAATTTGTAATGCCTAAATAATTTCTAGAGATTTTTTTTTATTAGACATAACCATTAATTTGTAGGAAAAAAAAGGAATGCTTTTTAATGTTTTTTTATACATGAAACACAAAGGAATGTAATAATAAAAGATAATAATTTTTTTTAAATGAATGATAAACTAATATAGAATAATAGAAGAATAGAATGAATAAATGAATGACAAATGAATATGATAATAAATATTTTTAAATGAATGAAATTTTTAAATGAATATGATAATGAATATAAATGAATGAATAGGATAATAAACATTTTTAAAATAAACAAATGAATCTTTTTAAGCCATTTAGTCATGATAAATGATTTTTTTTTAAATATTTCTTTCTTGAAGTCTTTAATTAATATTGTTTAATTAAATAACAAACTAGACAAAACTAAAAATAACATAAATAAATGATACACAAATAAAATTATTTTTCTAAGAACAAAAAATTATGCCCAAAAATAAATAAATAATAATAATAAAAAAAAACTACTGTAAAAAATATTGTAAATGAAACTTGCCTGTTATAAAAACAGCTTTGCCCTCTGGTTTAACATGTTTCCAAAATAAAAAGGTCTTCGTAATTACATTGCAAATTCCTTGAAAAATTAGGCGAAATACAGCAAAGACAGTTTTATAAATACGGCGAAAAGTGGAAATATCGTTACTTAATTCCATATTCGAAACTTAACAAACGCACATCTGTTGACAAGTTATAAATTTAAACTTCATTTTTCATCAGATGGCAAAAATTAAACGTTGCTAATCATTATATCTATTCTTCATAACACACTACCTATGTGACCGCTTATAAAAAAAGAAGTGCTTGCAACAAACAGGTAGAAAAAATAATAAAGTAGGAAAAAAAAACCCGTTTGTCATGATTGTTTTTGACTGATTATTTACTCATTATAATTGTTTTATTATGTGAATTTAAATGTTGAACACTCTTTCCTGCTACTAAATAAAGGACGTTTCGCTGACATTTACGAAATAATTTTAGTAAAAATTTAATAATGTGAGAGTGTAATAGTGTTTAGGGTTAAAAATTTACTTTCTTACGAAATTCGCTTTACAAAAACATTTATCGACAATAAATAAGCGAATTTCATATTCTGGAACTACTTTTTTACTTTTATGTAAATTTTTGTGAGGTTTTAAAATGTTTCAGCTTTATAACATCAATTATTTCTTGTCCAATATAAAGTGCCAGGAAGAATCACTGATAGTTATTATTAGGATAATTTGTATTTCAGTGTTATATTATATAAAACTTAAATACATTCTTCAGACTGTTCGTCTACGCAAATCGCTTATAAATTATGTCACAATCACTATTGGGTCTCATTTTCTAAAATCTGCTTTCAAATCACGTAACTGGCATATGAAAGTGAAAAGCTTGCGTTACAGCAATGGCTGAGTTGTTGATTGCTGAGTTGTTAATCATAATTTTAATGATGGACTGAACGAACTTTTTAGTTTTTCTCCCGTCATCGTGGATCACCGGCTACACTACTACGGATAAATTTTCTGATTGTAGTATATAGAATAATAATTTTGCTTCTTGTGAATTGGTGTAAATCAAGAATTATTGTAATAAAACAAAAACAAACAAAAAAAAATCCGAAAGAGTTCGGATGTTCCAGTTTTTTGATAATATATTTATGTAACTTCCATCATATATTATTTGATATTTTTTTAATGTAAAAATTTTCCTACTGGCTCATTTTCATTGAGCAAAGAAAAAATAAATATTTTCATAGAAATTTATTCCCTAAATTGGCATGAAATAAACTATAATTGGACTTTTATGAGATTATATATAAATTTAATGCATTCGCCCCTCGTTAAACCGCCCTCAAGTCGCTATTTATGAATATTTTTTATAAATAAAAACTGGCCCTTTATTTAAAAAACTCATTGTATCCCCCTTTTTATGGTAAAGCATGAGCAAAATAAAAAAGCATACCTTCATGGAAAAAATTCCCTAAATTGCATGAAATAAAATATGGTTGGACTTTTATGAAATTATGTATAAATTTAATGTATTCGTTTACAATCATCAAGCTTTTTAAAAAATTGGTAATTTTAAGAATATTTTTATAAATAAAAACTTGTCCTTTATTTGAAAAATTCGTTGTATCACGCATTTTATGGTAAAGCATGATCAAGACAAAGAAGCATATCTTCATAGAAAAGTTTTCAATAAATTGGCATGAAATAAAATATAAGTGGACTTTTATGAAATTATGTATAAATTTAATGTATTCGTTTACAATCATCAAGCCTTTTAAAAAATTGGTAATTTTAAGAATATTTTTATAAACAAAAACTTGTCCCTTATTTATAAAATTCGTTGTATCACGCTTTTTATGGTAAAGCATGAGTAAGACAAAGAAGCATATCTTCATAGAAAAGTTTTCAATAAATTGGCATGAAATAAAATATAAGTGGACTTTTATGAAATTATGTATAAATTTAATGTATTCGTTTACAATCATCAAGCCTTTTAAAAAATTGGTAATTTTAAGAATATTTTTTATAAACAAAAACTTGTCCCTTATTTATAAAATTCGTTGTATCACGCTTTTTATGGCAAAGCATGAGTAAGACAAAGAAGCATATCTTCATAGAAAAGTTTTCAATAAATTGGCATGAAATAAAATATAAGTGGACTTTTATGAGATTATATATAAATTTAATGGTTTCGATCGTCGGTAAACTACCCTCAAACCTCTTTAAAAAGTTATTACATTTACGAATATTTTTAATAAACAAAAATTGGTCCTTTATTTGAAAAATTCATTGTATCACCCTTTTTATAGTAAAGCATGACGATGATGATTGATGTTATTTGAACAAGATTACTATATATATATATATATATATATATATACCCCCATTAAAATACCCCTTACATAGTGAAGCATCAAAATGGCGTCTCATAAGGCAGCAACAATCTAATGACAGCCCTCATGTTGACTGTTATCACAATTTTTTGTATTGCACGATAATAGCGATTTAAAGGAAAGCAATTGTAAAGATAGACAAATGAAATGATTTCTATTCATTTTAACTAAATACATTTTGTGTTAAAATTTTAAAAAATCTGTGAATGCAACTGTAGGGTTTTAATTTCGTAGAATGGAAAACAGTACATAATTGGATGAGTAATTCTCAGTTCTACTACATATCTGAAATTCATGTTTCCTAGTATCAATGAAAAAAAAATATTTTAAACGAAAAAAAAAAAAAAAAATGTAATACATCATTATAATTGTTTTTGTAAAATAATATTTTTTAGATAAATATTTACTTGCTTTTCTCACTATATTAAATATATTTGAAGCCTTATAAAGAATCGAACGTAATACGATGGAAATCAGACATTGCATTCAATGATTTTGTAAGATTATAATAGTAAGATAAGATTAAGTAATAGTAAGATTATCATTATTGTTTCATAATCTTTGTTTTAAAATCAACATATCTTTCTGCAACAATCTTGGATTAACATTCTTTTTGAATTCCCGATCTATAACTAACAAATTCGATTATCATCCTTAGTTCTACATATTTTATTAAAAGCCACTTGTAACTGCTATATTTATATAACTGCTATACTTATATAACTGCTATATTTATTGCTGCCTTATGACACTCAGTTCTCTCCTATGTAAAATATTAACCAGACCATTTTTAGTGCTGTGTATATAATTTTGTTCGCTCTGATGCAGATGCTTAGAAACTTTCAACGCTAGTACACGTGGCTTTTTGTCGTTTTTAAATTGTTTTCCAACTCTTTAAATACCTTAATTATTATTATTAATAAACTAAGTAGTAAGACTTGCGACTTTAATTTCCAAAAAAAGCCACTTAGTTTACTACTACAACTTGTAAAGCACACAGTGTTGCACATAATACGCAGATTGAGACATATATATGCATTTTGCAAAATCATTGTGCTAATTTATTAGTGTTCATTTTGAAAATAATCTGTTATTCGTATTTAGGTGGATAATATGGATAATATTAGATAAAGTTAGATGTAATTATAATATTAGATGTAATGGATAATATTAGATATAATTACAGGTGATAATATGCTGATTTGTTAGTTTTTTTGTATAGTATAGAAATTGCAAGATTAATTGAAAATATTAACTTTAATGTTTTTGAATTATTTCTTTTATACTAAATAATTTTATAATAAATAATTTAATAATTTTAAACAATATAATATTTAACTTTATAATTTAATAATAAATATTATATTAGATCATGAGTAAATCTAATGAGTAATATATTTGATTATTCATTAAATTCTTAAAACCTGAATTAAAATATCTTATTTTGTAGAACTAATGCTGTTTAACTTGCTGCAACATTAAATTTAGAAAGCCTTTTTTTCCTTATAAAAGTAATTTTTTAATGTTTAAAAAAATTACTCTTATAAGGAAAAAAAAAAGCTTTCTAAATTTAATGTTGCAGTAACAAACGACAGCAGTTAATGCAGTTAAAAAATGCAGTTAAACAAAATTAGTTATCCTGGTTTTTATTTCACAAGCATTAGATACAATCAAAAAAATTTTATTTTTTCTTTCCTAGTCAGAAGGCCTAATCAGCAAAATTACTGTTTTTGAATCTTTTAATCTATGTAGCCACTTTTAAAGAATGGCTAAACAGAAAAGAAAAAGGAGAAGAACTTAAAAATAAGAATGACCTCTTGAATCAACCAATGCGTTTTCCTTGTAAATATTTTAATAATGTAATTTTATTATTTAGAATTGCTTGACAAGGAAAATTATTCGCCCCCTCCATCAAACTAATACTGTGTTAAAAAAGTAAGACCAATTTTAAATTTAAATTTCCCGGGCCTTATAGAATTTCAATTTTTTTTCTTTTCTAGATTGCTGGCCCTGTCCTTGACGTCTGTGTGGAATTTGAAGTCAAAATATTCGTTAGTATTTGAGTTACGCTTGGCTTTCTGAGACGCTAAAACTGATTCCGGTGATTTTTGAAATGTCTGAATTAATTGAGCAAAGAACTTGCGTTAAATTTTGTTTGCGGAAGCGTATAGAATGTTGCAGAAGGTATTCTGTGAGCATTTCTATATCGGAAAGAAATGTTTAGAAGTGATAGAAACAGTTCAAAGAAAGCTGAGAACGCGTTGAAGACGAAGAGCCCTCTAGTCGACCATCAACCACAACCGACGAAGCTCACGTTAAAAAAATTAAATATTTGGTGCCAGCAAACCGTCGATTTACAATTAGAGACCTTGTTGAGGATGTTGGAATTTCAAAAGGATCGGCCAATTCCATTTAGGGCCTCAAACTCGTCAAATCTCGATTGGTAACAAAAAAACTGAATGTGTCAACTCATACCGCATTGATACTTCGCGACTTTTTCACCAAAAATGAAACCCACCTTATTCACACTGTGCGACTTCTGGCTATTCCCTAAACTCAAAAGACCACTCCGGGAACACCATTCGGAGTCGATTGAAGAGATTCAACGTGAATCGCTGGGTCTTTGAAGGCGATCCCTGCCTATGACTTTTTAGCAGGTATTGAGGATTGGAAAAAAATTTGGCATAAGTGCATTGTGTCCGGAGGGGATTACTTTGAAGGCAATGAAATAAATGTGGAAGAATAAAGAAAGAGGTTTTGAAAAAAAATAATTGGTCTTACTTTTTGGGCACTAGTAAAAAATAAAACAACTTAACAAGTAAAAAAATAGAACGTTATTATTTCCAAATAATTCAACATCTTTTAAAGTATTTTAAGTAAGAGTTTAGAATTTTTTTATTTAATGTTATTATTGCGCTAAACTTCTTACGATTTATTGATTTGCTCATATTAAGAATGCCTCATGAGATGGAAACATTGTTGAAATTTCTGAAATATTTGAGATATAAATGGCTGGGATACAATTTTTTTTTTTTTTTCGTATTTAGCTCACGCATATTTAAATTCTATTTTTGAATCATCATCTTGGATATAATTTGTTATATTTTAACAGACCACGTGCTTTAAAAATATTTTTTTGCTTTGGCATTATTATTATTTAATTTTATTAATTGAATTATTTTTTGCATTCAATCTGATTTTAATGGGTGAAATTTTTTTTATTAGACATTATCTAAGTCCATATGGTGTTGTTGTTGTTCTAATACAGCTGGAAATACAGAGACAGTTAATTTTTATACCATAAGCAAGGGTTGAGCCGCTGTTAATCATTCAGCACAACCCAAGGGGCCCGTGTAGCTTGAAGATATGTTACGGACGCGAGTAACACTACCCTCACAACGCTCTACGATCCTATTAGACCGGCATCTACGGTTTAAAGAGGATTCCTAACCACTATAATCATCCATGGCACCGGCGGGACTCAGACTTGAACCAGAAACCTATGGTACCGAGCGCCAGAGCGCTAGCCACTCGGTCATCAGGCTCCATCTAAGTCGATATATGAAATGAATTTATTAATAATATTTTAATAAAGAAAAGAACATACTTGTAACTGCAGGTGAAAATCAACTTCTACAAATAGTGCCATGTATCCAACCCTTAACGTTAATTTTAATTCCAACAACGTTAGGAAAAGTGCTATTGCATCAAACATCATTTCACAACTTAATCTTACTTAGTGTGTATTAAGATTTTTGCGAAATGCATTGCACGTAATTAAGTCAACTAAATTAACGAGACGAATTTAATGAAGTTTAGAAAAATTGCTACTGCAATGTAAATGGCAAGGTTATTTAAAAAAAGCTTTTATATGTAAATAACTCATACAATATTGATATTCAGAACAACAATCAATTTGATGTTAAATGTCATTCCAAAAGATGTTGCAAGTGTTTTTGTTTTGCCGTTGTTTGTGTTAATTCTATAAACAGGAGATGGGCTTATGTTTTGAACATTTATTGTTATTTCTTTTGTCAAATATGAATTAAATCATTATCACCAGTAATTACAAGTATGTGTTTTTATTTTGAAATACTTTATTCACAAATGTATGGGTTTATCGAATTTTTGATCATATAGAATAGTACATAAAAATTTATTAAATATTTTAATGCAAAGTTTATATTTTAATATATTTTTAAAAATTTTATTCTCATATAATATATATATATAATTCAAATATTTTTTAAAATACAAATATTTATAAAGAAATACAAATAAAAATATTTTTTAAAATGCAAATATTTTTTAAAGTCTGAATCATAAGTACCTATAACAATTTGAAAAAAGTTTCGCGTTAAAAACATTGCAATTTTTAAAACTTTGCAAAATATTATTAATGAAATTTATGATGCATATTAGGTATATTGTAAAGTACCTTTGTACCAAATGTTAAAAGAATTCATTTGCAGCATATTTGTACCTTGCGTTCCTTTAAATAAATTTTTTTGTTAAAAGATTTGTAAAACTGTCTTATATGTATATATATTACTTTATTTTATAGATATTATTTTTATTGTTCAACTTTATTACTCTATTTTAATTTATAATACTTTATTTATATGTATATATATTACTTTATTATATAATTTTCTATTACCTCTATATTCAAGCAATAAGGATAATTACGGTGTTATATATATTCTTCAAGGTATATTGTAAAAAATGAATGAAAGACATGAACCTAGCTAAGTATTGTGTTAAAAATATCAGATTCCAAATCCTTATACATTTGTCTGATATTTTGCGCCAAAAGAAGTTGCCGTTTTATTGCACTTCTTATTATTAATTATTTGATTTAATTAAATTTGTTTTGATTTTTTGACATTGACATTTTAATTTCTTTAACTTGTTTTTATTAATTTATATATGATAAAGACAACCTCTTAAATTTACAATAATCATCAGTTATAAACTATTGTAATTATATGATTATTTTAATTCCGAAGTAATTTTATTGTAAAATGAATTAAACATATTTGCATATTACAACCCCCACAATTTTGGATAAAAAAATTGCTTGAAATAAACACAAATGACGAATGCTTTTAGAGCATATACACTCATGTCCATAAATTAAGGATAATTGAGAATCACACAGAAATTGAACTCTAAAATAAAAATTTCACCTGTAGAATTATCACACATATCCTGAAGAAGAATATGCAAATTACAGAAAACCACCAGATGGCGCGAATAGTACGTCACAATTACGAGAGTGTAAGAGAGGGGTATATAAGGAATGGTGGCAAAGAAGTAAAATTGTTCACAAGCGCTTTAAAAGCCTTTCAGTGCAATAACCGCATAGTTATGGCAAAGGAAGCATTTGGATGATTTTTTACGTGGTAGAATTATCGCACGACTGGAATGTGAACGTACCCAGCTGGAAGTATCCGAGGAACTTGGAATCGCCCAGAGTGTCATCTCCAGGCTTTGGCAACTATTCCAAGATGATGGTAATGTGAGTAGATGCTACAGCACAGGTCGCCCCCGACTTACAACGCCAAATGAGGACCGGTATTTAGCAGTTACTGCCAAAAGAAACAGACGGAGCACAGCATCAGACCTGTCTCTTCAGCTCTCTTCAGCTACTGGTACGACAGTTTCAAGGGAGATCGTGTACAGACGCTTAGGGCACATTGGTCTATATGCTCGTAGGCCTGTCAGATGTGTTCCACTTACCGCAACTCACTGTCGCCTGCGATTAACCTAAGCATGCATTGTGGACACCCCAACAGAGGTCTTGTGTGATGTTTTCCGACGAGTCCAGGTTTAGTTTGCAGTCTGATTCTCGCCGGACTTTCATATGGAGAGCGCCAGGTACCCGTTACCATCAAGAGAACACCATTGAACGACACCGTTACGGTGGTGCAGGATGGCTCGTTTGGGGAGGAATTATTCTTGGTTCCAGAACTGACCTGCATGTTCAGAGTGTAACGGTGACAAGCCACATCTATCGGGATGTCATTCTGGAACAACATGTACGTTTGTTTCGGGCGCCATGGGTGCTGAATTTCTGTTTATGGATGACAACGCCCGTCCTCACCGTGCAAACATTGTAGACGAATGCCTTCAATTGTAGGATATCACCCGTATGGATTGGCCAGCATACTCACCGGACTTGAATCCAATAGAGCATGTGTGGGATATGCTTGGCCGACGAATTGCAGCCCATCAGCCCCCTCCCACCTGTCAACCGGAACTTCGGAGGGCATTGCTTGATGAGTGGTGTAATATTCCCCAACATCAGATTGATAATTTGATACTCAGCATGTCTAGGCGTTGTAAGGCCTGTATTGTATCGTCCGGGCGACATACTCCATATTAACCACCATACTAACCATGTTATACTGTTTTTTGTAAATAGATTCTTTTTTGAAATTTGCTCCAGGGAGTAAAAATCGCAATTTTTATTAATTATGTCAAACATATAGCTTCTTTTTTGCTCTTTACCTGTTGTTTAATAAATAGACTTTACAAATAAGTCAAATTTGTTTTGCTTCTGTCTCTTTCTTTGCTTGAACTTCATTATCCTTAATTTATGGACATGAGTGTACTTCATTCATCCATTGTATGCAAAATAAATCAAGCTTTAAAATTAATATCAGTAAACAAACTGTTTAAAAGAAATTTTCACTAATTATAGATTTGCATCAATATTGTACCAAATAGCCTTTTTGATCTGGTGAATCTTTTCCTTGATTTAATTCAATCGCATGATGCTATTTACCATTGTAAATTGTCTATACATTGACTAGCTATTTAGAAAATTATTTTAAGGAACATTAGTATCTTATAATCTATGTTAATGATAGAATATAACATAATTTTATGAAATAATAGAGATGATAGTGACTCAATTGAAGAAACCAATATGATAAAACTGATAACTGTGAATCAGCTGAATAAATGATTACTGTAATAATGATTGTAATAATCCTCACAAACCGATTTCCGCTGGTGGGGGTGGCCATTTACTACTATGCCCAAAAAGTAAGACCAATTATTTTTTTTTTCAAAAACTCTTTGTTTATTCTTCCAAATTTATTCCTTCGCCTTCAAAGCAATCTCCTCTGGATGCAATGCACTTATGCCAACTTTTTTTCCATTCTCAATGCATGCTAAAAAGTCCTCGGCAGGGATGGCCTTAAAATCGCGCGGCGATTCACATTGAATCTCTTCAATCGACTCAAAACGGAGTGGTCTTTTGAGATTAGGGAATAACCAGAAGTCGCAAGGTGTGAATACGGGGGTTGTGGAGCGATATGGGTTTCATTTTTGGCGAAAAATTCACGAAGAATCAATGCGGTGTGAGCTAGCGCATTCAGTGTTTTCGGTACCAATTGAGATTTGACGCGTTTGAGGCCCAAAATGGAATTGACCGATTCTTTTGGAATTTCAACATAATCAGCAAGATTTCTAATTGTAAATAGACTGTTTGCAAGCACCAAATCTTTAATTTTTTTGACGTGAGCTTCGTCGGTCGAGGTTGATGGTCGATCAGAGACTTCTTTGTCATCAACGCGTTCTCTACCTTCTTTGAACCGTTTATAACACTTCTAAACATTTCTTTCCGATATAGAAATGCTCCGCGAATGCCTTCTGCAACATTCTGTACGTTACCGCAAATAAAATTTAATGCAAGTCCTTTGTTCAATTAATTCAGACATTTCCCAAATCGCCGGAATCACTTTTAGCGTCTCACAAAGCCAAGCGTAACTCAATCACTAATGAATATTTTGACGTTAAATTTCACACAGATGTCAAGGACAGTGCCAGCAACCTAAAAAAGAAAAAAAAAATGAAATTCAATAATCCCCGGAAATTTTAAATTGAAAATTGGTCTTACTTTTTGGACACGAACACTTTTTTGACTCTTGTAAACAAGTTATGGCCTTTGAAGGGAATAAATTCTTGTCAAACGTATCATTTAAAAAATAATGAGCACAGAATTCCGAATAAATTGATTTAAAAGTAACCTAGAACAAAAAAAAATATTGTGATCATGTTTTTGAAAATAATTTACCGTCCTTGAACCTAAATTAGAATTCTGACATCTCGAAAAGAATATTTTATTTACCTCTTCCCTGAACGAATGGAAATGAGTAAGGCACAGCATGATAGGCCTTGTGGACAAATAAATCCCATTTGTGCCTTAATTACATAAAAACCGGTTTTTGCAGATTTCTTCGAGTGAAAAAAGTGATGTTCTCGAAATCGTTTTCCATTCATCTAAAGCTATCATTTAATGAGGATTATAACCTTCATATTTAGATACGATTCTTGACGCCTGGCAAGCTAAGGATTGCAAAATGATTTTTTAATCATGATGAGATAATGTTATTTAGGAATCTATGTGAGTGTTTCATTACAGCCTTTTATAAGTAAAGTGTTATATTGCTTCGTATTCTATCACATTAATCCTTGGATGAATTCATGTTTATTGAAGAATTTTGATTTCAGATGTAGTTAAAATTAATATTAGTTGTAATAACGTTCTTCTTCACTGGCGCAACAACCCCCTATTTCGCGACCTAGTTGGCTCATTATATTATATAGACTCAAGATACAATGTTTATACAAGTGTATAGTAAGATATAAGAGAATACCAAGCATACTGCTGTGCCCAAAAAGTAAGACCAATTATTTTTTTTTAGAGACTCCTTATTTATTCTTCCAAATTTATTACATCGCTTTCAAAGTAATCCCCTCCGGACACAATGCACTTATGCCAACTTTTTTTCCAATCCTCAATGCAAGCTAAAAAGTCTTTGGCAGGGATGGACTTCAAAGTGCGCGGCGATTCACGTTGAATCTCTTCAATCCGATATTTGATTTCAGATGTAGTTAAAAATTATATTAGTCATAATGACATTCTTCTTCTTCACTGGCGCAACAACCCCATGAGAGGCCAAGGCCGTCTGCCTACAGGCATATTTCGAGACGGAGGATGTTTTCTTTTTACTGGTAGGGTTGTGAGCTTATGCCCAATAGTCATATTAGACCGGGATCTACGATTTAAAGTGAATTCCGAATCGCTACAACCATCCATGCCACATAAACATGGATTCGAACCTGAAACCTGTGGCACTTAGTACCTGGGCGCTAGTCATTCCGCCATCAGGCCTCCATAATAACATTAAATAGCTATAATATTCTGTAAACGTACATAACATACAAAATGATGTTTCAAGAAATTTCAGTTAAAAATTCTGCTTCCTCTTTAATTTTATTGTTGAAAACGATAGACATCATTACATCACATTAGTTAGGCCATTACATTACTGTAATACATAAACATTCACATTACCCACTGGGAGTATATTCAGGTATAAGTGCCATTAAACGATTCTCGTATGATGAACAACTTCTACAAGGCTGTCTGAATGTTTTTTCTTCTTCTTTTTTTTTTTTTTTTTTTTTTTTTTAATGCAGCTGGCAAACTCTTAGACACTTGGTCTTGGATGCCTTAAGGTAAGTTCTGCACAGACGTTTCTCACTTTGCATTATCCAGGGGGCGCGTGTAACTTGAAGATAAGCCACGGAGTAACAATGCCTCCGCAACGCTCTACAATCATGTTAGACTGGGACCTACTGTTTAAAGTGGATTCCGAACCACTACAAACATCCATGGGACCGTCGGGACTCGAACCCGAAACCTGTGGTACCGAGCGCCAGAGCGCTAGCCACTCGGCCATTCAGGCCCGAGTCTGAATGTTGATGCAAAAATATTTCATATTATGTCACAATACGAAGTTTTCTCTTTGCTGAGCCCTTTATGGATAATTGGTTAGCACTCTGGACTTTGATACCACAAACTTCGGGTTCGAATCCTGGAGGTGGCATGGATATTTGTTAGTTTTACGGATTCCACTTTAACCCGGTCTAGTTTACCTGAAGTGTGCACAAAACGACCGCAGAGCGACAAACAAAACCTCTTTTCTGAAATCTTTTCCTCGTTTCTATGAAGTTTCCTCGTCCTTGAATGTAAGCTGTGAAACTGTTTATTTCATGACTACTGTCAGTAAAGTGTAATTTTTTTTGATACTGATGTTTCTATTTTTTTTTTTTTTTTTTTCAGTGAAGAAATTATAATTCCAAGAAAAATCCTTGTCATTTACTAAATTTTTAAATTCATCACTCTATGGTTTTACTTAAAAGATTTCAAAGGAAAATTTTAATTTTATTCTATATTACATTGTGTTTGCGAAATTTAATTTTTTAAGTTAAAGAAATGTAATGAGCTGGCAAAATTTTTTTTCGAATTTCGCTATGTTTTTGTATGGAGAAAAACGAAGAAAATTTCTTGTCAACCTAATACTTTAGTATATTTGATTAATTTTTGAGTAATATTTTGACACGAAATCCTAGGTAACTGATTAGAAAAGAATAATTTAGAATTGTAAGAGAACATCGATATAATCTTTCGCTATTTTTAAATTTATAATAATTTATCTTCATGATGAGAAATATGTATCTTCCACGTTTTTTATCCTCAGTTTTATTTATCCCATTTATTTCTGATTATGAATCATCGTAACTTTTATTCTGTTTAGTAAGCATCATTCCTATTTTTGATCCAGAGTATTGTGCATCATACATACTTTTATCATTACTCGATGACAACTATCACGGCCATTGGTTTGGTTTGTTGCTCTATTTTGTACACACTCTGGGTTAATTAGACCGAGACATACAGTTTAACGTGGATTCCGAGCCACTAACAAACATCCATGCCACCGCCAGGATTTGAACCAGAAGCCTGTGGCTAGGTCAGAACGCTAGCCAATTGGCCATCAGGCCGCATTATCAGAGTGAAGAAAATAGGTATCTAAATTCCAGTAGTCAAGTTACAATGACAGTTCTAGTCGTGGACCAATTGTAACGTACATAGTTAAAGTGCAGAATGCCTCAAGTTTATATCCACTGGCAGTCATTTTCTTTGGCATATCGGTTCGAATCCTGCCGGTGGCGTGGATGTTTTGTGAGTGGTTCGGAATCCACGTTAAATTGTAGGTCCCGGTCTGTTTAGCCCAAAAGAGTGCATAAGATGACCGTAGAGCGACAAACCAAACCAAACCAGACCTTTGGCATATCCTTTGCAGTCAGACGCTGAATGGCGGAGTGGCTAGCGCTCTGGCGCTCGGTACCGCAGGTTTCAGGTTCGAGTCCCAACGGTGCCACGGATGTTTGTAGTGGTTCGGAATCGACTTTAAACCGTAGGTCCCGGTCTAATATGAGCGTTGCGGTGGCATTGTTACTCCGCGTCCGTAGCTTATCTTGAAGTTACATGCGCCCCCTGGGTAATGCAAAGTGAGTAACGTCTGTGCAGCGCTTGCCTTAAGGCATCCAAGACCAAGCTGTCTAAGTGTTTGCCAGCTGCATTAGAAAGAAAAAAAATCCTTTGCAGTCATTGCTTTCAGAATCGAGTATATTCGTATAAGCGTTTCACATCAACGGTCTGACTACCTTTTGGGAGTTTTCTATATTTTCTCCGAAAATAGACACGAGAATATTACTTCTGCATGTTCTTCCTTAAGGTATTATGTCATCTATCCCCAACAGTAGACTGACCATGATATACCAGACATGACACAAGACTTACCGACAGACATAAAAGAAAAATCCAATGATAAGAAAAAAAAATAATAATAAAAAAATAATAATGGATAATTTTGAAAGAAATTGGCTAATAAAACTGTAAAATCTTTACCTCTTGGGCGAAGTTTCCCGAGATGTATATTTCAAATACTTATAATTTTTTTCTTCCTTTTGAATATGATCTACATACATATTTCGTACTATTATCAGTTAATTTTCATTTCTCTGTGCACCCATGAAGTGTGAGGAGTTTAATTCAGAGTTCTAAAAGAAAAAAAAAGTTAAACCTTACTTAAGCGTTCTCATTTTTTCAATTCCTTTTATTAGCTCACACTCTCCCTTTATATATCTTGTTCAAATTTTCAATCGTTCATAAAATACTTTTTATTCATTCACACAAATTCAAATACATTTTTTTATGTACTTGCAGTGGATGACACTGGATGTTAATACAGTTTTTTTCAAATATTAATTCAGTAATTAAATTTAATTCATTTATTTTAGTTTGTTTTAGATTTAACTTGCTTTTATCTACCAATAGATGGCGCCAGATAAACATAAAAAAAAATGATTGAAAATTATTTATAAAGGACTTTCTGCAATAGTGTAAAAAAAAAGTAGGAATTGCCTTTAAAATTTTTTTAAAAATATTATTTGTTTTTGTTGTGAATAAATCCCATTTTTTTTTTTTGTGCGTATTTTATTTATTTATCAATATAAGGCTAGGCTGTCTCATTTTAAAGTGATGATATACACGTTTTTAACGTAATAAAAAGTCAAGTTCAAAAGTTTTCGTTTTGTAGAAATATTTTTACTATTGGTTAATTTGATAAGCATGTTTCGTGCTATTATCAATTAATTGTTATTTCTCTGTATATCCATGAAGTACTAGGCGATTAATGCAGAATTCTGAAGTAAGAAATTTAAATCGTATCTAAGCGTTCTCAGTTTTTGTGCGTAATTTATTTATCAATATAAAACAAGGTTGTCCCATTTGAAAGATATAATATGCATATTTTTAAAGTAATCAAGAGGTTATTTTCTCTTCAAATGCAGCTGGCAAACACTTAGACAACTGCCTTGGATGCCTTAAGGCAAGCGCTGCACAGACGTTACTCAATTTGCATTACCCAGGGGGCGCGTGTAACTTGAAGGAAAAGGCACGAACGCGGAGTAACAATGCCCCGCAAACGCTCTACGATCCTATTAGACCGGGATCTACGGTGAAGTGGATTCCGAACCACTACAAACATCCATGGCACCGCCGGGACTCGAACCCGAAACCTGTGGTATCGAGCTTCAGAGCGCTAGCCACTCGACCAATCAGGCCCCTCAGTAATCATAGAATCAAGTTCGAAAATTTTGATTCTAAGTAAATAGTTGTCTGTTGGCCAATTGTTGGCTAGCGCTCTTGCCTTCCGTTCTTCAGGTTCAAATCCTGGCATGGATATTTTTGGTGATTCGGAATCCAAATTAAACTGTGGATCCAAGTCTAATTAGCCTAAAGTGTGCACAAAATGACAGTAGAGCGACCAACCAATTTGTGCAAATATTACTACTATTGGTTAACTTTGATAAACATACTTCGTACTATTATCAATTAATTTTTATTTCTCTGTACATCCATGAAAGCTAGCTGATTAATTCAGAGTTTAAAGTAAATAAGTTAAATCTTATTTGAGAGTTCTCCTTTTTTGTTGTGAATAAAACCCAATTTTTATTTGAAATTTGGTTTTATTTATTTGTCAATATAAAACAAGGTTGAATCATTTTAAGGAGATGATATGCATATTTTTAACATAATCAAGTGTCAAGTTCAAAAGTTTTGATTCTGAATAAATATTTCTACTATTGGTTACTTTGACATACTTTCAGAAGATACGGTAAGGAAACTTTTGAAAATTAGTATAATTTATTTTTTAAATAATATGAAATAACAAAACAAAAGCATATATAAACAAAACTTTAATAAAGGTATGAATTTTTTTTTTTTTTTAACTGATGAAGTATTTATGTTGTTAAATAAAATTAAAACAGCAATTGAAGTATTCACAAAATTTAGTGAAATATTATAAAATTATTGCTTCAATATAAAAACATAACAATACATAAATAAAGGATTTTATCATATACAGTTTAACTTTTCAATTTTATAAAAATGAAATGATTAAATTTCACAATAATGCTAAATATAAACTATTGATACATTTATACATATTAAATTGCATAAAATCTTTTATTCTTCAAGTTTTAAAATATTTTTAATTGACAACTCTTAAAGTTTCAGTCATAGTTTCTATGAATTAATCCCACAACTGATAAAAATAGCCAAAAATAAATAAGTAAAATAAACATTTAGTACAAAAGAAAAAAATAAATTCATAAGTGTTGCATTATTTTAATTAAATATGTTCTATCTAAATTTTACTTATTAGTAAATAAATTTTTACTTATTAATTTTTTTTTTTTTTTTTTGTTTTAATTTTTACTTATTAATAAATAAAAATTTTCTAAAATTGTAAAGATTTTGTTTTTCAACATAACAATTTTTAAGAATTATTTTTAAGAAATTAGAAAAATTAAAATTTAATAAAAAAAAAAAAAATAAATTGTTTACGTAATTAAAAAATCTTTAACAATAAGTACAATTTAAGTGATAGAAAATATTTAATCGAAATAATTATTGCTAGATATTTTATATAACTAAAAAAAGGAAATATAAATGCAATATATATATACATACATATATATATATATATATATATATTGTATTTATGCAGCAATTCATCTTTTAATCTCAAAACATACTTAATAAAGAGCAAACATAATAAAAAAATTAACAATTTTTATTACATTAGGAAACATCAAAACAAATAAATATAACAATACTTGAAACAGATCCATGTTATTATGGCAACGTAATTTAATTTAATATAACAAAGTGTAACAGAATTTCAGCTACCCTAATTTGATCATGTTTAACAAATGACGTCATGATGTTACATATATAACAATATTTTTCGAAAAATACGTACATTGTTAACAGTTTAAGTTGACTTCAATGTACAAATGCTTTACCAGACTGTTATATACATTTCATTTTAGCATCTTAGACAATATTTTTACTGCTCTGTTAAAATCCTAATGACATTTTTATACAAATTAAAAATTCTTATTCATACTAGAAGTGTATTATTTAAAAGTTGTGATTCTATCGATGTTAAATTTCCCATAGTTATATTATTTACAGGCAAAATGGTGGATCCATTGTAGTTAGCCCAACTTGGCATATCATATATATCAAACATTACCACTCCAAGTGTGTTCAGCATAAAAAGTTGTACTGCACAGCATATTAAATTCATGACTATTCCTGGATATGCCTAAAAAAATTTTAAAATAATCATTTGTTATATAAAAAGGAGGATAATATATATATATATATAGTTAGATAGTCAGATAGATTTCATATACATATCAGGGTGGACACAAAATAATTGGGAAGTTTAATAACCGTATGATTTGTGAAATATAGAATGTTAATTATAATTCGACCACCAATTTTGTGGAAAACTAGCAAGTAGCCAAGATGATGAACAAAAACAGAGTGGCTTAGTAAGGGAGAAAGACTTTTTCAGTTCCAGTATATAAGGTATACAAGTTCAATGATGTCAGTTATATTGCTTCCTAGGTTTACGATGCATGGCTTTAGGTCCTAAGTTTACGATACATGGCTTTAGGCATTTTCGGTTGCAGTATATAAGGTATACAAGTTCAATGATGTCAGTTATATTGCTTCCTAGGTTTATGCATGGCTTTAGGATGCATGACTTTAAGGTCCTAAGTTTACGATATATGGCTTTAGGCATTTTCGGTTGCAGTATATAAGGTATACAAGTTCAATGATGTCAGTTATATTGCTTCCTAGGTTTACGATGCATGACTTTAGGTCCTAAGTTTACGATATATGGCTTTAGGTCCTAAGTTTATGATATATGGCATTAGTTCCTATGTTTATGATATATGGTTTTCGGTGTTTGAATCCTATGTCTCATTAAAATGTAGTTCACTGTTGTTCGTCTTTGTTTATGTGTTCTCATAAGGATGGAAGCGTATAACTGTACTAAAAAATCGAAATGGTGTCAGTAAACACATTCCACTGTTAAAGTACATTGAAAGCATACAAATCCAGATTTTGAACCACGAGTCAAGATTGTTTTAATTGTGAATAGGCTCACAAAAAATATTGCAAGAACTTATTTACAGGTGAGTACGCACGGGGTAACGCCACATCGGACATTGGGGAAATCATTAACTGTGGTTTCACTATAATATGACAGTGTATGTTCTCCTGTTGGCGTAATAAACCGGGTTGTTTTTGTATAACTAATTTATATATATCTATTTAAAGACTAAAATGTTCCCTTTAACCTTCCTTGTGTTAAATATAAGCATGTTTAATCTTAATGTATGAACATTTGATAGGATTAAAGTGATAAATCCAATGATTAAATATAGCATCTTAAAGAGTTTGATTAATTTTATTTAAGATTCTTAGGCAATTTTTAATGTGATTGATAAATTTAATAAAAATTCCAAAATGTATAGCTGTACTGTTAAAAAATGATGAAGTATAGATAGTTTTATATTTTTAGTATCATTATTCAATTAATACAAAGGAAATAAAGAATAAATATGTCTATTTCATATCAGAATTAAATGTATGAAAATCAGAAAAATAAGTATTGAAAATAAATGTAGAACTCAAATATTTTTTTTAAATTTGATAATCGAAGTTGGCATTCTATAATGGCATTTTAAGTTGCGATTTTTTTTTATTTTTCTAGTATTTACTGAAAGTAAGGATTTTTGAAAAGAATACATTATTTATTTAATTTATTATTTCTTAGTGTATAATGTCTGGCAAATATGATTAATTTAATGGTTAATAATGCCACTAAAAAACTGAAAACTATTCATAAACACTCATGGGAAATTTAGTCAGTATAGGAAATAAATTTAATAAATTCACGAGATAATTGTTGATTATGTAAGGTAATGGGAAACTCCCAAGTTATTTCTTTTAAAAGTACAAAATGTAAATGTTTTGAAAATTTTAAAATAAAAGATTTCGAACCTTTTTGACTTATCTGCAATATTTTACATTTTTAATCTTAAAGATTATAAAACCTATATTGCAGTGAAGTTCATATTCTTTGTAACACATCTGTATCAACAAGTACGATTTTTACGATCAATTATTTTAAGTCTATCGTCACGTGCTTTGGTATAGAAGCATTGCAATATATGCACAAATGTGAGGCAAGGGATGCCATGTTCTTATGTAGTTTTTGAAATAACTTTTTGTACTTATAGATTGAAATTTACTTTTTAATGCCTACTATTAGTTCATACTCTCCCTATATATATCTTGTTCAAATGTTTAATCATTAATAAAATACTTCTTATTCATCCACTCAAGCTCAAATACATTCTTTTTTTGAACTTGTAGTGGAGGACACTTGATGTTAATACAGTTTTTTTGGTAATTACGTATTAACGCCACCGCAGCAGAAGTTGCGCTAATGCGCCAATAAAGAGCTGCCAATGCGCCAAAATAGAGACTGTTTTGAATCTATATTAAACTCTATATCGGCCCATTTTCCACCGAAATCCGATTGACTACTTTTTTTTAAAATGAAGTGTTTTGAATTTTGAAAGTGTTTTGATTTTAAATAAAGTGTTTTGATTTTAAATAAAGTGTTTTATATAATTTATGATTTGTCACAAAAATTTTAAGTTTAAATTGGCAGCACTTAAAAACCGCCAAATCTGTAGCTGCGGTGGCGTTAATACATAAGTATAGTTTTTTCAAATATTAATTCATTAATTAAATTTAATTAATTAATTTTAAAAAAAATTAGATTTAAGTTGCATGTATCTAATAATAGATGGCGCCAGATGTAAGAGGAAAATTTCAACTTCATTTGTAAAGGACTTTTCTGCACTATAGTGAAAAAAATGTAGCGATTGACTTAAATTTTTTTAAATATTACTTGTTATAATATTGTTAGCCTTATAGAGCGATTATAGCGTTATAGACGTTATATATAAAGAGCGATGATAGCCTTATAGAGGTTATTAGCCTTTTAACTTTTTTTCTTCTTTAATATAGGTTTTGATACTATAATTGGGGATCATGAATTATCAATCAATAGATAAATAATTTGTATCGTATCGACTTAATAATCCAATAAAGGATATAATGAAAATAAAGAATTTGAAAGTCTATCTTACCATATCCAACGTATTCATGTTTCCATTTTCAAAAGCTATTGCATTAGGCGGAGTGGCAACGGGCAACATGAAAGCGTAAGAACACACAACAGACACAGGCAACATCATGTATAAAGGATTCACACCGATGGACAAAGCCTGAAAATAAGGTATACAATATTTTGACAAGTGTTTTTATACGTAGATTAAAAATTTTTAGAGATTTTGAGTGAAATTTCGCATTGTAGATTTTAAAATGCTGACCATCAATTACTACCATAACTTCCTTTGGGCCATGGATCTTCTGATATGGCTATGAATTTTCTGTAGACTTGATGTTGTTGCTTATCCCACTTGGTAGACAACAACATCTAGACCAAGCCCACAAACCCATGTGATCTCATGGTTGAAGTGAAAGGGGACATATTTTGTTGTGATGGAAACACCCGTAGGTGGAAGTCTGACTTGACTCCTTGACGCTTTACAGTCATATGGTTTAAAGTGGATTTCAAACCACTACCAATATTCATGGCACCGCCGGGACTCGAATTAGAATCCTGTGGCACCCAGCTCCAGGGCTCAAATCACTCGACCATCAGGTCCCAATTATATTAACATTAAAACAAAATCTTTTAAGTCTTACATTTGTGATTTTTTCTAAAAATACACCGTATAAATACACATGTTCGATATAATTAAGAGATACAACAATAGAATTGTTGATAGAATTTTGCATGAATTTCAAAACATCTATTTGTTTTAACAAAAACTTTAATTGCCAGGCGTGCTGAACTGCTGTGATATAATATAATATTTTGAATATCATCTTAGAAATTTTCTGGATTATATTTTTTGTAATCATCATTCACATTTTTTTTTTCTCTAAAATCTTTAAGATAAAATATATTACGATACGTATTGATGAAATACATATCGTATGATATTACGTTTTATGTGACATCACATTTTATTATTGTAACATATCACATTTTATGCTAAAATAACTTGCTATGTAAGACGTGATAAAGAAAGTATAAAGAATTAAGCACTAAATATAATAATTAACCCTTTCATCCTTACCATTTGATCAAGAACAGGCAACAAAATTGTAGCTGTGGTAGTATTAGAAGCAATTTCGGTCAGCATTGCAGTCATAAAGCAAATGATGGCAACAACAGCTCCTGGTGGTAGAACGTTTAGAAGTGTCAGTTTTTCTCCTAATATTTTAGAAAGTCCTGAAACCTTTTAAAAAGAAAAGAAGAAGAAAAAATAAAAAAAACGTAACACCTAAAAAAAAAAAAAAAAACTCAGATATATATATAGTATACATATAATTCTTCTGTACATGTGTTTGTTCTCCTCCTAACCGGCAGGATTGTTTTGATGAAATTTTGCGTGTGTGTTTGAGTATGTCCCTGGATGGTTTAGATTCACAACTGGACCCAGTGGGTGGCGCGTGATTGTTTTACAAAACCTGGAGATCCCTTTGTTGTAAGTCGCCACCAGATGATGCTGCAGCCTGTAAACTTCTATACAGTTCAACCAATCGCTATTAAAGCTGGTAATAATATTTATTCGAGTATGTAAAATATACTTAAGAGCCAAAATATTATGACCATCCCTACATTTTGCAATGAACTCGCCTGGATGACGTGGAAGGCACGTGATCAGGTGGAAGTGATATTTAACTGCTGCTGGAGAGTCTGAAGAATCATTCTACGATTTCACTCTGCCGGAAAATGCTAAACGCCCTCGGGCTGTTCTTAACAATCTTACATTGTCCTAGACGAACTGGGTTGTTTATGTGTTGTTCTTGCTGTCTTTTAGGCAGTGAGTTCGACCCTGATCTGACCCTTTAGTCATCATTTCTAGCAGCGGTTCCTACATTTCGTAGTGCTTAATCTCTCTTTTTGTTCTTATTATTTTGCTCGCGTTTTTTATTTTTTAATTTTTGTCTTAATTTCTTTATCTTATATTTTTCTGTAATTTTTCTAATTTAATTTTGGGGACCTAAATACAAGCTCACTTAACCTGTAATGTTCTTTATTCATGTCTTAATACTACCCAATGCCTTCATTTCAAAAGCTAGGTGTTTAAGGCCCTATGGGGCCAAGGAACACCGTGAACCAAGGACTGACTGACTGACTGAAGAATCATTCTTTCTCTTACTTCTGTGTGTGATGGGAAAGACTGTGGGCCAACTCGTTATTGACAGGTGGTCATAATGTTTTGGCTCTTGAGTGTATGTTCGCGCTATCCACTAGCACTCCACTATTGTTACTTGCCACCAGATGGTGCTGTAGCATTTCATCTTATATACCGTTCAAACGATATCCATAACAATTAATCTGCACATATATTGGAGCACGGAGAATATATTCGCGATATGTGATTTTCTACATAGTACTTTTTTTTTGGTAGGGCAACGTATGCCGGATTCTGCTAGTATATATATATATATATATATATATTGATTTAAAAAAAACTGAGTGGATTTTTTTGGGGGGGATTTTTTAGAATTCGAAAGATTTTAGTAAAAATCTAAAATCTAAATTTGTTTTTGCGATTATATTTAACAATTACCTTTTACATTTATTCAGAAAAATTTAATTGAATTTTCTATTCGTTATCAGATAAATTGGAGTAAAATAATAAATAGAATAGAAATATTCTTTGAATATTCTAGAATAATAAATATTCTTCTAATTATGAAAACACATTTTTTTTCTAATATTAACTATTGCTCTTATAATAATTTTGGAAATAATTATAAATAGAATCCCATTAAAATAATTAATTACGTTGAAAAAGTTGAAAAATACCTCAGCACCATGAGCTAAAGCGAAGCCACCTCCAAGCAATAAAATGACACCCCAAGGTAATTTCGCCTGAGCTGTTTTCCATTCTAGAACTGGCTTGCTGTTCAGATCTCGGAAATTCGAAGGTAAATAAAACAAGAGGAAAGAAACAGCGATGGCTGCAACTGAATCTCCCATTTTACTAAAAGTGAAAATAGAATTGGTGTTAGACATTCAACAATCTAATAAATATTTCAGAAATTAATCTTTTCATTAGAATTTAATACGCAATACCACGTTGAATATCGATGAGCCTTATATACCACTTGTGTATTCCACGAACAGCCCATCAACGGGCGATAAGATGCCTTTAGGGAGGATTTATAAGGGTAACTGCTCCATATTTGCTTGATATATGGGAGAAACTCCCATTGAATCCAATTGAAATACAACTAGTATTACAATACCACGTTGAATATCGATAAGCCTTATATACCACTTGTGTATTCCACGAACAGCCCATCAACGGGTGATAAGATGCCTTTAAGCAGGACTTATAAGGGTAACTGTTCCATATTTGCTTGATATATGGGAGAAAATCCCAATTGAATCCAATTGAAACACAACTAGTATTACAATACCACGTTGAATATCGATGAGCCTTATATACCACTTGTGTATTCCACGAACAGCCCATCAACGGGTGATAAGATGCCTTTAGGGAGGATTTATAAGGGTAACTGCTCCATATTTGCTTGATATATGGGGAAAAACCCCATTGAATCCAATTGAAACACAACTAGTATTACAATACCACGTTGAATATCGATGAGCCTTATATACCACTTGTGTATTCCACGAACAGTCCTTCAACGGGTGATAAGATGCCTTTAGGGAGGATTTATAAGGGTAACTGCTCCATATTTGCTTGATATATGGGAAAAAATCCCATTGAATCCAATTGAAACACAACTAGTATTACAATACCACGTTGAATATCGATGAGCCTTATATACCACTTGTGTATTCCACGAACAGCCCATCAACGGGTGATAAGATGCCTTTAGGGAGGACTTATAAGGGTAACTGCTCCATATTTGCTTGATATATGGGAGAAAATCCCCTTGAATCCAATTGAAACACAACTAGTATTACAATAGTGTAAAAAAGAAAGTTTTCTTACCTATCTGAGCCAATAACATCCGACCAACCTCTGATGAACTTTGGATCTCGAAATACCCAGAGTAAAACTAAGATGAAAAATAAGACAATGACGGTCCTTTCTTGATTCCTGTAAAATATTTTGAAACTGTTTAACAAATTCTCTAATTCTATTTTTAAACACGTAAAAAATAAAATAAATTAATTTTGAATATTAGTGTTCTTCAACTTATGAATGGCTCTTAAAATGAAAGACAACAACTTATTAAAAAAAAGTGTTCAGTTTATTTCGTAAAATACTAACCTGTACAAAATATAATACAAAAATACCAGAAAATTAAAATAGGAAACTATTTTAAGAGGACATATCTATTTGAGAAGTTAAATATCCTCAATTGTTATGCCACAGAACAGCTTTTTTTAATTCATTATAAAGTCAAATATTTGTGAGGATTATAAGTTTGAAAAAATATCATAGATAACTATTAAATAAAATATTTGAATCATAACTATTATTAGTTTGAAGAGTAAGAATACAAATACAAATACATACATAAAATACATGTAGACAAAGATTTTCAATTTTAATAAAAACAACGCTATATATATATATATATATATATATATATATATATATATATATGTATGTATGTATGTATGTATTATTTTAAACTAATTGTTAGATTTAAAACTCTGAAAGAATTGATATTAAATAAGAAAATGTATTTATATAAATCCTTATTTAAAATAAAAACTAATTAAAGCTTAAAAATAATTACTTCACTAAAGAAAATTTAGAGACCTTATTTTTCAATGGGCCAGTACAATAATATTTTTCATTACTAAGAAAATCCAGAAATAAAATTTTTGAGAATCACGTAACTACACAGGTTTGCTTGTTATATACACTGGTGTGCAAAACTTAAGCAACAATGTAAAAATTTAGCAGATAGCCATGAAATTGCAGAAAAGGAGGTCTGGGGATCAGTACAATGAACACGTAAGTCAGTATAAAAGTCATGCGTATGCAAATATCAGGAACGAAACGTCGGAGGCGACGTGAGCGTACGTAAAACGCGTGATGTCGGAGCCCGCAGCTCAACAGTAGAATAAAAGGAAGGACGGAGACGCAATTCAACATATTCGCTGCAGGTGCCAGTGAGTCAGTTCGTGAAATATGGCTAGAAGAAATCACCTGGACGACTTCATATGAGGAAGAATAATAGGAAAGCTGGAGGAGGGGCGTACTGTCACCAGTGTAGCTGCAGAGTTCGGAATCAACAAAAGTGTCGTTTCGCGCGCTTGGAAAGCGTTCCAAACCACAGGTACAGCTGTTAGAAAGGTTGGTGGTGGCCGCCCGAGGAAGACAACTGCAGGGGATGACCGATATATCGTCCTGCAGGCAAATAGAGGCCGACAGCAGTCAGCAAGCGCCATTGCTCAGCAACTCTGTACAGCAACGGAGCGACAAGTGTCGCGGTTGCCTATGTGTCCAGATGCCTTCACAAAGTGGGCCTATTCACCCGCCGTCCTGAACGCTGCCTCCCGTTGAAAGTTGGCCTCCGACGACCCCGTTTACAGTGGTGCAGAGAGCACAAAAACTGGACAACTGATAAATGGAGTCGTGTCCTCTGTACGGATGAGAGAACTGGAGAATACCCAACAATTCAAACAGATGCTGATTGAGGAATGGGCACTCCTACCGCAAGAAATGTTGCACCAACTGGTTCTGAGTATGCGGAGACGGTGCGAAGCAACCATTGCAGTGAGGGGAGGGCATATCCCATATTAAGGAACATCTGCTTGTTGTTCTTCCTATTGGCTAGACAATCATAAATCACGCTACTATGCGCTCAATAAAGCTTGTTTTTGTTTGATTCCATACCGTATGCATTGTATTCCTTTTTCAGCGCCGATGCTTTCGTCATCCTTTACGTACATAATACTCTCCCTCATTTCTGAATGTCATGTCTCTCAGATGATTTCTCATGGAGTTATGGCAAAAAACCCACCTGTTGTTTAAGTTTTGCACACCAGTGTATTATGTTATAGCTTTAATTTAACAATTAAATTTTCATCAAGTTTCTTTAAAGGCATGATTTTGATTTAAAAAAAAAATAGGAAATTGCATAAACTACGAAATTTTGCCTGGTTAAGTTTAACAACAGAAACCTAATGGTGCCAAACACGAAATGAAGTTTTTGTTTAGTTAAATAAATTGAATGGTGAATTTAGTGAAAAAAATTATTACTGTAAAATTTATTGTTTTTGAGTTCTACTTGCTGAAACATAAACATTTACACACATAAATCTATCTATCTATCTATCTATCTATCTATTTAGATAATTAAATATACTTGAAAATGATTTAAGTCGATAAAAGAAAAACTACATGTATAAAAATAAGTTATTGTTAATTATCTAACTTGGTGCACAGCAACATCTAGATCAAGTGCGAAAACCTATGTGGTCTCATGGAAGAAGGGAAACGAAGGAACAGCTTTTTTTTATGAAGCACCCGTAGATAGAAGTCTGACTTAACTCCACGACGATAACTTTTTAATGGGTAGAATCGTTAGTCCTATATCCAACGCTCTACAGTCATATTAGACCGGGACCTATGGCTTAAAGTGGATTCCAAACCACTACAAATATACATACCACCGCTATGATTCGAACCCGGAAAAAACCCTGTTTCGCCGAGCGCCAGAGTGCTAGTCCCTCTGCCATCAGGCCCATCAAAGTCATTAAAACTGTCAATATGTTTGAGGATATGTCAATATGTCAAAACTCATTGTCATTATACATCAATAAACTACTTATATTTGGTAGTGGTAGCTAACATCAAAAGCATATAATGGTAGCTAATAACTAATATGTATATAATAAAAGTATATAGTGGTAGCTTTGTAATGCTTTGTTTTTTAGTATGTATAACTTGTTATAGTGGTAACTAACATCAAAAGTAATCCTTCAGATTTTTTTGTTAACCTGTATGCTTCAAAATTTAAATACATTATCACAGTAACAACAATCAGGCCTATTTTGTCGAGCGCAATTTTAAAATGAATTCTTCAAACAAGCGGCCTGATGGCCAATTGGCTAGTTCTCTGGTCATTGGTACCAAAGGCTTCAGATTCGAATCCTGGCGGTGGCATTAAAGTTCGTTAGTGGTTCGGAAACCATTTTAAATTGTAGGTCTAGGTCTAATTAGCCTAAAGTTTGCAAAAAATGACCATAGAGTGACAAACCAAACTTTTCTTCAAACAAATTTATGCCTATGTCTTGACAAAAAACAGTATTGAAATTCTGGTTAAGAATAAGAAAAAAATAACGCTAATCAAGACCTTGCATCTATTACAAAAGAAGCTAGATCATTGAAGAAACATTGAATAATATATACTTATTTCTTATTTCCTAACACTTACTTTAATCAAAATCGTCAAAAAATTTTGATTGATTTATTCGCGTTTTGTCTACTAGAACTCCCATTTAAATTCAAATTTTTCACTTGTGTCTTAGGGGCAGCTCAACAATTTAAATAGTTTATGGATATCTTTTACAATTTCACTTTTAAAGGAATGTATAATAAATAATTTCTAAAACAATTAGACTGATATTTTTATTTTGCATTCCAATCTCAATAAATATACGAATTGTCTTTTAAATAGACCATTTTTTTACCCAGCATCAAGTTGAAGTAAATTGATTTTATCTTATTTTTAAAAAAAACTTATTTTAATTATTTCTTTGAACGTAAATCATTTTAAAGAAAAGTATATTAAACCCTTTTTTAAACAATAGTATCATTTTTAAAAAATTATAAATGAAAATCTTGCAAAACTTACGAAATGGGCCCCAATCGATCATATCTCTTCGAAATTATTCCATGAATATTTTCCTTCGATTGCAAATTGTGATTTGTTTTTCTGAAAACAAAAATAAAAATCTTATTCAAAAGTAATAAATTAATTTTCGATAATAGATATAATAAAAATAAATATAATATATTTAATTAGTTATTTAATTTCTTTAATCTGAGTTAGAATTTCCTCTTTTCTTAAAAAAAAATCCTGTTAAGAACTTAAAGACAATAAAAGCATTGAGAGATTGATAATATCAAATCGTCAAAGTTACTCTTCTAATTTTCTTATAATAAGGTTTAAATTATTTCCTCTAATTTTATTAGTAAAAAACTCATGAAAATATTTTAAATTTATTTGTTCTTCCTTAATATTCCTTTCTTCTATGTCATTAGAAAAGTTCCTTTAATAAATCATAATAAATTAATTTAATTAAGATTAGCATTGATTGTAGTTATTGATCATTAACATTGATTGTGGTTAGAGATTAAGCTTTGAGAAGCTAAAAAGGAAAATTTTGTAAAGAAGGGAAAGTAATCAATGATGTGAATAGTAATAAAAATTATTTATAAATTCAGTAATTCATTTTAAATTTCTTTCCAAGGTATTCTACATCTAATAATAATTTTATTTATAATTTTTTTTTGTTTCATCCATTATGGTTTGTGTTTCCAAAAGTAAAAAAATAAAAAATTTCATCAATGCTTTTTATTAGTAATACGTAATGTTAACGCCAAATTAATTAACAATGTTACGTATAAATGTTCGTTGACACTTTCAATCTATAAAGAAAATAAAGAAACTATTATGGCATTTTGAAAACTTATGAATATAGTGAAGAAAAATTTCACTTATAAATCTATAAAAAAAGCATATGAATGGTATTGTTTAATAAATGAATGTTATTGCATAATAGAATGGTATTCTTATTAATTGTAATTTTAACTAAATAAAAACTGTAATTTTTCATAGAAAAATTCCCTTGTTGAATTTTTTACGACTGCTTTTACGAGTTTTACGACTACTCTTTCAAAACCAGCGATGCAGTGATGTGTTTCATATCTAAAATATCTTTGATGTCTAAAATATCAGTGAAAATATTGTGGATGAATTAAAAGATATGTTCACATCTTGAACCGACTCTCTAAAACTCATTTGAAGGTTTTTGACGATCGAATTCTTGATTTTGCCATTGAAGGTCGATCAGAATAATGAAAATCAGCTATCTACTGTCTCATGTTTCTTTGAATGCTTTATACCATCAATATGCTTTTGTTTTATATGAATGATTTATCGTAGGTCTTCTGCAACATTTTTAACGATTCGAAGCATAAATTTCTTTAAACACAAAATTTAAAGTAAATTCTTCGTTCAACTAATTTTTCAATTGTAAAAATCGCAGATTACTCAAAATGTTTGATGACAAAAATAGCTGCTGACAACATTCTGAGTGGCACATAGCTCTCTAATTATGCACTGTAACTTCACACAATGTTAAAATATTACAATAAAATTGTAGCAATATCTTTTACGCGAGTGTTTTAAATTACAAAGTCCGGGTACCTTTTACACAGAATGTATATAATTTAATCTTCTAAATATTTTTTAATAACTTAAATATCTTAACGCATACATAGAAATGAAAATAAAATATCTTAACAGCATATGAAATATAAATGTTTAAGTGAATTGTTAAGTTAAAAGGTCTTTTGCTATTAAATACTAATTTTATTAATATGCCGATGCATAATAAATAAACTGATTTTTAAAGAAAAAGAGTGTTTAACTGTTTTACATACGAGCAGCGTATGTACACCAACCAAAGGTAGAACCAGCCAATCAGGACGCAAAGAACCATGCCGGGTATGTTGTACATCATCCACGTTGCAAAAGTAATTTCAGTACTCTCTGGATGTAACCTGCAACATTATATTTACCTATTTTACTATTATGTTCATCACTTTAATGTATATATGTATATATATATATATATATATGTATTAATATATATACATTATACGTTATCATTTTATGCATATATATATATAATTTATTAAATAATTTATTTTTTAAATTTATTTTTATTATTTTATTTATTTTTTGAAATTTTTTTCCCAGAAATTTGAGGTTGTTTTCCTATAAATAGAAATGATCCTTGCCATTTAAAAGTTAACTTTAAATTCATTAATCGAATAAAAGATCTTTATTAAAATGTTCTTTTTTGTTGCACAAAATAAAATCAGTAGAGGAAAGGGATGGGTTTTTTGTGAGAAAAAATATCTTTTAGAAAAAAAAAAAAAAAAAAAGAAACAAACGAGCAAAAAAAGCAAAAGGATGAGCATAAGGATGAGCAAAAAAAGAAACCATGAAAAAAAGGAATCGTCTCTGCCGCGTAACACTGCATCTGTTCAATAATGAGCATTTTTCCTTATTAGACATTATTTTCTGTGATGACACTTAGTTAGGGATATCAAAATAAAAGAACGGCAACATCAATTTGAAATCGAAAATTATAGTGTAGCGGGCATTTATTCTATGTCATCCAATGAGACGAGGGACTCAATTATTTATTACAGTGTGTGGGGCAGCTTATAAAAATTTTATCTTATTGTTAAACCCAAGGCTGAATGATTTTGCAGCTCTTCATAAATAATAATAATTAATAACTAGTTGCTCAATTTTTGATTTCAAATTGATGCTTTTTTAAATTTTATTTTCATATATCTAACTAAGTATAATCACAGAAGAAAACTGTTAACAGGTAAATATGCTCATTATTAAAATTAATGAGGTAGATAATTTTTGGATCAGTTAAAAGATTTCGAATTTGAAGAACTATTTTCATTAAAATTTATTTAAATTTGGTTTAAAAAAAATCAGTTGTGCATTTTTAGTTTTATAGGTGGCATAGCTGTTTTCGTTTCTCCTCATGTTACTCATAGTACTAATAATTAAAAAAAAAGAGGATAAAAGGATAAGATTTATAAAAACAGGATAAAATGAATAATTCATTCTTTATTCATAAATATAGGATTTTTAATGAGTATTTTGAGAACTTCGGAAGAGGATAACTTCCTTTTTTAAAGTGGGATTTTGTTTATTTTGTCATAGATAAGTTTAATTATGTCTTCACTCACTATGAAAACATATTGAAATTAAATAAAAATAAAAATGCTGAACTCTGCTCGGAAAATTTCAATTTATCATGTGTGAACATTCGAGAACGGATGCATTACTCAGGAATATGGCAATGTTTAATAATGCACGAGATTTATGAAGCAATTATTGAAATATACAAGTTGGCCAAATTCAATAGCCACATGAATATAGCAATGATGAATAGATCAAGAACTTCATGAAGAATGAATTGTTCAAGAATCTCTAAAAGAATAATATTCAAAAGTAAGATAAATGTCGTCATAAATGAAAAATGAAGTATTCACAATTCTACAAGAAACACTTTAACATTCAATAGCTAAAAGAATGTATCAAAGGTTGAAAATTCTAGGCATAAATGAAGAATGAAGTATTACAAATACAATAAGAAACACCATACAGCTCATAAGTACGGGAAAATGCCAAAAGTGATAAATGTGAAACTTCATGGAGAAGGAATTGATTAATGCACTAGAAGTATTTATAGCTATTGGATATACAAATGTTTAAAATCACAATCCAAGACGTGAAAAGTGCTTCAAAATCATACTACAAAAGTACACACTATACACTATTTCAAACAAAAGCCAAATTCTCCAGAAAATTCCTTAAGACTAATGTTATTCATGAAGCATTTCAAGAATTAAAGGGCCCAAAGTACCATTTTCCGCCAAAATTTGAAATGGAATTTTATTTGCTTTGGCCCTCATTTTCGGATGTCACGAACCGCTAACCAGGACAATATCATGTTCACACATGATGAAACACAGGATAGAATAATAAGATTTATAAAAACAGGATAAAATAAATAAATCATAAATATAGGATTTTTAATGAGTATTTTGAGAACTTCGAATGATAATAATTTCCTTTGTCAAAGTAGGATTTTGTTTATTTTGTCATAGATAAGTTTAATTATGTCTTCACTTACAAGAGCAGCATATTGAAGTAAAAGAAGAAAAAAAAATCTTTACGATATTATAAAGCCTGTTCTGAAAATCATGAAACGAAATAATACTGTTGTAACTGGTAATTATCCTGTTGTGTGAGGGTAAGGGGTATTTCCTTTATTTTTTGTATGAATCCAGGAATGGTAGATAACCCATCCCGGTCACACGGTCAGGTCCAAAAGAACCGGTCGGTTTGGTGGGATCCAGCCCTTTTTTGGAGTTTTTGCGGGCAGAAAGGAAGACCCGTTGAAAGCAGAGCGAACGATCTACGATAGTGCGTGAGCCTGGTGCACAATTTTTGCTGCGAGAATGGCTCCAGGGATAATTTGTAATGGAGAGTTATGTCCATCTTTGGAATTGTCGGTGAGCATTTTTTTTTTGGTAAAAAGGATATGAGGCTACTGGTACCCCACTGCCCACACACTCAAAGGAATATTTTCGATTGAGGTATGCGTGCGAAATATTATGAATACTTCTCTGTAAACATTCTCTATAAAACTTTTTTATTTTATTTATTCTGCCAAATATTAAAAATCCTAAATTTTATTGTAATAGTATTTATTCGTATTCATTAAAGGGTAAAAGTAAATTAGTTGTTTGTCCTAGTATTTATTTTAATTGCTTTTTATTAACGTTAATTCATTTGGCCGTCCTACGAGTATACGTAGACCAACGGCCCCATTTCTATGTCGGTATATTAACAAATACATCCTGTGTTTATCATTTGCACTGACAACATTTATTATTTGTTTTAGAAATAAACATATACATTACTCTTCCAGCATTCCTTTAAAAACTAAATTAGGTCCAGTCCCCGTCAATGTTCCCGTACCGCCAATATTAGCTGAGTAGCAAACGCTCAGTAGAAAAGCAACTTTCAGCACAGAACACCTAGATTTATCTTCTCTATATAAGAGAGAAAAATAAAAATTAGAATATTATATCAAAATAAAAAAAATGTCTTACATTTAAAATTAATATCTGTTAATAGTAAAATACTTTGATTGAAAAAATTTCTATTTTTTAAACTTTTGTAAAGCTATTATTATACCACGCCACATCATTGTCGTTGCTGTTATTATGTACGTAGGTTTTAAAATACAAGCATGTGTTAAGATACTATGCATGAAGGTACTATACATTATTAAATGTATTGTACATTCTTAAATTCCTTGAAAGGGAAAAAGAGGTAATGTCGCAACAATACACGATGTCCAAGCACTAGATTTACAAATTCTAGAAAAAGTTGGATAAAACTAAATCAAAATCTCATAATAATACAAGGTCTGATATTCTTTTCTGTGTGGTAAGCTACAGAAATAATAGACAATACGCGGTTTAATGATCAGCAAAATATGTGGTTTAATATCAACAAAAACAACAAAGGTTTATCCTATACGTCAAGGCAGGTGTCCAAATTGACTCCATGGGTTGTGATGCAAGCTTCACATCCCTGGCGCATGAAATAGGGAATATTATGGACATATTCTTGCCGAACTTCCCCAGATGCCACCACGATGCTTGTAACCAGTTATTTGGCTTTATTTACAGGGCTGTCTTAATATGCCTTCAGAAGGAGTAATTAAGACATGACAGGTCAGGTGAAGTAGCAGGTCAATTCAATGGACCATCACGCCCGATCCACTGGTGACCAAATATTACATTTAAGTGGTCATGCATGGCACATCTGCAATGTAAAGGGCATGCAAAGAGGTTATGACCCGAAGTACGAATTATCGGATGCATTCTTCGTACAGCTGCTTGATGGCCAATTGGCTACCGCTTTAGCCTTTAGTACCACAGGCTTCAGGTTCTATTCCTGACGGTGGCATGGATGTTTGTTAGTGATTCGGAATCCACATTAAATTATAGGTACCAGTCTAATTAGGCTAAAGAGTGCAACTTTACAGCGACAAACCAAACCAAATCGTACAAGCGATGTCGGCTCTTTAATCACATTTTTCAGCCATAGTATGCCAGATGCATTTTGGCTGACTGAACGTTATATCTCTCCTCTAAAGCGGCGTCCGAACAACAGTACGAGTCGAGTCGTTCCGAGGTTGTCTGGC
The DNA here is from genome assembly GCA_021605075.1 of Caerostris darwini. Lineage (NCBI taxonomy): Eukaryota > Metazoa > Arthropoda > Arachnida > Araneae > Araneidae > Caerostris > Caerostris darwini. Next base: position 199,480 of record BPLQ01006949.1, read on the forward strand.
CGCGATAAATAAGGCGCGTTATCTCTGGATGTGAAATACGGTTGGTCGTAAATAAGTCCGTGAGAATGTCTTTAGCCCCAACCACATTAGACGAGAACGATTGAATCAGGTTATTTAACCCCATTATAAACCGCTTTTCTACAACCCTTCTTATGTGTCATGTATCTCAACCCCTCCCCAAAAAGAGTCGATTTTTACACGCATGAAAGAAATTCTCGTAGGACCTTATTTACGACCAACTGTCACAGCCAGAGAAAGCGTGGTTTATTTTTCTCGATCAGACGAAGATCTTTTGAGCGACATTGTTTCGGATTCGAATGACTCGACTCGTATTTTCATTTTGACGGCAGTTTATAATTGGTTAGTGAGTCTGACTGTATCTTTTTCTGGTCTCTCGTGAAGACGGGGCTTTATTGCTTATGTCCTAGCTTTGCTGTGTGATTGCGAGTTGTCTTATCTCCATTAATCTCAAAATGAAAAAGACATATGAGCTTTATACACAGCGATGTGGTGAGTTGGGGTATTATACATAATAAAAAATTCCTGTAGGTAAAGGAGGAGATGAATAAAATGAAAACTTATCTTTGATCATTATCTTTTATAAAAGTTTGATAATATTATAATATACAGCATGAAGTGGTAAAAAAAAACCTGATAGTATTATGACATGTAGCATTATTAAATGCTGCATAAAATATGTTATAAAAAGAAGTATAAAAATTTTTTAGAAAAATGTTTAGTTTTAATAATTTGAAAAATACATATTTTCTGTTAAATTTTCTTAATAAATTATTTAAAAAATTTTACATTTTATTAGGCTCAGTCGATTTTCCTTCTTCATCAAGATTATACACTTTACTTTCAGTCATTGAACTTCCTGCAAAAAAGAAATAAAAATATATTTGTTAACTCACACGAAAATACCACTCGTGTAAGTATCAAATCAATATCAGACATTAAGTAATTTATTATTTATTATTCATCGATATTTCCTATTGCAAATATTTTTTTGGAATCTAATTGGAGGATTGTAAATTCAAAACATTTTTTTTTTCTTAGAATTATTCTGACTCATTTACTACAGTAATTATTATAAATATTCAATACTTAATGAAGATGATATTTATATTTTTTTAAAGATTTTGAAGCTGAATTTCCTAAATTAACTAATTTCTAAATTAAATACTCCACCAGTGGTTTACAGTTTTTTTTTAAGTGTGTTGCTACTATATGTATTTAATTAAAAAAGTCATTTCTAAAATTTTTGTATTAAAATATAAAATTTTGAAACATAAATCATTTTTCTATATATATATATATATATTTATTTTTTTTTAAATATGGATAATTATAAATTGAACATGGATATTTTGGCTCAAAGAAATTTTGAGTAAAAATCTATGAACAGTTATATTCTCTTCTTCATTGGCATTACAGCCCTGTACAGGCTTGAGCCTACAATGCAGCAGCTCTCCATATGTCTCGCTCCAATGTCAGTCTCTTCCAGTTAATAATTTTCGGTTGTCTAAGATCCCCTTCAACACTATCAATCCATCTTTCCCTTGGTCTTCCTCTCTTCCTATTGTTGAACAATTTACATAACATAATCCTTATAATGATGTTTCCCTCATCTCTGCGAGCCAGTGGATTCTTTGTGATTTGATGTATCTCACAATGTCTCTATTTTTATTTAGGTATTCAATTTCTTTGCTTGATCTTCTAATACATATATTATTGTCAACTCTTTGTCCAAAAATATTTCTCAAAATTGTTCTATCAAAGGCCCTGATGTAATCCAAGTTCTTAGCATTTAATGTCCACGTTTCTTTAACATACGTGACAATCGACCTTATTAGAGACCTTGATAAACCGAAATAAAATACGTACAAAAACTAAAAATGTAACTAGACTAACGTTGTGTACTTCAGTATAACCCTATATTAATATAATTATATATAATTTTATTTTAGGATACCATTTAAAAAAAGTTTAACATAAAAATGATTTGTTCTGCAAAATATAGTTTTCCATTAGCCATTAAAACAAAGTTCACCACTAGACTGCCAGCGACATAATTGATGATTATCAACTATAGAGGCAGATAATAGAAAGAAAGCTGCAAAATAATATATACTATATTTACACAAAATGCTCACTAAAATCGGGCCACCGCCTTAACTTGAGAACAGTGACATATATTGTCACAAACTTGGTATTTAACAGGTGGGCTGAAAAGTTCATAGGCTAACACATAGATGCGCTACTAGTATTAAATCCATATGATTTTTAGTTTAGCCCTAACCTTCAAAAGACACGTGTATAAATTTGACAGCTGTTGCACTATTAGTATGTGAGTTATAGCATTTTTAGTGAAGCAACTTTTGTTAGTTTGCGAAAATGGATAAAAAGGAATTTCGTGTGTTAATAGAAGCATTGCTGTTTGGCGAAAAAAATACTATTGAAGCCTTGGCTTGATAAATATTATTCGGACTTCGCACCAGGAAAATCAACTGTAGAGAAGAGGTTTCCTAAATTTAAACGAGTGAAATGAGCACCGAGGACGATGCACGACGAGGCTGTTACCGACGAAAACATAAAAAAAAGTCCACAAAATAATTTCTGATAACTGTAAAGTGAAGTTGATTGCGATAGCTGAGACCCTAAAGATGTCAAAGGAACGTGTTGGACATATCGTGAATGAATATTTGGAAATGCGAAAGCTCTGTTCAAAGTGGGTGCCGCGCGAGCTCACAATCGACCAAACACAACAACGAATTGATGATTCTAAGCAGTGTTTGGAGCTGTTCATTCTTAATAAACCCGAATTTTTGCGTCGATATGTGACAATGGCTCCATTATTTCACACCGGAGTCCAATCGACAGTCAGCCGAGTGGACTGCACGTCATGAACACTAAAAATGCTATAACTTCAGTAAAAATGCTATAACTAACATACTAATAGTGCAACAGCTGTTAAATTTATACACGTGTCTTTTGAAGGTTAGGGCTAACTAAATATTATATGGATTTAATGCTAGTAGAGCCATCTATGTGTCAGCCTATGAACTTTTCAGCCCACTTGTTATGTTTAGTAAAATTGTTGATTTTACCCTACTCTGTAAGATCGGTTAATAAATAAAACTGTACTGGCTACTCCAACAAATAGCGGAGTTAATGGTTACTCCAACAAATAGCGGAGTTAGTCGCCGTTCTCAAGTTAAGAGAACGCGAAGATTTTAATGGGAACCGTATATAGTTGTCATCGTATTTTACCGAAGATAGCTATTAAAAGACTGCAAAATACTTTATGATTTGTGTATCGCCACAAGATATAACAAGTAATTCAAAAATTTTTATTGATATATTTTCCTCCAGAAATCTAAATCTTACTTTCTTCAAGTTGAATTTCTTCGCTGTTTGCGTTCATGGTAATTTTTCCAACTACTGCTTCCACTATGGGCACCATCATTGCTGTAGTGGCTGTGTTACTTATCCACATAGACAAGACCATTGTCGTCATCATAAATCCCATCATAAGCCTATACATAGACATAGAATGCATTATGAAAAAATAAAAAAAAGATATAATAATGTAGTGGCTTGAGGTTGTAAAATTGTTAGTTTAACTTTACGGATAATTCTGCAAACATTGAATTTTGTGGTATGATATATTTTGTGCTGATAGCAGGAGATTATTATTATTATTCTATAAATTTTAATAGAATGATTGTAAATAATTCTACAAGATTAAAATATATGCCCATTGTGCTTATGTGTATATTTTAACATTCTAACTTAGTTCATTTTTTTTAAGGATTTTGAATTCACTTCTATCTACTGCTTCTTCCACTTTATTGGCGCAATAGTCCCATGGTGGGACACGGTCGTCTGCCTACTGATAGATTTCGAGATAGAAGATGTTTTCTTTTATGAGATATGGTTGTCGGTCCTACGCCCACTCTTTACAATCATATGAAACATGACTTGCGGTTTAAAGTGGATTCCTAACCACTACAAGCATCCATGGTACCACTGGAACTCGAATCCAAAATACTTATATCTACCGCCTAAATATATTTAAGAATGATAGTGATTGGGGGATGACATGACTTGATTATCTACTTTGAGATGTATGCTTGATGTTGCTTTTTTATCTCAATTTATCCAAATGCCATTAAAAAACTTTTTTTTTGTTCTAATGTAGCTGGCAAACACTTAGATAATTGTCTTTGATGCCTTAAGGCAAGCGCTGCACCGACGTTACACATTTAGCACTACCCAGGAGGGGCGTGTAGCTTGGAGATAAGCTATGGACGCGGAGTAACAGTACCCCCGCAGCGCTCTACGATCATGTTAGGCCGAGACCTACGGTTTAAAGTGGATTCCGAATCTCTATAAACATCCATGGCACCGCCGGGACTCGAGCCCGAAACCTGTGGTGCGAGCGCCAGAGCCACTCGGCCATTCAGGCCCTTATTAAAATACTAGAGATAAAAGTGTTTGACAAAAGTGAAAATGAAACCTTTATAAATGAACAACTCTACGACGTGAAGTGGTTGGGATTATACGACGATAGCACGATTGTAAATAAAAATGGATGCAAGCGAAGCTGAAAATTCGCCATTCTTGTTACAAAAGAAGATAATCCATTTTACACTTAATATCCATTTACAAAAGGACTGAAAATTCAAGAATAAACCATAAAAACTCTGTTCTTTTTTCCATCTGAAAGAACCAGCTCTGCTCCTCTTTCCAACTGAAGAAACTGGTAGTTTCAAACGAAGGTAAGCCTGTTTCCTCATAAACTGTATTCATACAAAAGATTGAACGCTCTAAATTGCATCGGAAAAAACACATCTTTTCTAACACCAAAGATTAACATTTCAACTTTATGTTCATTTTTAATGATTTTTATGATTGTCAATCTTAATTTTGTCTTTTGTTCTTGTGTGAATCAATTTGCTAAACAAAGTAAATAATAAAGTATTTATTGTAAAAAAAAAATGTAATCCCAAAGAAAGACCAAAAATTGGTCTACAATCTAAAAAAAGAACTTCGTTCTTATAATAAATGCTAAGCGTATATTGTAAATGAGTGGAATTAAAAATATTTATATGTAGAAGTGATGAAAATACGTTTTAAAAAGATCTAAAAAACCTTAGAAAATTAAATTTTTTAAATCAATACAATATATAATTTTAAAATCAATACAATATATAATTTTAAAATCAATACAATATATAATTTTAAAATCAATACAATATATAATTTTAAAATCAATACATTATATAATTTTAAAATCAATACATTATATAATTTTAAAATCAATACAATATATAATTTTAAAATCAATACAATATATAATTTTAAAATCAATACAATGTATCATTTTAAAATCAATACAATATATAATTTTAAAATCAATACAATATACAATTTTAAAATCAGTACAATATATAATTTTAAAATCAATACAATATATAATTTTAAAATCAATACAATATATAATTTTAAAATCAATACAATTTATAATTTTAAAATCAATACAATATATAATTTTAAAATCAATGAATATATAATTTTAAAATCAATACAATGTATAATTTTAAAATCAATACAATGTATAATTTTAAAAGCAATACAATGTATCATTTTAAAATCAATACAATATATAATTTTAAAATCAATACAATATATAATTTTAAAATCAAAATGTATAATTTTAAAATCAATACAATATATAATTTTAAAATCAATACAATATATAATTTTAAAATCAATACAATATATAATTTTAAAATCAATACAATATATAATTTTAAAATCAATACAATGTATAATTTTAAAATCAATACAATGTATCATTTTAAAATCAATACAATATATCATTTTAAAATCAATACTATATATAATTTTAAAATCAATACAATGCAGCATTTTAAAATCAATACAATGTATAATTTTAAAATCAATACAATGTATCCTTTTAAAATCCTTAAAATTGTGTAACTGGCATACGCAGATATTTATAAGCAGATATTTTAATTATACTATGCATCCTTTAGTTATTATATAAATTTTTATATGTATTCAAAAAGTTTTATTTTAAAAAAATAAATGAAAAAAACGAGTTAATTAAATTTGCAAGTTTAAGTTGAATAATATTAAATTTGCAAGTTTTTAAATTGCGAAATATCTTATCCCTTTTATAGTATCTTATCCTTTATTGCGAAAAACATTTTTTTGACGAAATACTAATTGCTACTATTAACTGCCAATTCTTAAAAGAAATACTGCTTTTTGACAAGTAATTGTTGCTTTTTGAAATCAGTGCTTTTGAAAGAGTAATAATGATTAAATTTAGCAATGTCGCATTCCATAATAATGTTAATGATTGTAAAAGTAATATATTGAACACTTATTAACGAACAATTTTATGAATATAACCCCAAATTTTGAAATTAAATTTCTTTAAAAATGATTATTTACAAAAGATTTGATCAATAAATAATATTATATATTCATTTAAATAAATTGCAAACATTATTATATCAGAAATAAATGTAAGACTTTAAAATTTCCGCTTGTAAATTTGAATCCTTTTCATTATTTGTAACTGATGATATTTATGATAATGAAATATAGCGTACTAATAGCACATATTTATTGTTTTAAATTGGATTTTCGTTATCTAGAATTTCTAACATCAAATTTTTTCCTGTATTCTGAATTATTTTTGTAAATATACAAATAAATTTCAAACACAATATTTTAATAAAATAATTAATTATTTCCTTTTGAATAAATAGATTTCTGTTGTGTTTTGTTGCCATTTATGATCATTAAAAGGCAAATCATTTTTAAACTAATAAATTTTTTATCATTGCGTATTACACATTTTTCTGTGTTATTCAATTTCATATCTATCAAGATCAATTTCTAACGTACTCATAAATCATTATTAATTGCTGTCATCATATTTTCTTTCAGATAGCTATCAACTGTGTCGCGAATCTCAATATTTATTTTAAGTCAATCAGTATTCATTTTAAGGACATCTTGATAGCATTCACATTTCCTTTTTGCTCTTCTCTTAGATTACAAAATCGATGAATATAAATAAATAATTTTTTCAAATATAATCGTAAATATTCTAGCAATTAGTGAGTGATTTTCTTTAATGATGTAAATTATTTAATGAAAATTGGGCATTGTTGTGGTAGAAATTCTATGAAATTTAATTCTAAAAAGAAGCGTATAAAGCTAATATTGTTTTAATTTATGAATATTAACGTACTCTTTTAATTAATACAAAAGTTTTGAACTACCGTTAAATCTGTTGCTTTATCGTACTCATCGCAATAAAAGTCTGTCCAATATTCAAAAATTAAGGACAACATTACTGTGAAGCTTTATCACACAAGCTTATTTTGACACATGGAACATAAAAACATGCCTTTTTTTAAATATTTTTTTTTCTTTCTAATGCAGCTGGCAAACACAGACATGGACGTCTTGGATGCCTTAAGGCAAGTGCTGCCCAGACGTACTCACTTTGCATTACCCAGGGGGTGCGTGTAACTTGAAGATAAGCTACGGACGCGGAGTAACAATGCCCCCGCAACGTCTACGATCCTATTAGACCGGGACCTACTTTTTAAAGTGGATTCCGAACCACTACAAGCAACCATGGCACCGCCGGGACTCGAACCCGAAACCTGTGGTACCGAGCGCCAGAGCGCTAGCCATTCGGCCATTCAGGCCCCTTTTTTTAAATATATATATATAATAAATGTCCCGAATGTTTGTGGCAGGAAATCTCCTGTTTCTTGGGCGGCCTGATGGCCAATTGGTTAGTGCCCTGACTTTTCGTACCACAGGCTTCAGATTTGAATCCTGGCGATGGCATGGATGTTTGTGAATGGTTCGGAATCTACGTTTAACTGTAGATCCCGGTCTAATTAGCTTAAAGTAAGCAAAAAATGATCATAGAGCGAAAAACCAAACCTGTTTCTTGGTTCTCAAGCATTCTGCTCAAGAACGCATGTCTCAAATTAGCACGGAAACGGACGTACCTGTTTCGGAGTACCTATGGTGTAAATATACCCCGAAAACCTCCACATAATCATTAATATAGTTGAATTTACATTAGTGAAATTACATCGGGAATTTGATAAAAAAAGAATAAAATTTACGCTGTAAGTTAAATAATAAAAAGAAACAACAGACAGTTGCTATTATTTGAGTGGCAATAGCAATATACTTGATGGAATAAACTTTTAACTTAGGATTTCAATGAATAACGAATCCTAACAGTTGGCATTATCATGTACAAGATATGCTTTTGTTGAAGTTTTTAATTCTCACAGCAAATATTTTTATCTAAATCTATCTAATATTTATGACAGTTTGCGGATTCTGAGAATATCATTGTTTTGAATTATCATTGTTAACATCATCTTCGAACCTCCTTAGTGACTTTCTGCTTTCAAAATTTATTCTTCCTCAACAAACAGTATTTTTACTGGTTGGTATACAAATATTACTAAAGGATTTGCTGATTTAATAATTTTCTTTAGTTTAACTTTTTAATCTATTTGAAATTTTTATTTATATACCTATATATATACACAAAAAAAGATTTAAGGACATTAAAATAAAAAATTGTACCTTTATGCTTCCGGGAACAGTTTAAAGAGAGATGGACGATAGGCGATTGCCTATTTTGCTATTGAACAGCCGTCACTGGGTTCGTGTTGCTTGAAACTATTAATAATCTTCGCATAGTGTAAGTTATTCCGTTTGTGAATACTAGTATATGTGCTTTATCTAAAATTAGGGTAGCAGCAATGCATTAAAACTATGAGAGTCATATATCTATCGTCATACTGACGCTGTGTCAGATTGTATACAATTAGTCACAGAACGGAGCTTGCATGCATGCCCCAGTATGAAAGATAATCTTTTGAAGTACCTTCCTATATTAAAGTCTTGTTATGTAATTATTATTATGTAGTTCTGCTTCGTAAGTTATTTTTTATTAAATATTAAAAATAATGCAGTAAAACAAACAACAATATACAACGCATTTTAATATATGTAATATATATATATATATATATATATATATATATATATATATATATATATATATATATATATTATTAATATATATATATATTTAGTGATATATTTCCCGTCTTAAATAGATGAAAATCTCAATTTCAAATAGGCTGGATTTGTGGTAAAAAATATTTATCATTATTTTGAATAAATAAATTTATCAACATTGTATATATACGTAATTAATTACTACTTAAAAAATTCCTAGTAAGAATTTTTAATTAAAAAGAACTCAATCTATTTTTTTATTAGTAAATGGCGTGTTTTAAATTATATTTTCTTTTCATTAAATGAATAGTTATAAAATAATGTACTTGTTTACTAAAAATTGTCTAAATTATTAATGTTCAGAAAGTTTTAAAATAATACTAAGTTGGAATACTTACCATTTAATTTCTGTACCAATTAGAAGAAGAACCTTAAGTGCAATTCTTTCATGCAGTTTGCAATCTTCTACAGCTATGGCCACAATTAGACCACCGATGAACATCATGAAACTTTCCTATGAATAAAAAGCACTGAATACTGTTTGAGATCATATTGTTATACTGATTGAAATTCACGAGGACTTAATTTTTTTAAAACTTCTACAACATTTTTTAAATAATTTTTTATTTCTTATTTTTAAACATATATATTTGAAACTAGATTTTATAAATTAAAATATCAAATAATTAAATATAATTTAAAATAATATAATTAAATTAATTGTAAATAATTAAATATAATTTAATGATTAATAATTAAGCGAAATGAAAATGGTTGTTAATAGAAAAACGTTGGATTATTTCTAGGGAATTATGCAGGTTATGTTAATTATAATTTTATATTAATGTTTATACTCTATTAATTATAATAGCTATACCATTAAATTACAAAAACAAAATGGATTAAAATGGATTAATGGATTTACATTATTTCTGCGAAAAAGCATACTCTACAGCCTAAGCTAACTTGCTCCATGGAATATTAATGATCGTTAAATAAATCGAAGTGATGAAATTCTAGATTCTATCAAATCACACAAGATATATCTACAGCCAAAATACTTATAATGTAACTCCCATACGAGTTTGGCTGTGCGGATTTTTAAGTTTACAATTTAGCGTAGACTCGAGCGCTTTTATTTTACAAAACAATATAATGAAGAAGATTCATTTGCACATGTTACATTTAACTGTAGAGAATATGGGGCCTGAATGGCCGAGTGGCTAGCGCTCTGGCGCTCGGTACCACAGGCTTCGGGTTCCAGTCCCGGCGGTGCCATGGATGTTTGTAGTGGTTCGGAACCCACTTTAAACCGTAGGTCCCGGTCTAATAGGATCACAGAGCTTTGCGGGAGCATTGTTACTCCGCGTCCGTGACTTATCTTCCAGTTACACGCGCCGCCTGGGTAATGCAAAGTGAGTAACGTCTGTGCAACGCTTGCCTTAAGGCGTCCAAGACCAAGTTGTCTACGTGTTTGACAGCTGCATTAGAAAGAAAAAAAACTGTAGAGAATATTTGTACTGGATGTGGTTCCTATTTCATACAAATGGTGAATGCATTAAACATAATCTTCAAAAAAAGGTTATTGTTTTTGTTTATTTTTGTTACTTTAATCCTTTGGTATCCCCAATGTAAGTCTTTCAGCCTCGAAAAACTATTTTTTTCCTTATCGTTGACTTTTAGAAGCACTCGTTTTGGCATAATTCTTTATTCCATAGTTTTATTAGTCCGCCTAATAAATTTGATGCCTTTCAGATTGTTACATCGAGGTATAAACAATTATGTTTTCTAAATAACCAATTTAATTGTATCCACCCCAAAGATTTTATAAAATAGTTTTAAGCAATAATTCATTTTATAAGATACTTAAAAGAAGACCTATCACAGAGATTATCAAAACAAATGTTTTTAACTCGAATTAAATGTAAATTTAATGTTTCTTAAATATTTGTGTTTTTTTTTAATTATATAAATAAATAAACTTATTTTTGATATTTTATAAATTTTAAGGAAATTGTGTGTACTTTCATATTAATTTGTATAAATTATCACGTGTATTTTACATGTTATCATGTTATTAATTATTATGTTATTTTACAGTTTCTCTATTTTTATAAGATAGAATTTGTGTGTAAAAGTATATTTGGAATTTATAACAGGTGGGCTGAAAAGTACATAGGCTGACACATAGATGGCGCTACGAGTAATAAATCCATATGATTTTTAGTTAGCCCTAACCTTCAAAAGACACAAGTGCAACAGCTATTAAATTTATACACGTGTCTTTTGAAGGTTAGGGCTAACTAAAAATCATATGGATTTAATACTCGTAGCGCCATCTATGTGTCAACCTATGAACTTTTCAGCCCACCTGTTAAATAGATGTTAATTAATACAAAAAAATACATAACTTTGTGAGGAAATACTTATGGGAAAAAAAGCCAAGTGGTGATGCAGTACCAACTCTTATGTAAAAAGGGCGGGAAATATTAACCTTGGTACTCTCAGAATTAATAAACACTCTCTGTTTTATTACTAGCTAATAAAAAACTAAGCTAAACTAAAAAATAAAAACTAAAATCCCATAATTTTTTTTTTTTTTAACGAAGACTGATGCCAATTGCTGTTTTGCATTAAATGCCTTATGACCTTTTATCTAAGTACTAATCGAAACTACTTTTAAACTAAATTTAGAGGTATATCAGTTATATCTTCTTATACGTAAACTTTTCCAAAACAATTAATCTTTTAAAAACCTATAATTCATACATATATTCATCTAATTCATCTATAAATTTTAAACTGTCATATATATTTTACCTACTTTCATGTACGTTAAACAAATAGTAGATGAATTGGCCACTCCCAACATAGGGAACAGTACTATAGGTAATAAAGCAGTTACTGCTATTGGTACAGGTTCTAAAATCCAATAAGAGGCTACTATTAACATTACAAAGGTACATCTTGATTCCTAAAATAAAGAAAATATCCATGTTAGAGTTTTAATTTGGAATAGTTGCAAAATCATTTTATTGCAATATTTTCTTAGAACACACCTATACATTTGTATTTATATTTAAACACACTATTATAAAAATAATGTACATATGGGCTCGTGGGCTTGGCCTAGATGTCTGCCAAGTGGGATAAGACAACATAAAAATAACAACAACATAAAAATAATGCCGCTAAAAAAGATTATCTGTACAAAGTTATTAATTGTAACTTTTTTTAATTAGTCTTTGGGTTAAAAATTAATAATTCTAATTTAAATAATATAAGTAATAAATCAGTTACTGCTATTGGTACAGGTTCGAAAACCCAATAAGATGTTACTATTAACATTACAAAGGTAGATCTTGATTCCTAAAATAAAGAAAATATCCATGTTACTTAATTCATGTCAATGTTTTAATTTGGAATAGATGCAAAATCATTTTATTGCAATATTTTCTTATACCAAATCTATACATTTGTATTTAAATTAAATAAAAAAGGGTGAATTTAATTACGCTATTTTAATTTAAATATATTGATAAAAATGATACCACTGAAAAGATTATCCTTACAAAGGTTTTTAATTGTTATTTTTTTTAAATTAGTCATGGTGTTACAAATTAACAATTCTAATTTAAATACTATAGGTAATAAAGCAGTTACTACAGGTTCGAAAACCCAATAAGATGTTACTATTAACATTACAAAGGTAGATCTTGATTTCTAAAAAAAAAAGAAATTGTCCATGTTACTTAACGCATGTTAGTGTTTTAATTTGAAATAATAGCAAAAATCACTCTATTGTATTATTACCTTAGAGCAGGTGTCTCCAAACTTTCCAGCCTTAGGGCCATATTATTTACTCCAGTAAGTACCAAGGGCCAAAATCGTTTTAATTTTCTGCCATTATCTACAATTTGTAGTGTTTTAATGTTTTTTTTCCAAATTATTACAGCAACAATAAGCTATTCGCTGTCGCGGGCCGGATTGACGACACTGGCGGGTCGAATTTGGCCCGTGGGCCGTAGTTTGGAGACCCCTGCCTTAGAGCAAACCTATACATTTGTATTTACATTTAAATACACCATTATAAAATGATGTCACTGAAAATATTATCTGTGCAAATGTGTTAAACGTATGTTTTTTTTTTTAATTAGTCAATGTGTTAAAAATTAATAATTCTAATTTAAATATCTAATGAAAAAAATAATGAAAAAAAAAAAAAATACGAATAAATTAGAAAAAGTTGCAATTTGCGTTGGAAAAGTATCAAGTATTTATTTAGGTAAAAAATTAAAATAACCTTCATAATTGTTTTATTTGCTTGATTAATATAATTTTATTATTATATTAAAAATAACAATAATAGGCAAATGAATAATTAAGTGCAAAATACAGTACAAACGGTGTTATATCACCAACACCTTTAACATAAATTACATTGTTTCAATATTAATTACACTAAATTTAATTTATCTAATAGTTATAATTAAAATTCAACTGTTCAAATTTGTATACAGCAAAACTCTATTAGGTTTTATTGTATACAGATTTGAACAGATGTACATTAAAATTTATAAAAATTTACACATAGAATACACAGATATACAAAAAATAGACATTGACACAGATTAAACAGTGATAATTTATCTATATAACTTTTACATTTTTAGGATTTAATGAGATAAAGCATCAAAAACAGTTTCTAAGAACATTACTATAACTGCAATCTATTTAGAAGACATTGAACTGTAATATGTATATATAATCAGGTAAAATGTGTTTTAAATGATAATAATTATTTTCTCCTGGCATTTGTAACATTAAAATAACAAATATTTTTAGTAAATGAGATGTATACTTTGAAAATTTGGCGTATAATTCTTTTCGAGACCATTTTTTTACGAAGAACTGTGAATCATATTGATTGAATAAAGGCCTTATCTTTATGCAAAGGTATGTGTCTTGGTAGGAAAATTCCGTCTCTCTTTCTTTGTTCTTCTGTTGCATCAGTTAATTACTTACTTATTTTTTCATTAATTAAAAACTACACTCAAGAAAGGAAAATCTAAGAAAAATTATTATCAAGGTTAAGTTATTTAAACGATACTAAAATTTCTTCTGGTGAGGGCGATTTGTAAGTGGCCATAGTTAAGACTAAGTGGATAAGACGCCTGACGACATAAGTTGCCGATTCATATCAGGGTCATAATAATAAGTCCTGAAAAATACTTTAAAAAGCTGTTTACCGGTTGTTTAAACCTGGATGTTCACTAGCAATTTTTTTATGTATGTGTACAAACGGTGTTATATCACCAACACCTTTAACATAAATTAAATGTGTTTCAATATTAATTACACTAAATTCAATTTATCTAATAGTTATAATTAAAATTCAACTGTTCAAATTTGTATACAGCAAAACTCTATTAAGTTTTATAGTATACAGATTTCAGCAGATTGAAATTATTTGTAAACAAACTGTCTGCAATATAGTGAAAAAAAAGCTGGAATTGACTTTAAATTTTTTTTTTTATATTACTTGTTTTTATTTATGCAACCTATAAAAAATTGTTAGATTGAACAATTAATAAAACGGTTATTAGTTATGAAAAATTCAAAATTATTTAATGTGAATACATTTATTTTATAAGCATGATATAGATGAACTAATGATATAGAGGAAATCAATTCATGTAGTTATTTTTATTTATGATGTAGCCTATACAAAATTGTTAGATTGAGCAATTAATAAAACATTTATTATTCATGAGAAATTCAAAATCACACTATTTCCTAATTTAAACTATCACAATTGAATTTGTATTATGTGAGAATTAGTTATTATAATTTGTATCCACTTAATTGCATTTCTATTAAATATTGTGATACTTTCTTTGGTATTTTTAATGATTTTAATAACCACGAGAATCGCGCATTCAATTTATATATACTGGTATTTAAAGCAGCCATCTTCGAATCATCTAATTAACAAAGGGTAATTGAAAGGTTTATTTTCCCTCCTGAAACAGGACATTGAAAAATGTTGATAAATGTTCACTTCGCTACAATTTTTTAATTAAATAAAAATATATTTTTTATTTTTTACATTTCAATAATTTTAAATTTTTAGAAAGTATCGTACAATAACGGTTTTGAAAATAAAGATATAAATGGAATCAATTCATATAGTTATTTTTATTCATGATGTAACCTATACAAAATTGTTAGATTGAACAATTAACAAAACATTTATTAGTTATGAAAAATTCAAAATTATTTAATATGTATACATTTATTTTATAAGCAAGTCTGAAAGTGTAGTAAAAATAATTATTTATACAGCATATAAAAAACCTGATCATGATTTTGGTCTCTTAAAGTGGTTGTTGTCGGTTGTTGCTTTGTACTTTTTCGGAAGAATGTCAAAGGTACAGTTATCATATTTCATAACCAATGAAATAGACACTCGAATCATTTTAAATAGTTAATTACTTATGTTATGCAAAATATATTATAATTTTTATAATTCTCCGTACAGGTATTTCTCTAAATAAAGCATAATACACATGTGAAAGCTATATTCAGTCACCGATTTTATTCAAATATTGCTATCCATATCAAAGTCATAAAAAAAGAACAAAAATTTTCGTGTTAATATTTCGAATGAAACAATCTTTTAAACTGTTCTTAAATCTAAATTTTTGAATTTTCGATTCAAAAAGTTTTCTGAATGTTTTATTAATAATTGTTTTTCCATTTTTTGATTAAATATCTATATTGAATTCCAGAAACAGTGATGTCTTCAATACATAAAAATATTTCCGCTATTCAATATTTATAGGTAACCTATTTACAATGTATCTATTCGAAAAAACATTTTAAATGTTCAACGTTAGTCTTTCCAGTTAACATAATACTCTATCCATTTAGATTAATTTATCGTGGAATTTAGCCATATAAAGTATATAGCTAAAATGTAAATGTATCTTAAGGTATAAAACTAAAATGCCCATATAAACTGAATATGTTATAATTAATGATGGAATTATCACTAGTTTTTATAGAAATATTTTGTTGTATTGCGCTCATAAAACTAAACAGCAGATGCATTATTTTAATCATTGTTGTTAAACCATTACCATCATTACTATGAAATTCTGAATGAATGAAATGAACCATAAAATTCTAAAACAATATTCTGTTAACAAAATGTCGACCCTCGTTGTGGGGAATTTTAGAAGAAGAGTGAAAGTTTTGGTGAGTTTCTGAAACAATGTTATACATCATTGTTTTTAACAAGAAACCACTATTGCCAAAATAAGTTCTCTGAAACTCAGTTTCGCAAGCACCCTTGCACTTAATATTATTAAAATTGTTTGGCTTGGATTTATTTGAATAATAGTAGCACTTATATGGCAACAATTTTTGATAAAAACAAGTTTTTAGTTTGTATAATTTTTGATGCAATATTGTTGTTTAAAAGCTATCTTTCATATACACCGGAGATGCATTTATATCATATATATTATTTAAGAGGCGAGGTGTGACCGTTTGATTATATATCTTTTTTACTTCAATACTTTATTTTTTCATTTTATTGAGTAAACTAAATAAAATATTCTGTTATTTTTAATCATTGTTATTAACAACTATTTTAATTGCATATTGTCCTTTGAAAACTAAACAGCAAATACAAAACAAACATAAACTGTTTTTATGCATAGATTTCATGGGAATTTCTAAAATGATTATTTTTATTTTAAATAAAATTTTATTTGAATTTATATATGTATATTCAAACATTCTTTAAAACAAGAAACCTAAAAATTCAGGGGAAAAATTATACAACAAAAACATTAGAAAATTGTTTTATTCAAATAATAATGTTATTGGAAAATATAAAATATATTCTAGAAGTTTTTATGTAATTAACTAAAAAAGTTTTATTTTTATAATGCATAAAACTTTTAAGTGCGCAGTGTTCTTAGTTCAGAATTCAATAGTTTTTATAGTTTACGTGATGATACTCTTCTTTTAGAAAATTAAAGGCAAGTCATAATAACAATACAGAAATGAAATAGGTTGCACATTTCATATTATATTCTAACACGTGCATTTACTTTTCTATCAGACAAAAATTAGGTCATTACTTGATAATTTGAACAGGGTTCCCGCTTTTCAATTACTTAAATATTTTTTCAAGGTTGTAAGCCTTTATGCAGCTGCAGCTCATGAGAAAATAAGCTCGCAGAAGTTAAATTCGTAATATCTTCTAATTTCAAATTATTTTTTATTGTTAAAATGTGTAATTTTTGTTAATGAATTTTAGCATAAATTTCATTTTTGGTCTTCGAAATTATTTAGAAATTCATATTTATTTATACGATTATTCTTTGATCATATATATTTATATAATTTATTCATATAAATTTAGAAATTTTTTTTCTATTTTTGTAATTTATTTAAAAAAAAATATTTAATTTAACATTTAAATTCATTCCGCAATAGCTAACTATGAATCATAATGTATTCAATAACAAAAATAATTTTTCAATAATTGTTGTACAAAAATTTTTTATGACAAAAAGAAAATTGCAATACATTATACTAACTAAACATTTTCATTATATTAACATTATTTATTTAATTAGCATTTATATTAATATTTATTACTAAATATTAGCATTATATTTACATATTAACTAAACATTTGTTTCATATTTTCATTTTCATATTTTTCTAAACTTTTTTATATTTTGAATACCTCGTAAATGAGCAAATTTTGAAGAAAACTATTTTATTGCTTAGAAATTAAGAATGTATTATTCGCGAATTTCTTTCAAAATGCAATTATTATTTCTTAAAAAATCAAATAATAATACTATAATAAAAATTAAGACTAATTTAAGATTTTATGCAAATTATTATTTATAAGGGTTTCATATGTTGAAATACATTAATTGCTTTATAAATAGTAAAATGTTTTGGTTACAAGCAATATTTGTATAAGTATAACAGTGTTACTTAAAAAAAATCAAATGCAAAAAATAAAAAAATAATAATCCAATAAGTCAATGATACTTTTTAATATGTATTTATAACATTGCAATTTTTTTTTAATTTTTGATGTAAAAATTTTTTGTTTACTCTAATGAATGTATCAACTAGTTATATTTAAGCTTGTTCCAACCATTCTCCTCTCCCTAACCCGTTGAACAAAAATTTCATTCACGATTTCAATCCGCCTATCACTTTTAAACGTACCAGTTTTCATTCACTTATACATATTGAGACACAAAATAGTATCAACATATAGTCATTCAGTAAATTAAAATAATAATTAAAAGATTCAAATTAAGCTTTATAAAAAAGATACGAAGCTAATCCTGGTAATACACATTATAGTACACACTTGGTATCCAATTCAACACTAAAATGGTGGCCTGCTTTCAAACCATTTTAAATAAAAATGTGAATTCCAGAAGCTTTGAGACGATTCGAGAAATAGTAATTCTAGATGAATTACTGGAAATGAAAAGAACTACAACAAAAGAAGATGAGGTGTATTTCTACTACTACTACATTCCATGTACATTTGTTTTAACCCCTGTTCATTTTCCCGATGGCGGAAAGTACATTGTTAACCAGGATGACTTTCAGGTGTAATTGCCTATATTTGAGTTTAGTATGGTAAGAATACCAAAAGAAAATTGATTGTCAATACGATATTATTTCCTACTGTATTACAATAGATGTAGTATTTGACTGTATATAGGCAGAGTTTCACAAATCTCGAGCAGAATTCTAAATTAGCAGAATCTCGAGTAGAATTCTACACAAGCAGAATTTCAGGCAGAATACTGCACTAGCAGAATCAATCTCTGTAGAACATTTATTCTACACAAGCATCAGACATGTAACAGTTTAAAGTAGTGATTACAACACAAGTCTACAATGGATTTCAAAGAGCCTTTTGCACGCTATCTTTGACCATTACCACTGGATTGAAAGTTAACAATTATTAATGAAGATTAATTAATAGACATCAAGAACCTTATATTAAAACATTTGAGAAATTATTTTTCATTTTTATAGAATAATGGTGTAAAATGAAGTCTAGCATAAATAAACCTTAAGTATCAATACATTAAAAGGCAAGACAACCTAGAAATGAAATAAATGTTGCCTCGGTGGATCAAAATGCATTGGTTAAAGAAACTTTATTTTGCTTCTTATAAATTCAATTTTGAAATAATGGTAATTTTAAAGCAAATTTTACTTCATTTACTAAATTTTCTATTCAATTTCTTTGAACGGGGATAATTTTATTTAATTGTGTATATTTCTTTAAGCAATTTTTTTAGATTAATTCAAAATATTTTGTTAAATTCTGTGATTTATAGCATAATACATTGCTATAAAAATGCATTTTTATTATTCATATGTCATATTTCTGTTATGAATATTTCACGTTTATGGCTCTAAATAAAAACTAACCTGCTACCAATTTTTTTCTAACTAAATTTTAATTCGTTATTTTCAATCAGATATTCAAATAATAGATATTAAAAAATCTTATGAAAAGCACGTTTAATCAAATTTTAAAAAAATTAATAATATTTTAAATATATTATTAACCTGGTCTTTTTTTATGATGCTTTTTCTTAGCCTTCTACTTTTACTCAAATGAAATATATATATATATAAATTTAAATATTTTCATAATACATGTGAAATAATATTATTACCTTATAATAATATCAAATAATCTTAACAGCGATAGCATTTAAGCAATTTTTAAGATTTATCCTTTTAAATAACCGTGGAAAAAGTACACATGTAAAAATTTAAAAAAAGTATTTACATTTGTTTTAATATTATTATATTTGTTGTTTTGCTAGAATATTGTTAAAAAATATCAGTTTTTTATTTAATATTTTTAAAAACATACCACAAATTGTGCTTTGGAAAAATCTGACTTACTTGCCTTGTGAGGAGATATAGCCAGTGGTAATGACACCAACAATATGAGAATGCTCAAAATATACACAACAATCTTTCGGTTCTTCCGAATAATCGTCCAAACCGACATGATGAATTACTTCCAAATGAAAAACGAACACAGGATGCCGTAAATTTAGAACGAAACCAATGTGTGAGGTTCTTTTTTAACAGCACTGAAGTCAGAGTCGGAGTGTTCGCTGTATCCTTGCAATAGTTTAATGAATACGAAAAGGGGAAATGCTTTATCGCGTGAACTTTGGCCCATCCGAAACATGAAATATAAATATTTTTGTCTTCTTTGAAGACATTACGCTTGAAAGAACCTTTATGATGAAATTCGACAACAGGTTGGTGGTGACAAGTTTTGTTGAGTATTGATAAAGATGCATGTATTTTTAACCTCGCCCAAACGTATACATCCACTTGAAATGATTTCATAGAGATATTATATAAAATGGGATACTACATTAACAAGATTTTTTTTATATCTGTGTCATAAATGAGATGCCATCTGATGTTATCAATTATTAAATAAGCAATCATTAATAAGTGACGATGCATATTTCTTTCAATATTAATGATCAGATATTTGATATCGAGTCTTTCAAGTTCAACAACATTAGCAGACTTTGAAGAAATATTTTTAATAAATTGAGTAGGCCATTAATAAATTAAGTACATTTCAATATTCATATAAATTTACGAATCCATACAAAATCGATAACAGTTTTATTGAATTTTTAAAGTTATACAGTAAAAATAAAATTCAAAGGAGCAAAATATTTTGGTTTAATTTATATCTGTACAATTAATGTCTACAGATCAGTGCTCTTAACTGTTAATATCTACATAGAGATTTTTACCTTCATAAAAAAAGAAGACATTTTTAATTTCATTGCATAAGTAAATTGTCTGTAATGCATTTTGAACTATCTTTTCGCTCTATTTTAAAATTTTCAAATAACGATAAATTCAACTGAAAATTGTGTTCCTAATAAAGAATAATCAAAATCTTCAATGAAGAATTAGATAGCAATATTAATTGTTGATTGATATGCAATAAATAAGAATGTACGTTTTGGAACACATATTTAGTAAATCTTACATAATTGATTGCAAATTGTCTGTAACGCAATTTGAAATATCTTTTTGCTATATTTTAAAATTTTCAAATAATTATAATATCAATGGAGATTTTTGTTACTAATGAAGAATAATCAAGATATTCAATGAAGAATTACGTAGCAATATTAATTATTGATTGATATGCAATATACAAGAATCGATTTTATTTTTTCACAAATAGCATTCAGTAAATCTTACATAATTGATCTACGAGTTATTTGCATTAAAAATATTTTTTTTGTATTTTGCATAATTCGAATAATTGAATTATAATGAAAGATGCAATACAAATTCTTTAAGTTTCAATTATTTCAAATTATATTGAAATTCAATATTTTTTAATTATATCAGCAGGATAGAAACATTTTGCAGTGTAAATGAACTCCCTTAAAATCTTCACTGAGAAATGACACTTTATTTTTGTAATTTCTGCTTGTCTAAAATGAAATGAAATTTCCCAATTTTAGTAATTAAAGTTATTTCAAGTTTAATTAATTTATAAATTAAAGTTTGTTTTGCTTAAAGAAATATTTCAAGACATAAAACATATCATAGTTTAAGATTGCTTCTCTCAAATTCTCAAAATATAATTGAATTATTGCATTAATGAAAAAAAAAATTAATCTTAAAAATTAAAATAAAATAATAATAATAATTAAATAAATAAAAAATTAATAGTTATTTATTATAGCTATAATTAATTTATATTAAAATTATTAATTATTTTATATTTTATTATAATTTATTTTTTTTATAATTTTGTTTAAAAAATAATATTAATAATTTTTCTATTTATTTGTTTTATAATATATTTTATTTAATTCATAGTTATTTAATAGTTAATTAATAGTTATTTTACAATAAATTAATAAAATACTTAATTAATACTAATAAATTAATAATAAAAATATTTTTTAAAAGCAAACATTATAGCCTCAAATCACCCCTCACATTGAAAATCAATGTTTGTTTATTTAAAATTTGACAATCCAGAAATTTCTTACAACATAAAATTACATAATGCCATTTCTTAATCGTAACATTTTATAATTTATCATGTAAATAAAATACAAATTATAGTAAACAATAATTATAAATCTTGGTAATATGGTAGCAACGACTTATAATTTTTCTTGTACATCTTGCCTTTCAAATATTGTTTAGAATGATCAAATAAAATAGCTGATGTTCCATTTACAAAAATGATAATGCTGAAAAAAAGTTATAAATTCAAAATTTAAATTTCTGCAGCTTTAGTTAAGTTTCAAATGTTTAAAATTCTGTTACGTTTGAAAATGTGGCTGCTTTATTATTTTGTATAGCCCAATTTGGAAATTGATGCAGATCAAATATAGCTGCTCCGAGTGTATTGATCATGAACAAATGAACACAGCAACAGACTAAGTTCATAACAATTCCCGGCTTTGCCTGGAAAAAAAAAAAAGGAGAAATCCATTCTTAAAATAAAATAAAATTTAAAATATGCAATCAATATTTGATTTTTACAAATTGTAAAAAATATAAGATTTTATTTTTTTAAATAATATCTTGTAGTTTTAAATAATTATTGCAGAATTTTGGTTGTTATCCTTAATAAAAGGCATAATAAATAAGATTAGATGGTAAAAAATAAATAAGTTGATATGATGATTAAATTAGTATTTGATGTTTTAAGAGAGTTATGATAGCACAGTACAAATTATTGATATATTGAGAAGTTCATGAAGTTTTTAAAATCAAATGCACTATTGTTAAAAAAAATATGCATATCAATTGTCATCAATTGTCATAGCAAAAACTGCTCCTAGCGTCTCAATTAATGCAGAGGTTAACATTCCTAAATACCTCTGGAAAAACTGTGTATGTTAGTAAAAAATGAATCCATATATTCTTTAAAAAATTAATTTATATATGCGTTTTCTAGGTGAGGGAATACATTGGAGTTTGCGAAAATGAAGGAGCAGACTTAGCAAAGTGTGCTTTTAATTTATCAATTAGTTAGAAAATTTGCATTTCTATAGGTTACTATAAGAACTTCTGTTGCTAGAAAATAATCAGCAAATAGGAGGAGGAGTATGCTTAGTAAAAAGTGCTGCTAATTTCTCAATTAATGTAGAGGTTAGCATTCCTGAATATCGTTTGAAGAACTGTATATGTTAGTAACAAAATGAATCTAATAAAAAAACTAATTTATATAAGTTTTTTCTATGTCAAAGGATACATTAGAGTTTTCGAAAATGAAAGAACCGACTTATCAAGGTGTCTTTTTAATTTATCAATTAGTTTGAGTAGTTTGCATTACTATATATCATTATAAAAACTTCTGTTGCCGAAAAATAATCAGTAAAGGAGAAGAAGAGTATATTTTCTCTATAAAAGCAATCCCTCAAAAAAAAAAATTCCTTCTGTGAAGAAAATATTGAAAAGTAAAAACTTTTTTTTTTCTGTGATTTCAAAATTATTCAATTCTTTAGAAAACAATGACCTTTCTAGTATCGTTAAATTTCTTAATTTCTATCAATATGCTTAATGCATAGCATTAGTTTCTTTATACATTGTAACAAAGTAGTGTATTTTTTCCTTCTTTAAATTAATGTTTTAGTTTTAGTTTTTTCTTTTCTTCTATTTTTTTTCTTTTTAATATTATATTTCATTTATTTTACGTGTTTTTAGTATTTTTTTTTTTAATGTGTCTTTTGCACTTCCGTGTATTATTATATTGTATGCAAAATTTTGCGAAGGTTACTTACTATTGTAAGCCTTGTTATTTGAGTGACGCACGAGGAAATTTTACGAAGGTACTAATTAAAAAATGCAGCTGAAAATAGTTAGATCATTGAAAATACTCATGAAGGTCATATATGCAGATTTATCCCGACTTGTAATGAATATTTGCTCAATTTAACATCCAATTCAATAGAAATAATAAAAAAAAAAAAACTATGCTGGTAAAAGATGTTGATTTTCAAAGCAAAATAAAGGAATGAATTGTTTTCAAGAAAAAAAGTATAACAAAATACAAACTATTTGTATATAGTGCGGATCCACCATGCATTCCCACAAAAAAGCTATAACCTTGAACTCAAAGTTAATAGATCTTTCTTTCAAGGTCGAGTTGACCTGTACGTTAGACTTTGAATTTTGCAGTGTTTAGTGTATCCCATTTTTTTTTTTTTTTTTTTTTTTAGATTTTGAAACAGATAATTGGGGAGGGAGAAAAGGAAAAGGGAGTGTGCAGAGTTGAGTGAAGAATTCCAGGTAGTACGAAGGGTACAAAGACACTTAATGAACTGGATTTTAAGATGATTTTGTAAATATTTGATATATAATTGTGTTTGTACTATGGATTGCAGTTCTGCATTGCTGTATTAGCAAATTTTAATAAATATGCAGCTAAACATCGCGTTTTTAATTTGAGAAATAATATAGTTGTATCCATAAACAACACTGAATCAAGACCACACGCATATCCGGCCCTAACTTTTACTTATATTATCATCAGATTTTCAAAAATTATATTGGTGATAATGAAAGAATGATCCAGGCAGCAAAAAAAATAAACATGGTGCACAACCAAAATTCCTGAAAGACATTTAAGTTAAACTATTCTCAAATGCGTTTGAAATATTTTTACAATTAATCATTCAATACAACGATGATATATTATAGTGGTTGAATCAATTAAACACCATCTTAGATAAATTGTAATAAAAAGGGCAAAATTCAGAATTCGGTAATTATTACTGCAGATTACAGAAAATCTTGCTACAGAGGAATATAGAACTGAAGAACAGTATAAATTTTACAAAAACAATGGTAACAAAATTGTAGTAACTATTAAACTTTATTCCTTCACAGTTGCATTATTGTAGTCTGACTAGCATCCTTAACAAGTAATTGTCCGTTTGTCCGTTTTTAACTTATGAAATCAAAATATTCTATGAATCCTGATTCTAATTGATTTATACAGAGATGTCCACCATTACATTTTCAGATCTTGAATTATTGAGTATAACAAACATAAAAACTTGCTTCTACAACTCATAGTTTTATAGATTATCCAAAAACAATTTATGCCAACATCCGTTGCTAAGAAAAAGTGATTTATCGAAATTTAGTTACTTAACACATTTTGTTTTTGAAAGGAGAAATTTGAATTCTGATTGCTATGAGTTTATGTCTGTCACTGAAAAAAGAGGCTTCATTTCACTAATTTTAAAAAGTTGGGGGCCTCATGGCCGAGTGTCTGGCGCTCGGTACGGCAGGTTTCGGGTTCGAGATCAGGCGGTGCCATTGATGGTTGCAGTGATTTGGAATCCACTTTAAGCCGTAGATCCCAGTTTAATATGACAGAGCGTTGGGCGTAAGGCAGACAAACCCACCCTGTAAAAAGTCAGCGTCGCGGAGCAATGTCAGACTTCTACCTACGGGTGCTAAATCACATCAGAAGTTGACCCCCCTTTACCTCCATGAGACAACACGGGTTCTTGGGCATGATCTAGATGTTGCTGTCTACTAAGTGGGATAAGAAACAACAAATAAAAATTTTGTACCTGGAACCTATGAAGTGTTTGTAAAACTGAAAGATATAATAAAGTATTTGCATTGCATACAAATATCCTCGATTACGAATATCAAATATCTTCCTTATGAGCATATTATTTCCTTATGAGCATTCCGACGCGACGCGACCTGCAGTCCGGGGTCACGTCGGCAAATATGCTACGAGGACAATCAACTTCTTACAGCTCAACATAAATGGTACCCAGAGAAAAGTTGCCGAACTTTCTGGCATTCTACATACAAACAACATTCACGTTGCCTGCTTGCAAGGGGACGAAACTTAATCATAAAGCTGAGTTTTAAAATCAAGGGATATACGGCAATCAGAAAGTACAGCACTGGAGGAGGCCTATCAGCACTGGAGGAGGACTTGCTTTCTTGGTCAAGACATCAGAAGTGAAATACATCGAAGTCCTTCCGAACTTTCCACCTCACAGCACCACAGAAGCTCAATCAATAAATATCCTTCTTCCAGAGCATACTATTACAGTTATAAATGCTTACCATCCTGACACGGCACCTATTGACACTCTGTTCTTTCAGGATCTACAAGCTGAGACCAAAATTATTTTCGGAGACCTTAACACAAAGAGCCCTTTCTGGGGCAACAATCTGCTTGATGCTAAGGGAAAACAGATCGAAGACCTTATAGACGACCTCAATCTGACAATTCTTAACACGGGAGAAATTACATTTGTCTCTAAGACAAATGGCACAGCATCTGCTTTGGATATTACTGCCATTAGTTACCTCTCTGCTGACAAAACTCGAAGGCGAGTGCTGGAGTCAGCGATTAATGATTATTATTCTGTACTTACCTCCTTCTCAATGGATCAAGATTCTCCCGTACAAGTAAAGCGCTCATGGAACTACCGCAAAGCTAACTGGGATGGATTCACACAAGAATTGGAGAAACTTTGTTCTAATTTACCTGAACAGTATAATCTTGAAGAACTTATCTCACTGTTCACCAGGAACATCCGAAATGCAGCAAAACACCACATCCCAAGAGGAAAGCGGAAGGACAGTTGGATTCCATTCTGGAAAGACCAAAACACCGAAGAACTTATTCATGAAAAAGATTCTATTAGTCAAAAGCTCCAGGTGAACAACAATGAAGAACTTAGGCGTAAACTTGTGGAAATCAGCCATAAAGTTGAAGATCAAATCTCTGTCTGCAAGCAGAAAAAATGGGCTGAGCTGTGCAGTAGTCTTGACCCGAGAAAAAGGACATCTCAATACGGGAATCTGATAAAGATTTTAACTAACTCCAGCAATTCAAACCAAATGAACCCTCAGTCAAACGTCCTCGCAATCAATGATGAACATGCTAGAACTAATATAGAAGCTGCAAAGATGCTTGCAAAGCAATATGAGAAGACAAGCAAATTAATGTTTTCGGCAGATGACAGATCGCAATACAAAACATATAAATCAATCATTGAAAATAACAAAATTACAACCGAAGGCTGCAATTTTATATCTGATCTTACCCTTGAAGAACCGGACTCTGCTATTCACCGATTGGATCCAAATAAATCACCAGGACCTGATGTCATCTTCGGGCAAATGACCACTCATTTTGGTGAAAATGTAAAAAGGTTTCTACTTAATATTTTTAACGCCTCCTGGTGTACTGGAAAATTGCCCAAGATTTGGAAAAACTCTATTATTATACCAATTCTAAATCCTGGAAAGAATGCCACCATCTGTAAAAGCTACAGACCTATCTCTCTAACTTGCATCCTCTGTAAACTTATGGAAAGAATCATCCACCGCCGAATTATGGACTTCCTGGTAAAGAACAATTTACTCCACTTCTATCAAACAGCCTATCGAACAAAACATAGCACTGTGGATCAGTTGTTTTACCTGAGTCACTCAGTTATCAATGGCTTCGAGGAAAAACCTCATAGGAAAACTGTTGCTGTATTTTTGGATCTATCTGCAGCTTTTGACAGGGTTTGGCGGCAAAAACCTATACATATTCACAGTACCGGGATCAAAGGCAATGCGCTTTTATGGATTAATGATTTTCTCAGAGGTAGAAAATCCTCTGTTAGATTCAACGGTGCACGATCGAAGTCACATAGATTATGGGCTGGGGTACCTCAGGGCTCAATTCTTAGTCCTCTTTTGTTTCTTATTTACATGAACACCATCCATCCCCATATTCATTCAGATGCATGAATTGCCTGTTACGTTGATGATATTGCAATATGGCACACTCACAGAAATATTACAACTTCTCAGAAAGCCCTAAACGTCACTTTGAAGAACATTGCTATTTGGTTAAAGGATCTTAAACTATCTGTCAATGCGGACAAGACCAATTTTTGGTCTTTTCTACTGATAGGAAACACAGGAGTACATTTAATTTAAATATCAAGATCAACGATTCTCCCATTAAGAGGATTGACTTCCCCACCTATCTAGGCATTACCATGGATTCTGAACTTCGCTTCACAAGGCACATCGAACACACTGCTAATAAAGCCCTGAAAGAGTTAAGTATTATCAGAAAAATATGTGGAAATACTTGGAGATCAAGGCCTAAAACTGTAAAAAATACATTTTGCTTCATCATTAGACCTCTGCTTGAATACGCCGCCCCGATTTGGAATCCAAGCTCCCAATCTTCTAAAATGGACTCTATCCAACACAGAGCATCGAAAATCATTATAGAAGCAGTCTCCTCAACCAATAACAACAAGACCGAACAGGAATGTGGCCTACCTCCTCTCGAAAACCTACGCAACCTTGCCACCATCAAATTTACTAATAGAATTCGTAATAATAACATGGATCATATCTCTATCAGAGAATTTAATGAATGGAAGGGCGTAACCAGACTCAAAAGATCCTCAACTCTACAGCTTGATAAAGATATCAGAAGTCGGATAAATTTGGAACATTCCTCTCTGGATTTTGTTCAAAAGCCCCTTTTTCCCAGAAAACCACCAAGTGAAAATAAGTTTGGTTTGAACCTATTGAAACCTTGTTCAAAAAAAGAAGACTCCAACATTCTCAAACAAAAAGGCCTTGATACCATAGATAAGTTCTCACAAGGTAATCTTGCAACAGCATACACCGATGGCTCCTCTGACAAATTCCTCAATAAGGGAGGTGCAGGCATCTTCTTTCTACTTCCAAATGGAAGTAAATACCATCATAAAGTGAACACAGGCCTGAT
The DNA here is from genome assembly GCA_021605075.1 of Caerostris darwini. Classification (NCBI taxonomy): domain Eukaryota; kingdom Metazoa; phylum Arthropoda; class Arachnida; order Araneae; family Araneidae; genus Caerostris; species Caerostris darwini. The sequence continues at coordinate 228,479 of BPLQ01006949.1, forward strand.
AGCTACAAACTTCACCAGTCAGCTCATAGCAATTAAAGAGGCTGTTGCTTTATATCTAAATGACTCAAATATCTCAGGCCTCACTGACGGGTTAGTGATTTGTTCTGACTGCAAGTCGGCTCTGGAAGCAATTAAAAATGGAGATACTAACATCACTTCTGCGATGAATGTCCTGCTCGAGACTCTAACTGTAGAGGAAAATCCTGTCATCTTCAATGGATACCTACACATGTCAACATTGAGGGCAGCGAATGCGCTGACTCTTTAGCTAAAGAAGCCAGGGACAATGATTAACCCAGGACTACCATCACACTTGTAGATGCTAACGCAGTTGCCAAAAGCCGACTAATTCCTCATAACTTTAAGAAGCCACTAATCACGGACTTCAACTGCCCTAGGAAGTTGACATCAGTTATTAGCAGACTCAGAACTAATAATTACAGAGGGATGAAGATTCTCCCAGACAAGACCAGGGAATACATCCCCTGCAGAAATTGCCCCAACGCTTTCCTAATACCTAAGCACATTCTAGAGTGCCCAGCACTCACTCCCCATGTTTTGCAATTGGGTATTGTGCCAATCGAGGCCCAATTAAGAGAAGTCCTGTATAGTGAAGCGGCGCCATTGCTAGCGGACGCTATCGTGAAGACTTTTGACTTGATCTAATTTTGATAATTATATTTTAAATCCATGGACACGCTAACAACAACTTTCAACTCGTTGGAGTACTTATAGTACTCAAAAAATTCTAGATTTAAAAACATCTGTACATTGTAACTTACCATATCCATGGTTTTCATATTACTATTTTCATATATTATCGCATTAGGGGGAGTTGCAACGGGTAACATGAAAGAAAATGAGCATGATATTGTACAAGTCAGCATTAAAAGAAGAGGATTCACTCCAATAGATAAAGCCTATAGAGAAAAAAAAACATTATAGACGTTTAATTTTTTTTAAAAATGGAATTTGAAATGCATTCACCTTTATAACTGGTTAAAGTTGAAAATCTAAGAGAGTAATATTCTTGGTATTACGGGGCTCTATCAAATGTATATTTTTAAAATTCCTTATATATAGTTTTTTTCCTTTCTTTTTTTAAAACTTTTTTTCGCATTTTTAAATTGAAAATTTAATAGTATGTAACGAAAAAATCATATTCAAATTAATATTAAATTATAAATAATAATATTAATAACAATAATTAATATTTAATAATATATTATTATTATTAAATTTGAAAAAAAGTATTAAAAATATTCAAATTTTCTATTTGAAGAAGTAAAAGAAAAAAATTAAATTACTTTATCATTTTTATCCGGAAAAAAAATTAAACTTTTTTCTCCACGATATTATTTGAAATTTTTGTACGAACCTGAATCAAAAATATAATTTTTCCAAATATCTTTACTTCCAATACTCTTAAGTCTTACATTACTATTCTTACTAATTTCGAGAAATTAATTTTGGACTAATGCCAAAATAAAATAACCCCATAATTTACTTACCATTTGATTGAGTACAGGCAACATAATGGTGGCTAAAGTTGTATTTGAAATAATTTCAGTCAGTATAGAAATCGTGAAACAAATAATCGCAACCAAAACTCCTGGTGGTAGAATGCTCAATGATGACAACTTCACACTAAGTAAATCTGAAAATCCAGATTCCTACACGTAAAAAGAAATGTAATTAATTTATATTATTCTACTATAATTTAGAATTATTTAGATTTACATTTTAAAAATTTAATTATAAAATAATTATGTTTTTATTAACGTAGCTGTATCTTTGATTTAAGTATAGAAATCATGAAACAAAAAAATCGCAACCACAACCCCTGATGGTAAAATACTCAACGATGACAGCTTCATACTAAGTAAATCCAAAAATCCAGATTCCTACTTGTAAAAAGAAATGCAATTAATTTAAATTGTTCTATTATAGTTTAGAATTATTTTTTTTAAAATTCAAACTATAAAATAATTTGTATTTTTATTAGCGTATCTTTATCTTTCATTTACAATTTTGTATATTCTTTAAGTTCTTCTTTCCCTCATATTTAAGTTCTATGTTTTTAAAAGAAAGAGGGAAAAGAGAATAATTCCTTTTGGGAAAGTCTATGGACCCTTTGAGACAGGACTTAATTCAATATGTTCAAATATTCCATCATAATCCTCGCTAATTCTACATTTTCTTAATGCGAAGTAATGATGGAAATTTATGCCACCATTTGGAATCAAAATCTAAATGATTAACCTACTAGCTAGGGGTACTAAATCTAGGCCACAAATGGAGAATATTCAAAATTTATTTGATACAAAAATATTTGATATTATAAATACTGTTTTAGATAAATTTAAAACGATTGCGAAGCAAAATTTTCTTATGCTTTTTCATATTTGTTTAGCTTGTTTGTATCTTTCTGATATTATTTTGGTTAATTTGTTTATTGTTCTTTGATGTACTCCAATTTGAACTCATATCGCTAAATCCGAAGCAGGGCCCGGATTTTCTACAGGCTAACTAGGCTGCAAGCCTAGGGCCTCAAGATCAAGAGGAGCCTACAATTAACTTCAAATTCATAATAATTCATACTTAAACTTTAAATGCGAATTATTATGAAATAAATTTATCTGAATTGAATTTGCTTTAATTTTCAATGTATTGAATATATTTTATTTAATTTGATAGAAAATATGATAATTTTTATTGCATATTTTATTTTCGTAGTCAAAGATTTTTTTATTATTTGAATTTTGTTTCTTTGTAAAAGTTGTGTGTTATGTTTGATTAGTTATTGTTACAAGTACTATATATAGTGCTGAGAATAAATGTCCAAATAAGTGTTCTCGACTTTTTTTTTATTTATTATCCGTGCCACATTTTTTATAAAGATTAGTACCAATCACAACATGTTTCATTTAACATAATGATATACATCACAGTAATGATGTATTTAATATCTCTCATATAATTACAAACTTAAAAATGGGAGGTGAAAGGGCCTCATAAGTGGAATAGCCTAGGGCCTCTTTTCATCTACATCCTGCCCTGATCCGAAGGAAGGATTTTCTGGCAACAAGTTTACCATATTTATATTCGATGTTGTAAATGAAATATTCATATTCGATTTTGTAAATGAACTATTCATATTCGATGTTGTAAATGAACTATTCATATTCGAAGTTGTAAAGGAAATATTCATATTCGATGTTGTAAATGAAATATTCATATACGATGTTTTAATGAAAAATTTAATTTAGCATTTCAGTAGCCTGAGAATCTAACGGCTTGGTTATTCTTTGTTAACTAAAATTATTTGGACACTAATTACCTTAGCCCCATGCGCTAAGCCAAATCCACCTCCAAATAATATAATAATAGCCCCACGGCAATTTTGCTTGAACTGATTTCCACTTCAAAATGGGTGGACTGTTCAGATCTCGAAGGTTGGATGGTAAGAAAAATAAAAGGAAGGCAACAGCCATGGCTGGAGCAGAATCGCCGATTTTCCTGAAAAGAAAAAGTAAAAACAATCGGGGATCACTATAAAATTAAAATAGAAAAAGGACTTATCTTTGCAAGTTTGAAATCAAAATTTCATACACCATTGAATTAATAATTCACCTTTAAGCGATTTCTGTCATTATTCCTGATGAAGAGAATAACAAGTCACGTGCAAAGTTTTTTTGAAAAATGATTTACTCATAAGAAATAAATAATTTTACTCATAAGAAATACCGAAGATATATATTATATTATAACATTATCCAAATGTGTTTCAAATATATCGTTTTACCAAATGTATAATTTCCTTATTTGCAATATCAACTATATATATATATATATGGCTTCTACCTACGGGTGCTCCATCACAACAGAAGCTGCTTCCTTCCCCTTCAATCATGAGCCGTATGGGCTCGTGGGCTTGGCCAGCCAAGTGGGATAAGAAACAACAACAACATATATATATATATAATTCTTCTGTACGTGTGTTTGTCACTGAACTCCTCCTAAACGGCTGGACCAATTTTGATGAAATTTTTTGTGTGTGTTTCAGTGGGTCCCTGGATGGTTTAGACTAACAATTGGATCCTGTAGGTGGCGCTGCAATCAGATTCCAGGATTATTTTTTTATTTTCAGGGCAGGATAACGACTGCCGGGTTTTCTCTAGTAATTTATCTATTTATATGGTTAGAATAATTGTACATGTAAGTTACTTTGTTATTTAAATAAAAAAAAGTTTTAATGATTGCAATACTTCTACCAGATTTCATACAATTTTGAATTATTATTGCTATTGTTATTAAAGAAGCACAATAACAAAACTGAATTTACAATTTTCAATTTCTATTCAATAACAATTTGTGTTAAAAAATTTTTATTTCTGCATAAGTATGCAAGTATTATGTATTCATTATAAAATATCTAATAAATCCCATAAAAACGACAACAGTTTTTTATCAGAAAACGGAGTAATAACAATGTATTATTTCAATCCCTACTATTAGTTCACACTCTTCTATGTATGTCTTGTTCAAATATTCAATCGTTCATAAAATACTTTTTATTCATTCACTCAAGTTCAAATACTTTTTTTGAGCTTGTAGCGGATGACACTTGATGTTAATACAGTTTTTTCAAATATTAATTCATTAATTAAATTTAATTAATTAATTCTAGGTTTTTTTGGATTTAAGTTGCATGTATCTAATGATAGATGGCGCCAGATGTAAGGGGAAAATTTCAACTTTATTTATAAAGGACTTTTTGCAATATAGTGAAAGAAAAGTAGGAATTGACTTTAAAAAAATTTTTATTACTTGTTTTTCTTTAACAGTCAAATATTTTAAGAAATCTACGCTTGAAGTTTAAAGAAATATCACAGCTATTTGAGAGTAGTACGTATATAAAATATTCAAAATTAGTAAATAATGACAAGAAAGAAATATTATAAAGATTCAGTTAAAATAATTATAAATATATATTAAAAAATCTTACTTCGGTAAGCCAAGAAGAGCTTCCCAGCCTGGCATGAATTTTGGATCACGGAATACTAACAAGCACACTAAAATAGAAAACAATACCAATACGGAGGTCTCGTGTGGCCTGTCAATAAGTTAAGAAAAATAAGTATCTCTATTTAACCTAAGAAATTTTGATACAAATCGTACAAGAAATTCAAAATAATTATTAAATAAATAATCAAAAAAATTATCAGAAATAATTACTTAAAATAATAAAAATTGCATACTTTGTAAAACATTCTGAAGTACAAATTTGGATAAAAATGCATCTGAATTATTTATTCATATTATCATGATCAGGGCCGGATTTAGTTAAAAGGAGGCCCTAGGCTATTCCACTTATGAGGCCCTTTCACCTCCCATTTTTAAGTTTGTAAATTGCACGAGAGATAATAAAATACATCATTACTGTGATATATATCAATATGTTGGATGAAACATGTTGTTATTAGTACTAATCTTTATAAAAAATGTGACACGGATAATAAATAAAAAAAAGTCGAGAATACTTATTTGGACATGTATTCTCAGCACCATATAGTACTTGTAACAATAACTAATCAAAAATAACACACAACATTTACAAAGAAACAAAATTCAAATAATAAAAATCTTTGACTACGAAAATTAATGTAATTAAATTAGTGTAATTCTAATTTTGCTAACAATTTGAATGTAGGCCCTTCTTGATCTTAGGCTGAAGCCTAGTTAGCCAATAGGAAAATCCGGCCCTGATCATGATGCACATATATGTAACTACTAAAACATTGGAAAATGTTTTAATGTTATTTTAATTTCTTTTATAAATCGTATAAGAAATTCAACATAATTATTAAATGAATAATCAAAAAATTATCAAATAAAAGAAATTCTTAAAATAATACCAATTACGTACTTTGTAAAACATTATGAATTAGACACATTAACATTGTTTATTCATATTCAACAATTAACATTGTTTATTCATATTCACTCACACAATTAACATTGTTTATTCATATTCATCATGATACATGTACGTATAACAAAACAATGGAAAATGTTTTAAGAAATATTTACAATGGATGCATATTTCTAAATCCTTAGGCTATATGTATTGATTGTAATTTGACTACGAGTAACACATTGATATTTAATTTTCTTATGTATAATAAAAAATAAATTTTGTAATATACTTTGGCCTCCAAAAATTAAAGAACAACATGTTTTTCGAAGCTCACCATAAAAAAACGGACAGTAACAATAAAATTTATAGTTTATATAACTAATAAAAACAAACTTTATGGAAATTTATGCAAAAACAATAGCTACCACATTTTTTTATAGAGAAGATCAGATATATATGAGTGAGAGAAAAATATACAAATATCAGGCTTTCGTAATTACGCGTGTAACTTTTGTTGATTTACAACTTTTGTTAGCAGATTCGTTGACAATAGGCAGTGGGGTCCCGCAATGTCTCAGAGAAGCCATTTGCCCGAATCGTTAAGGTGGCGGTCGGTCTGATTGATGGAAATGGGATTGTCCCAGGCTTATGCTGATAGGTGTCTTAATGTGTCTCGCAGTGTGGTCCACCGTCCCTGGAATCAATATCTAACCGAAGCTTCTGTGTCCAGAAGACTTGTTCCAAGTCGACCACGAGCTACAACACGTGCAGAAGACAGTTTTACAGCTCTTTCGGCCCGAAAGAGAAGACGCATGACTGTTTTGTGCACATGCCATCCAATTTTGGTGTTTCTACATTCATTTCATTTGCAAATTAGACGCAAAAACGGTTGTTCCTTAACTTTTGGAGGGCAGTGTAGTAAAAAGTAAATAAAAACTTGTTGAGGGAATTTAATATATGTTTAATGAATCTGCATGAATTTAATATACGTTTAGCATTTACCTCGACTTCTGTGGTAACCGAGCGCAAAAGTGAATCAGATAATTTCTGCTTATATTTTTTTTATATTAATGCCTAATAATTTTGCTATGCACCTAAGGCTACAATCATTCTCCTCTTTGTTGTTCTAAAATTACGAGATAATTGTTTTAATTAAATTTTATTTTATTTTCAAATTTATGGTCAAGATTAGATTCATATTTATTTTTCTGTGAATTATTATAGAAGATATGAAAGTAAAAATTAGTTAGATATGAAAGATATAACCTAGATAAATCTAAGTCTGCTTAATCTAATACTAAATGAGATTTGTAAATTAATTTTGCGTTTTGTTAATAACTAAATTGTTTAAATTATAAAACAAAACCTGGTATCATAATTCAATATTGAGTTATAACCTCCAGTTAATAATCTATTTGTTATTATCATTATACCGTTTTCATCATATTCGATACTTGTTTTTCTTCATATATCAAATCAATTTTTATGTCACATATTAAATATATTATATACTATCAGGATGATTAACAAATGATTTCATAAAAACATTCAGTTATTAATTAAAAATTTCAAATGTTTACTTTTTTCAATGCTTAGTTTAAGAATATTTTCCCTATTTTTTCGAACAGCTTCTCATAAATCTATCAAGCAGAAGAAGCTTATCACTTACAAAATATTTTAAAAACAATTTTAAATAAACTAAGATAAGTTATTCCTAGAAATTTATCTGCTTTAAAAAATAATTTAACCTTGGAATATCATAATACACTGAAAAAATAATACAAAAATCTCTGATGACTTACTTACGTGATACTTCCTAATGTATCGTATCTCTCCGATATTATTGCAAAAATTTTCTCCTTTGATTCATTGTTGACTCTTATTTTCCTAAAAAATGAAAAAGAAAAGAAAATATTTTTATAATTTTTTTTGTTATTAAATTAAATAATTAATTAAAATAAATTTTTAGAATAACATTTATATTCTTTTTTCTTTACAATTTTATTTAGAATTTTCAAATTTTTCAATGGAAACTATGTTAATTTTTCTCACATTAGAATAATAGGAAGGAATAATACATAATTTTTTTATAATCTTTGATTTCTTTTTGATTTGATCTTTTTGATTTTTTCCTCATCTTTTAGGTCTTTTGATGATTCATTTGAGGATCATGAATATTTAATAGTTCTCGTAAAGTAAATACATTTAGATTTGTATTATATTTATATTTTTATATATTATATAATATACTACGTGACATTTGAACAGTTAATATTTGTAAATTAAATGGAAAACAAAATAGTAAGACCGTTAAAAATATAACTATGATATTTATTTAAAAACAAAAAAAAAGAAAGAAACGTTAAAAAAAGATATCTGAAATGTTATAGTTCCAGCGCCAACTTCAGATAAGAAGAAGACGAAGACAAATTTTTGAGCAACAGGTTCTGTGAATGGTTATCAGTGAAGAGAATGATCACGGAAATAAGAAGTATAACTTCTGCAAATTTATAGGTTCAAAGGAAAAAGACTCCTTAGAAAAGTCAGTCAAGTGACTTTTGCATGCAACATGATGGACTTAAGAACCAAATGAACGACTTAAGACGCGATAAAATATTAACATGGAGGCACAAAATATAACCAGCGACTTGCTATCCTTTGTATAATGTCTTTTTAAATGTTTGGGAAGTATTCCATTGTAATCGATACTTTCCAAAGGAGAAACATTGCACAGCATATTCATAGTCTAATATCAGAGTCTTCATGAAAGTAGACAATTCTCCCATTGACTTAGATATTGCATTCTGTCATCGAGTTTTAAAACAGGTCGTCTTACGAATGGGATCCTGTCCTTAAGACTCATAGTGAAAATTCTTCAATGTCACAAAAGATTTTAGAATTCAGCTGATAAGAAGGAGGGGTTCCATTCAATGACATCAAGGAAATAGATTTTTTTTTTGGCTTGTTCATCTGGAGACATATTGTGCTGAATAGCAATATTTTCGGTGCACATATTAATAACATAAGATTATATATAATATTTTAATAATATAAGACATATTAAGATTATTTTTTAAATCTCTGACAATCTACTGCGTGACCAACCAATTTATACAAAGCGGATCTGGGTAATGAGCTTCTGTGCAGCTTCCTCCCCATAATATTTATCACTGCAAAGTCCAAAACATCAATTGAAGGTGAGCTACAGATTCGTTAACATGGTTTACCAGATATAATTCTCCCTTGAGTGCGATTTGTATAGTTTGCATTTTTATTCGTTTCCTACAGTCAGAATATAATAACGCAGCAGAAATTCATAAGATAATGACCTGGAACTGTTTTGATCTATCTGAGAATGAGTTGGAATTGTTTTGATTCATCAGAGAATGATTTGGAATTTTAACATTTTTTTAATTACGTATTTTTGATATCCCACTTGGGCGAACATCATTTGTACCACCGAAAAATTTCAACAAATCAATAAAACCTTTTTGCTTAATTGATTGCTGATTGATTTTTGCACTGACTTTTTCTATATTTTTAAATACTATCTTATTATTCTTAATTTCACTTCTTTCCGTTATATTCGTATGAAGTAACGGCGAAAAATCCAATCCATTTTCTAGTATATACATTATTTATTTTAATTTAAACTTCACATCATTTCATAATTTTTGCTTTTTTCTTATTGTTTTACGTTCATTATTACATTAAATATAGATTTTTTAATCTTAATTAACTTCTTAATTTGTTTTATGTGAGAAAATTTTGAAGAGAAGACTTTATGTAAAAGTTTTTGTGATTTCTTTAGTTGTGACTATTTAAGTATTTTATTTCTATGAAATACGATGAAAATCAATGTTTTTAACTTTTTTATTCTGTTCCTTTCCTTTTTTTTTTATTCATTCATGTTTCACTGTAAACATCAAACAGTTTTTGCGCTGTCTTTAAAATACTTAGGAAAATATTATCAAAAATATGAATTCCTTTTAAAAAAAAAGAAAGTAAGATTATATAATCGCGAAAGATAATTTAAGAAAGTAAGATTCAGATAACAATGCTGACTAAGCAATCTTTTTATATGAACAAATTGCACTGCTAATGCTGATGAAAATCAAGTATTTATGACCAATTATATTAAATTATTTTATGAATGCAAAGTATTTCCTCCCAATTAATGGCGCGAATTCTTTTCAGAAATTAAATGAATCATCTCATTTGTTATGCTCATTATTAATCTAATTGACTAATAAAATGTATGAGTTATTTTTGAAAGGTACTAAAAATATTCATTATTGTATATCAGGAAATGTCACAGAAACCAATCAACTTATAAGGGACGCATTCATTTGGAATTGGACTTCAGATTCGGTAAAATTAGATTTTCGGTTAGATCAGATTTTACCCTTGCTGATTTTAAGGTTTGAGTTTTCAGCAAATAAACTGGCCCAGGGAAGAGACTTAGACTCTGAACATTTTTATATAAAATAGAGAATTTTATAAAAAATTAAATGAAATAATATATGCTTAAATAAAGAGATAATATATAATAATATATTATATATACAAAATAAAATTTTAAAAGAAAAATTAAATGAAATGCAGTTAATACTCATAATTTTATGCTTAAATAATTTTACAAAGCATTAAAGAGGAATATATAATAATATATTATATATTATCTTATATAAATTTAATTAAAATTGTTACATAAATATAATTTGTAATAAAAAGAAGATCAAATACAATATTTGTATAAAATAAATGCAGTTGTTTTTCAGTTACTCATAATTTTCATTCAGTTTTCTTTTTTAGTTATTCATTATATTTATACAGGGTTAAACAGTGCTTAAATACGTTGTTTTAACAGTCGAAGTTAAGTATGTAGACGGTGACACGTTACTATGTTAAGTCACATTACATTAGTTTAACTACATAACATAATTTTTAATTTAATTGCTGTCTATTACAGTTGACGAAAGGAAGAATTAACTGTTAATTTTAGCGATTCTAGGTGGCGTTAGTAGTAGCGCTTATTTTAGCGCGATTGAATTTGAAAAGGATAGAGCTGAATATTAGCAATTGATTTTAGCGCCCATTAAATTTACAGCTTTCGAAAGGGAAAGTTTGATATTAGCTTGTGATATATATATGTTAATATAATTGTGATATATATATTAACGTTGTTATATATTTTATATTAATTATATTAGGCATACTAACTGAATAAGAAATTTAAATTTCATGCACATAAAATACGTTATGTACAGTAGCTATACATTGAAAATAAAACTAAAGCATTCAACAAATTCGTCCTGGTAGATCTCTCCAACAAACATATTTTATGTTCCAATGGAAAATTACGATCAATTAATTGTATTTATGTTAGTAAACTAATCTACAGATAGAAAAATTAAGGGTCATTAAAATTAACAGTTAATTTATATTAGAGTTAACGTTAGATATATATAAATTAGAGATTTAATTTACGTTAGATTAATGTTATTAACTAAAGTTAACTATTTCCCCATCTCACTCCACATTCGTATAATTACCCATCATACTATCGCTACAACTGTGTGTGAAAAGAGACATAATTTACCATCCAACATCATCTCCCACGTCTAGACCAGCTATGTAATTCCATGTCCTCTAGATGTAGCCTACCCTTCTATAAGTTTGTAAAACTGGTGCTGGGGTATCTTGTGTATGTCGACTTATGTTTCATTTTTATTTAACAAAATACGTCCAGAAAAACGTATACCGATATTTATTAAAGAGAAGTAATGCTGTATTATCTGCTAGTAAACAGATAATTGATTACGTACTGGCCACGAACATACAACATCCAAAGATAGAACCAGGCGATTAAGACACACAAAACCATTCCGGGTGTGTTGTACATCATCCAGGTAGTAAAAGTAACTTCTGTACTTGCCGGATGAAGTCTGAAATACAAAGTTAACTTTTTAAATTTTCAAATATTTTTTATAGAATATTATTAACTTTAAAAAAAAACTTCATTTAGTTAAACATACATATTATATATGATTACAGTTAATCACACATAATATATACAATTGAGGAAAGGAGTATTTTTTACGAAATTTCATGTATAATTGATTATTTTGATTTATATATTCTTATGATTATTAAATTTTGTATTGCAGAAGACATTTATTGCAAGCCTATATTTTTCCCTTTTAACAAAAAAAATAATAAGTATAAAACTTAATTCGTGAGGATTTAACAGATGGTGTAGCTAATATTATTATTAGTAGATGAATTAAACTGATAACTGCTTCATGTTAATTAGTTTTCATATGTTTTTCATGTTTAGTATATGTCCTTTCGTTGAAGTGTGAATTATTTACATAGTGTTTTTAGCTTTCAATTGTTTATATTGTACAGAAAGAACATTATGTTTCAGCTTTGAAGTTGTGTTACAAGCTTTAGCTTTGTAGTTGTACTACAAGCTTTAGCTTTGAAGTTGTGCTATTAAGAACTTTATGCTTTTAGCTTTCAAGTTGTTCAATTAAGAACTTTATGTTTTCAGATTTGAAGTTTTGCTACATAGTGTTTTTTAGCTTTCAGTATATCGAATGTTGTATAGAAAGAACATTAGCGGTAAGTTCGATTCATCTATATTTTTTTTAAATATGTGCAACTTCTAGTGAAAATTTATGGAGATCAATCAATAGCTAAAAATACTTGCCAAAATGGTTTAAACGATTCAAACAAGTTAATTTTGATAACAGTATGAGTATCCTGGTCATCCGAAAAAAAACGTGAGATGTTAAAACCTGGTGAAATATTATTGATGAACGTTTGAGTCAGCGAAATAAAAACGGCCAGAACATGAGGAAAGAGAAGACAAAGCACTATATCATCCTGGCAATGCTGAGATATTATACTAGAAGCCTACCTGACAATTCTGCTACGAGCCTACCTGACAATGCTCAGATACTATACTACAAGCCTACCTGATAATGCTGAGATACTATACTACGAACCTACAAGCTACCTAAAAATGCTGAGATACTATCTACATTTGGAAACGTTTCGATAGAAAGTCCTAATTTAATCGCCGTATTCTCAAGATCAGTACTTTTTGAAGTCGAGACGCATTTAAAATCCTTCAAATAAATGTATGTGCACTATATTCAAACATCTGAGAAATATGTTATTGTAATTAAACCAAATATTATAGAAAAAAAGGATGCAATAAAAAAAATAAAATGAAACGCACCTTATTTTTATTTATTCTTGTGTTTATAAGAAACATAATTCTGAAATATCACAGCGATTTCTTGAAAGTTTGGGCATTTATTTGAAAAGAAAACTCTAATTTACACATCAACACATTGAAGATTTCCTCTCCTTTTACACTTCATTGTGGTGAGGATAGAATATCCTAATTCGCATAAATATGACGTTAAAAATTGTAGCAAAATTTTTGAAGCTTTTCTTAGATACTGACAAGCATTCTTCCTTTAAGGAAGTTTTCAAAAGACAATTGCTATGTTTAAGTCTCAATCTACCATCAATGGATATCATTACTTGTTCTTCTAGTCAACTACCAATTCTTCTTCTTCAGTTAATTTTAGTTGAACAACTCCACAAAATACTACATACAGACGGCGAAGTATTATAGGATGCAATGGAAACATTTTTAACATTGAAAATCGCATAGACGCTATCGCTTCTATTTGTCAACCATAGGCATTACCGCTCTATTTTTCTCCGAAACATTCTTTTGTACATTATCGCTGTTTGGCACTTGAATAAAAAAAAAAAAAGTAAACGGAAAAGTTAATTGTTTATAATAAAAGCTGACTTTGAAAGGAAAAACTGACAAAAAAAAAAAATAACTATGCTTATTTTTATATCTGGACACATATTTCTCTGAACACCTTTTAGAAACCCTGATCTAGACCTTGGCCACATGGCCTGTCTGCGCTCTACTTTCGTTCTTTTAAAAAAATCGAAAACTGGCTTAATTTGTGAACGCTCTCAAAGGACGAATCGTTCTTTCGACGAGGAGTTTTTTTCTTTAAATTCGATTGATGTATGAAGCACCTTTTAAATGAAATAAATTCTTTTTTGAAGGAAAAAATGCCTGAATTAAGTTCAATACTTACTTAACATTTTTTTAAATCAATATTTCATATAATGGTGATAAAATTTTGAAATGCTCATTTAAAAAAAAAAAAAATTAACAAAAATTAAAAATTATTTTTATCTCTTGCTATTCAGCATTAATCGCAGTTACGCGAGATACTTTTTAAAATAACATCAGTTGTTTAGGACTGAAGCAGCTTCATGTGTAAAGTTTTGGGTTTTGAAAACTGAGCTAGTTCAATGAAAAAAAAATCGGTAAATGAAGAGTAGAAAGTCTTTGCTAGGAATAAGTACGATATATCTGTAGATCAGAAAGATTTTCTATTGAACTTGAAGAAGAAAGGAGGTGGGCACAAACATACGAGGTGATGACCCTGTGGTGTATGCTCCAAATAGTAGTGACACAATATGGGTGTAATTTTGTATGTTCGATGTACCTTAGATATTGAATCTTCAATATTTTAACAGTTCTAGTGATAAAAGTAGTTCTAGTGATAGTAGTGTTATTAAATAGTCTTGTGATATACACTGAAGTGACAAAAGTCATGGGATACCTCTTAATATCGTGTCGGCCCTCCTTTCGCCCGGTGAAGTGCAGCAACTCAACGTGGCATAGACTCAACAAGTCGTTGGAAGTCTTCTGCAGGAATATTGAGCCATGCTGTCTCGATAGACGTCCATAATTGTGAAAGCGTTGATGGTGCAGGATTTTGGGCACGAACAGACCTCTCGATGATGTCCCATAAATGCTCGATGGGATTCATGTCGGGCGATCTAGGTGGCCAGATCATTCGTTGGAATTGTCCAGAATGTTCTTCAAACCAATTGCGAACAGTTGTGGCCCGGTGACATGGCGCATTGCCATCCATAAAAATCCCATCGTTGTTTGGGTACATGAAGTCCATGAATGGCTGCAAGTGATCTCCAAGTAGTTGAACATAAGCATTTCCAGTCAATGTTCGGTCCAGTCGCACCAGAGGACAAAAGTCCATGCCATGAAAAAATAGCCCACACCATTACGGAGCCACCACCAGCTTGAACAGTGCCTTGCTGACAGTTTGGGTCCATGGCTTCGTGGGGTCTGCGCCACACTCGAACCCTACCATCAGCTCTTACCAACTGAAATCGTGACTCATCGGACCAGGCCACGGTTTTCCATTCATCTAGGGACCAACCGATATGCTCACGTCCCCACGAGAGTCGCTGCAAGCGATGTCGTTCTGTCAGTAAAGGCACTCGAGTCGGTCTTCTGCTGGAATAGCCCAAGAAAGCCAAATTTCTCCGCACAGTTCTAACAGACAAGTCCCTTGTACGTCCCACATTGATTTCTGCGGTTATTTGACGCAGTGTTGCTTGTCTGTTAGAATTTACGACTCTTTGCAGACGTCGCCGGTCTCGGTCGTTAAGTGCAGGCGGTCGACCACTGCGCTGTCCATGGTGGGATGTTATGCCAGAAATTTCATACTCTCGGCACACTCTTGACACAGTGGATCTGGGAATGTTGAATTCCCTAACAATTTCCGAAATGGCATGACCCATGCGTCTAGCTCCAACTAACATTCCGCGTTCAAAGTCTGTTAATTCCCGTCGTGCGGTCATCATCACGTCAAAACCTCTTTACATGAATAACTTGAACAGAAATGAAAGCTCTGCGAAATCACTGCGCATTTATACTGTTCTACGCGATGCTACTGCCATCTGAAAATTTGCATATTGCTATCCCATGACTTTTGTCACTTCAGCGTAAAGTATGAAATGCTATAAAATAGTCTAGTGACTTGAAGTCTTAAGTCAAATTGCCAATATCTTTGAAACATTCTAGTATTAATAAAATTTATTTTGAATACAGAAATCTACACATGATGTATTATAATTTAATTTATTTGATATTTTACAATCTACCATAAAATAGGAACACGTAATTTTCAGTTATTGATCTTAACAATAATAGTTGCATGGGAATAACTTTAGAAGAATGATCAGAAATGTTTTGAATAATAATAAGAAAAGTACAGTCAAGTTACAATAAAAAAAGGAAATAATAAAACGTACTCTGCCAACATTCCCTTAAAAACTAAATTAGGTCCAGTTCCTATCAATGTTCCAAGACCACCAATATTAGCTGCGTAACAAACACTGAGAAGTAATACTAATCTTACTTCTTCAGTTTTAGGGTCATCTTGCCTGCAATATTAATAAAATAAATTAAAATAGAAATTATGATTTAAAATTATAGAATTAATTAAAATAATATTAGAAAATATGTGAATATAAAAAAAGATTAACAGTTAGCTCAAATACACTCAAGAGCCAAAACATTATGATCACCCCTACAATGAACTCTCCTGAATGACGTGAAGGCACGTGATCAGGTGGAAGTGGTATTTAACTGCTGCTGGAGAGTTGCTTTAACTGCTGCTTAACTCACCGGATCTCAATCCGACAGAAACATTTGGGATGTCCTGGGACGGCAGCTCAGAGTTCAAAGACCACCAATTCGCAATATCTCGGATTTGCGTGACTGTTGTTTAAACATCTGGTGCAATCTTCTCCGGCCATCTACCAAGGACTTGTGGCATCCATGCCAAGGCTGGTTGAAACTGTGTTGCGCGCCAAAGGTGGGCCAACTCGTTATTGACAGGAGGTCATAATGTTTTAGCTCTTGAGTATATATATATATATATAGTTCTAATGCAGCTGTCAAACATTTAGACAATCGTCTATGATGCCTTAAGGCAAGGGCTGAACCGATGTTACTCACTCTCACTTAGCACTACCCAGGAGGTGCGTGTAGATTGAAGATAAGCTACGAACGCGGAGTAGCACTACCCCCGAAATTCTCTACAATCATTTTAGACCGGGACCTACGGTTTAAAGTGGATTCAGAACCACTACAAACATCTATGGTACCACTTGGACTCAAACCCGAAACCTGTGATAACGAGCGCCAGAGCGCTAGCCACTTAGGTATTCAGGCCTTACACACACACATACACTCAAGAGCCAAAACATTATTACCCCTACATCTTGCAATGAACTCGCCTGGATGACGTGAAAGGCACGTGATCAGGTGGAATGGGTATTTAACTGGTATTAAGTCGTGGTATTAATCCATGCCAAGGCGGGTTGAAGCTGTGTTGCGCGCCAAAGGTGGGCCAACTCGTTATTGGCAGGTGGTCATAATGTTTTGGCTTTTGAGTGTAGGACATGCTCTTATGTCACTTTTCCATGAACACACTCATGGCACCCATACAAAAGACTCAGGGATATTTTGTAAAGTTGTTTCACCTTCTCAATTTAATTTTTTTAATATTAAGATTTTTAAAAATTAGATTTTAATTAAAAATTATTTCACTTCGTATTTCTTTGTTTACAGTGGGATTATTACATAATATTTTCATTGTGCGATTTAAATAATGTTTGCTTTTTCAGAGGAAAAAAAAAGAAAAGGAAAACGCCAGTTAATACACATGCATCAAAATAACAGTTAAATTGCTTGAAAAACTTTAAAATAAGGAATTTCAGTGAATATTTTTAGATTATTAAATTGCATAAACACAAAGGAAAATCATGAATAGAAGGAAAATGAAGTTATATTTGTTCCTCGTATTAAACATACTAAAAATCAGATAACCATTTCTTCTTCATTGAAATTTCCCGATGGTTTGGTCATTTTTGCTGCAATTATTAAAACTTATTTATAATTTATTCCAAGTATCATGAATTAACAATAATTTGTTGTAGTTATTAGTAATTAATTATCTTTATAAGCCTTTAACTATTAAGAATTTACAGTAATTTGCTGCTATTATTAAAAATGTACAATTAGCTATAACTATTAAGATTGTGATTTTAATAATTGACTTTTTTTATTTATAATTAATTAAATTTATATTTCTTGAACATTTTTCCTTAAAAACTTTATCTGTGTGTTATATTGAAGCAATTTTGTATTTTCCTTAATTTTTTTAATAATTTTCAATTTAAAAGTCACATTGCACCTATTCTTTAGAAGTGTTAAGTTCTTTCTACATTAGTTAAGATTCAGTTGTTAGTAATATAAAAGATCATGTAGAAATAAGCATCAATAAACCCTTATTCATCCTATTACAATCAAAATGTCTGTTGAAAACAGCGAAATGGTATTATTTAATTCTTTAATTTTAAACTACAGAAAATTATATTCTCTTTGACAACAATTCACATGCTTAGAGCTCCACCATGAGCAATTCAATGTTGCCTACTGTGTAGTACTGGTGTAACGACTTTAGGTGTCATTCCATTCAATACTCTATCTCCTCTAGTAATTAGCGACTTGGTAGCAGAATAACTATCGCTGTGGTCTTTGGTACCACAGTCCTCAGATTCGAATCCTGGCAGTAGCATGGATATTTGTGAGTGGTTCGGAATCCACTTTAAACTGTATCTCCTCCTTTACTTAGTCCTCGTCGACACAAACTGATCATATAGCATCAAATCAAACCAAATCTTTAGTAATCATCCTTAGCCCTATGACAGCTAAGATGTACGTTTCTGATATCCTTCAGCCATTTGTGTTGCTCTTAATAGCAGAACTCCCAGAAGGCATTTTGTATTAGGATAATACTCTACCACACACAATAAGGATTGTCACAGAACTGCTCCGCACCTTATCAATATAATCATTAGTCCACTTGAACCCCAGTTTTGTCACCAATGAAAATTTGCAGGGGGACCTGGGTGGAAGTGTTCGGCAATGTTGAAGTTCGATTGAATAAGATATCTCAGGACAGCAGAAGAAATGTGTTTGCATTGAATCCCGCATTGCAGTATTCATCCAAACTTATTGGTTTGATTTGCCGCTCTACGGTTATTTTTTCCATTCTTTAGACTAATTAGACCGAACCTATAGCTTAACGTGGATTCCGAACCACTACTAATACTATTGCTACACCGCACCATATCACTGTGCCTGGTGATGAATTGCCCCTTTACAGTTAGGGAAAGATGTGGGCGAGAAGAAGTCTGATTGGGCTCTGTGACGCTCTACGGTCATATAAGACCGGGACCTACAGCTTAAAATGGACCTTAAAGACCTACGGCTTAACTAACATCCATGCCCCCGCCAGGATTCGAATCCGAAGCCTGTGGTTTCAAAAGCCAGAGCGCTAGCCAATTGGCCATCAAGCTGCCATCCAAATAGAGGTGGCCCAATAAGGTACTAGGCACTCTAATCTTTTGTTTTTGTGAGTTTTCCTTCTAAGAATTATGCCCTTGCTTTCATTTTAAAATTATCTTATGTCAATCCTTTAGACATATAAAAAACTTCAATCGATTCTGGTATTTTTTTTTTTTTTTGGTGCCCTAATTGTTATGGTAAAAGGTATAATTTGCTTCATTATATATACATCATTTTGTTCTTAATTATCCAAAAGCTTTGTTATTTGCTTATATCTTCTTTTAAAAATTAAATAATTCCATTCATATAATTTTCCTTTCCTTCCAGATAAATTATGCTTGTTTTTGTTTTGGCTAATAATATTTTGTGAAACGTTTTAAAGGAAACTGATAAGAATCACAAATACCAAAAATAAATTATGATGTTTTTGTATGGTAGCTGATTAAGAAGGTAATTCATAATACCACAATGATAGCTGATTGTAATTGAAACAAGTTAGGGTAACAAGTTAGTTATTTTTCCTCCATGACACTTGATTGAAGGTGACAAAAAAGAACTATTCTAGAAATAATAAAGCTGATAAGTGTTTGAAATGAATATGCCTAAAAGAATAGATAATAAGTCCTGTAAATGTTGAAAGTTTAAAAATGAAACAAACACAGTTAATTTTGAATAAGACGCATAGAATTGTAGGAGGATATGTTCTGAAATATTCTGTCTAACAACAAATTACCACAATTAAGTTTATCTAAAATCAGAATACTTTTTCTTTCCCTGTAACAGATAAAAAAAAATTTTTCGTCCTTGATTAAGGGCAGAATTAAAAAAAAACTGATTTCCGTCTATAACCACAATTTCGTATCAAGTATCTACATACAATGACTGTCAAAATATTTAATGTTAAAAACAATAGATCAAATATAATAATAAAAATAATTTTTGATTTCTCAGTATTTTTTTAAGGATAGAAAGTTTATTACTTTTTATTTGAATTTGCGGACTTTTCCTCTTTTTCAGTGTTATTGACTTGCTTACTTTCCGTCAGGGATGTGTCTGAATAAAAAAGGAAAACAAATTAATTTTCTAAGAAAATAACAGAACTTAATAATCAGCACATCTTAGCCATTTGTCAGTAATTGTGAAATAAAAATTGTAATTACACTTGAACAAATGAATTGAATAGGGAAGTCCCAATAAAATGTTTTATATTCTACTCAAGTTCTCAAATTTTCAATAGTTAAATTATTCAATGCAAAATTAATTTAATTGAGCTATTGAAAACAACTTAATAATCAACTTAAACAATCAATTACAATAATCAACACACGACAATCAATCTTAATCAACAATTAATCGGGACACAATAATCGTGACTTAATAATCAACTTAAATATACCATCTTAATTATTTGTCAGTAATTGTGAAATAAAAATTGTAATTGCACTTCAATAAGGGATAAAATAATCAAATAGGGAAAATCTCAAGAAAATATTTTATATTCTAATCAAGTTCTCAAATTTTCAGTAGTTCAATTATTCAATTTAAAATTAATTTTTCTTACATAATTAATTTTACATTGAATAATTAAACTATTGAAAACAATTTAATAATCAACTTAAACAATCAATTACAATAATTAACTTACAACAATCAACTGATAACAATCAAATTTAATCAACAATCAATCGCGACACAACTTAATAATCAATTTAAATATCACATCTTAACTATTTGTCAGTAATTGTGAAATAAAAATTGTAATTACACTTGAGCAAGGGATAAATTAATTAAATAGGGAAGTCTCATGAAAATATTTTATATTCTACTCAAGTTCTCACATTTTCAATAGTTCAATTATTCAATGTAAAATTGACTATCTAAGAAAGTGACACAACTTAATAATCAATTTAAATATCACATCTTTAACTATTTGTCAGTAATTGTGAAATAAAAATTGTAATTACACTTGAGCAAGGGATAAATTAATCCAGTATAAATTTATGTTACTTAAGATGTTTCTGAACAGACCTCAATCGGCATTACTAAAGTACATGAAAAAAAATATATATTTTTTAAATATTTATTTATAAATTTCACTAACTTTCCTCAAGTTGTATTTCATTATTATCAGAGCTCAAAGTTATTTTCCCAACTATGGCATTCACTATGGGTACCATCATTGCTGTTGTTGCCGTATTATTTATCCACATAGAAAGTACCATAGTAGGAAGCATGAATCCCAACATTAACCTGTAACAGAATTACTATATGTTATAAATCATAGACTTCAATTATTATTTAATACACTGTTATTAAAATAGTGCTGGAAAGAAGATAATGCTTATCTTAATTAATACGCTTTTATTAATTTACACTTTTATTAGTTATTTATTTAGCTTTTATTAGTTTACGCTTTTATTAGTTTTTTGTTTGTTTGTAAATGACTCTTTGGGCTCGATTTTGCCCTACTTTAAGCGATCAGATTTAATTTAACCGTTTTAGACTTATCAAGGACCTACGATAATAAAATATTTTGATAAGTTTATTATATCATCATGATTAGGATTGCCAGGATTAGTGATTTTATTTTAACTAATGAAGATCAATTTTACCCATGCAGGATGAAAGTATTCAGTAAAGACATTCACACCTACGTGGGACTGTGGCACAACGGATAACGCGCTTGATTACGGATTAGGATATTTCTTGTTCGAATCCTGGCTGACTCGACGTATTCGCATTTAGCCTTTGTTTTACTCAAAATTAAATTATTTTAAGAACTATAGTTCCAGTCCTCCGTACCGGGACCTCATTTAAATATTATAGTTTAAAACACTGAAAAACACGCTTTTAGAGTTAATCAAACTAAAAAGTAAAAAATAATTGTTAACTTAAGAATAAAATTAATTGACGAGAAAATTAATGTCACTGTTCTAAAATCGTGGGGTGCTCGATATCAATCGTTATAAATTTTCACTAGTTTTATTCCGAAATGCAGAGTTCGTTTAAAAATGTCATACAAAGCACCCCACGCTTTTAGAACAATGACATTAATTTTCTCGTCAGTAATTTTATTCTTATGTTAACAATTATTTTTTACTTTTTAGTTTGATTAACTCTAAAAGCATGTTTTTTAGTTTTTTTAAACTATAATTTATTTTTAAAAAAAAATTCGCAAGGGTTACACTATAGATAACAGCATCACTGCCTGAAATTACTTGTTTTATAATTACTTTCCCTATCTGTTTTCTATAATTTATGCTATATAAATGAATGAATTTAAGGTTAAATTGCTAAATCTGATTCATTTATAAGTTTAAATGGTAATTGTGATTATTTTGTATGGTTGAGTTGCTAAATGTGGTTAATTTGTGAGGTTAAGTATCTGAATCTGAACTGTGGCAAAATTCTATAAAATATTTAGTGTAGTTAATTTGTAAGGTTAAGTATTTGAGTCTGGATTGTGGCAAAATTTTATAAAATATTTAACGATAATTTTACATTTGAGAAAAATTTAGTTGATGAAAATTATTACAGAAATTTTGCGATGGTTACTGCAAAACGGTTAGAGTTCTAAAATACATTCTCCCATTAAAAGAATCTACAAACAAAAAATAAGCTTTTACTATTTATTAAATAACTGGTATTAAATATTTTGTAAAACACTTTAAGAATGAATGGTCAAAATCTTTTTTAAAAATTATACCCACCATTTTAATTCTGCACCAATGAAAAGAATTGTTTTCAGAGCTATTCTTTCATGCAGTCTGCATTCCTCTACTGCTACTGCCATAATAAGGCTTCCGATGAACATCATGAAACTTTCCTATCAAAATTTAAAATTGGTAATAATTGAAACAGAATAGCAGTTTTGTTAGAAATTTATTTGCTCGTTTATGAATAGATAATGGCTTTTAATGTCTTCGAATTGTGATTCCTTTTTTCAATTCCTTCTATTAGCTCACACTCTCCCTATATATATATATCTTGTTCAAATTTTCAATCGTTCATAAAACACTTTTTATTCATTCAAAGATCAAATACAAGGTCAATCATCTCAAGGTCAAATACATTTTTTTTGAACTTGCAGTGGACGACACTTGGTGTTAATACAGTTTTTTCAAATATTAATCCATTAATTAAATTTAATTAATTAATTATAGTTTTTTTAGATTTAAGTTGTATATATCTACCAATAGAAGACGCCAGATAAACTTAAAAAAATGAATGAAAATTATTGATAAAGGACTTTCTGCAATATAGTAAAAAAAAATAGGAATTGACTTTAAACAAATTTTTTTTATATTACTTGTTCACTTTTAAAATCGACTTATTTAAATTCTCTTGCATAAAGTGTCTTAAATTGAATACGATCATGATAAATTATTATCAATACTTAAGATATTTCCCCCCATGTAATTCTCATTTAATCATTAAAATTTTTAACTTATCAAATCTAAAACATTGTCACAACAGATTTGACACTATAATAAACTGCAAACTTGGTATCACGCTAACTGTTGTGTTTACATTGAAATTGCTAACTTGGCATCGTGCCAAACAGTGACGTTTCAACAGATCCTCATGGATGGCAAATGACCTTTCTGTAATATCATCTGCCCATAACTGATAGAAGATTCTCGTCACAAATTGCTGTTTATCAAAACAGGAAAATTGGAAAGAGTTAACTGTTTATAATAAAATTAGTGCTCTTGTAAGGTTATATAACTTTATATACTCGTGTAAGTGTGTAACGTTATTTTCTTTCTTTCTTTTTTTTTTTTTTTTTTCGTATTTTAACCATTAGCAAGTAATATAAAAAAAAAAAAAAATTTACGTCAATTCCTACTTTTTAATACGCTTTTATTAGCTTCACCTGTATGTTTGTATGTATGTTTGTATGTTTGTATGTAACTCACTTTTTGGGCTCGATTTTGGGACTGATGGCGCCATCTACTGGCGAGTCAGTCAACTGATCCGCGATCGAATTGCGCTCTTCCTATTGGCCGAAAATTTCGGTGGCTAAAAAGAGGCGGATCTCAAAGGCATAGGAGAGCGATCATGTCGAATTGCGTTCTTCCTATTGGCCGAAAATTTCGGTGGGTAAAAAGTATGTAAACTTTTGATTTTGAGTAGATGTGCGCTTCGCGCACAGGTACACAGACAGGCACACAGACCTGCATTCAATCTAAGTAAAGCCAAGTGGAAAACAAAGTAAAAACAATTATACTTTAAAAAAACTAAAAAAAAATATGCTTTTAGAGTTAATCAGACTAAAAAGTAAAAAATAAATTAATAGTTTAAAAAACTAAAAAATACGCTTTTAGAGTTAATCAAACTAAAAAGTAAAAAATAATTGTTAACATAAGAATAAAATGACTGACGAGAAAATGAATGTCACTGTTCTAAAATCGTGGGGTGCTCGATATCAATCGTTATAATTTCTCACTAGTTTCATTCCGAAATGCAGAGTTAGTTTAAAAATGTCATACAAAGCACCCCACGCTTCATTTTATTCTTATGTTAACAATTATTTTTTACTTTTTAGTTTGATTAACTCTAAAAGCGTATTTTTTAGTTTTTTTAAACTATTAATTTATTTTCACTATATTGCAGAAAATCCATAATAAATAATTTTCATTCATTTTTTTTTTAGTTTATCTGGCGCCATCTATTGGTAGATATATGCAACTTAAAGAATAATAGACAGAATTTTATTTATAATTTGATATTTCTCACATGAATTTATGATTCAAACTTTTTGGGTAATGAATATTTCAAAATGGGATGAATTATGTGTTACAAAATTATATAATTTTATAAGACCAACGGCCGTACCATGCTGAATATACCGGTTCTCGTTAGATCACCGAAGTTAAGCATCATTGAGCGAGGTCAGTACTTGGGTGGGTGACCACCTGGGAACACTGCGTGCCGTTGGCAAATTTGGGACCTGAATGGCCGAGTGTCTAGCGCTCTGGCGCTCGGTGCCGCAGGTTTCGGGTTCGAATCCCGGCGGTGCCATGGATGTTTGTAGTGGTTCGGAATCCACTTTAAGCCGCAGGTCCCGGTCTTCTATGACTGTAAGAGCGTCACGGAGCAAAAGTCAGGCTTCTACCTACGGGTGCTCCATCACAACAGAAGCTGCTTCCTTCCCCTTCAATCATGAGTCCATATGGGCTCGTGGACTTGGCCAGCCAAGTGGGATAAGAAACAACAACAACATAATTTTATAATTTATATTAATTTTATAAAAAAAAATAATTATTTTTAAAATTAATAAATTAATTAAAAAATTAATTATATTAATTTTATAAAAATTATATATATACTTCGGAGAAGTACCATATGCAAAAGAAATAAATCGAAATGATTTTTAATTGAGAATACTGCTATAATTTAAAGAAGTTTAGAAGTGAATTTCAGCGATACCGTGTATCATTGGATAAAAAAAGTGAATCTCATGTGATTTTTAAATTAATTCTTTGTGAATTAATATTGAATCTGATACTTGAATTCAAAGATAACGATGTAATTATTGTGTAAAACATGCCAATCGATATATTCAAATGCAAGTTTACTCATTAATTAGTACGCCACACAACTCTACAGATTTTAAGAGCAGCCAGTTTGCTATTTACATTATTTATATTTAATTTATTTTACTATTATATTCACAATTTTTAGCCTACGGCCATTTTGTTTTAGTTTAACAACTTAATTGGTTATTTAAAAAAGGAATGCCAGTGTCATTTCAAATTGTATGCATAACGACATGAAGTAAGCTGGTTTGTTTTAAGATAATTTAAAATATTTTTAATTACATTTTTTGAATTCCTTCTATTAGCTCACACTCTCCCTATATATATCTTGTATAAATTTTCAATCGTTCATAAAATACTTTTTATTCATCCACTCAAGTTCAGGTGCATTTTTTTTTAAAACTTGTAGTGGATGACACTGTATGTTAATACAGTTTTTTTAATATTAATTCAGTAATTAAATTAAATTAATTAATTTTAGCAATTATTAAATAATTTATAAGCTTACTTAAAAAGTCTGGTTTAAACTACTATTAAATCTCTGACGTCTTTCAGCTTTGAAACAAATGCTAAACAATCATCTATCTATCTATAAATAGCCATTAATAGAAAAATCTATTTTTAATTATAACACGATTTATGTAATATTTAAGAAATAAATAGCTATTTAATTGAAATTCACAATTAAAAATATGGTTCGTCCTAAATAATGTTAGAATTCATATTACTCTCACAGCTAAACTTATGATGAAATCAAAATTAGATTCATTATTCATTTGACCTATGTAATTATATTAATTGCTTATCAAGATATCAAAGTTCTAGAAAAAATGTACTTTATTTTTGAACAGTTATGAAATTTATGAAAATAATTATTAAAATTGTTACTTTCATATAATTCATGCAAATATCTGCTGAACTGACCACGCCTAATAATGGAAACAGGACTATAGGAAGTAAAGCTGTAGCTGCTATGGGAGCTGGTTCTAATAACCAGAACGAAGCCATTATTATCATTACATAAGTACATCGTAATTCCTGAAAGAAAATATTTTTTAAAATATATACAATTAATTATAACTGTTTTATTTATAAATTATGCAAAAAATAAACTTTATTTTTTTAAAGAATTAATTATATCAATACTTTTGTAATTTTATAATTTTTATTTATTGCTAGCTGTAGAGTTGATACTATATATGATCTTAAAATAGCAGAAATTATAATAATCATTGCACATAAGAAAGATTCTTTACTTCAAAGTAATAAAGCATATACTTGAAAAAAGAAGAAATTCTGAAGAATGATTTTTCATAAACAATATCCTATTAAGAATTTTTAATGTTCTACTGTATTATTCAGATGAATATAGTAATTAAAATAAATTTTGCAAAATAATTAGAAGGGTAAAATAAATATATTTGCCTAATAAATATAAATCTTTATATAAAATACAAATGCTTTTACTGTTGACACATTTCATAAATTTTAATATAACAAACATTATTTTATTATTTTCATATTTTATCATTCTATTTAAAGTAAATTTATTTATATTATATTCTGAACAAATATTTTCTAATTCAATGTATGATATACATGAAAAATAAATTAAGAATTGTCTTATTTATTTATTTTTTTTTTTTCATTTTAGTACATAACATAGCAATAAGAAATAATATAACTTATAAGTAATATTGAATTTTACCATTCATTTATTATTAAATGAATACTATAATCAACACAATAACAATTTATTGATAAATATATGAATGACTTTACTAACTTTTACGATTATTATTTTTTAAATACACATTTGGGTGCGTTAGTCACTGATTTGACGTTCAAAAATAAGACAAAAATCGAGAATCTAATAATTATGCAATGTTTAGGAATTTTTATTAAATATAAACGTAATATTAAGATTTTTTAAATTTAAACTTATTCATATTATCTTATAAAATAATTTAAATAAAAAAAACAGAAAAAGATTTCGCGTTTGGTTGAGTAATCGTGTTCTGTAACAAATACAGAAAGCATTTAAAATAAATCATTGGCGTTTTATTCCTTAACATTATGCGGATTTATGAAATCAATGATTTAACTTTTTAAAAAAAATGATAGCTTGCTTACTAGAGTTTATTTTATTTATATAACTGATTGGAATAATTTCTTAAAATTTTGCATACAATCATGGCTCAAAACAAAACAAAAATATTTAATAATTTATTGTTTAAAATAATGCATGCTTTAAATTATGCCCAAGTTGAACTGGGAGATAACGCGTTAGGTTTCCAAACCACGGAAACAGGGTTTAAAATTCGACGAGGCGAAGTCTAACCGAAGCTTCTTTGAGGATGGACACAATAAATCCTTAGGCTAGAAAGTTCTTTTATTGGGTTCAAGCACTAAAGATAGAAAGTAAAAATCTTCCAGATGTCATCCCTGTTGTTATTCTTTCAAAGTGGTAATGAGAAAATGGGTGCTACGTAACAGAGTCCAGGATGCATTTGAAAACTCTGAATCTACTACACATCTGCCTTTCTGGTACTGAATGACCACAGGTTAAAGTACCCGGTATTTGAAAACAACCACAACTTCCATTTAATTATGATTACTTAGGTTTTATGTTATACTGTACAATCAGTTTAAAAATATTTAAATGAAAATTTCCAGAATGACTTACTTGCCTTATATGAAGATAAGGCCAAAGGTAATGACACAAATGGTATGAGAACACACACAACATACAAAAAGTTCTTTAGTTTCATTTCTCAACAATTCTGTACATTCGTATAGTACTACACAGACTCTAATTCGTTGCTCGGAAGACTCAAAACATACTATTTCGAATTTTCTAACATTGTAAGAAATTAAGATAAATGTAACTGTAAGTGTATTTCGTATACATCAGAAAAAAAAGCGTGTGATCTTCTCCATAAAACCTTGAATAACGAGCAATTTGAGTCAAGTAATTTATGGTATGTATATCACTTTAAAAAAGAGAATACATAACTAAAAAATAATTATCTTATTGTCACTTCCTCAGCATGAAGTAAAAAGGAATCCTTAAAAAAGTGTCATTGTTTGAATGTGAAACGATAGAACATAAATAAATTAATTGTGAAAACGAGCGATCTTGAAACAGTGTCTCATATGTCATTGAATCATTTCAAATTTAACAAACCCGCATGCATTGTCAACAAGTGAATCATAAAAAAACACCTAATAAAAATAAACTATTTACATTAAAAAAAATGAACACATTTTTTCTTACAATAAATTAATACTTGTGTTTTTAATTAAATTTTTTTAGGATCTTTAAGTAAATAATGATTTTTTTTTTCAGTTGAAATAAAAATTTGAGGTAAAGTTAGTTCAATTGTTACGAAACATTTTGAAAAACGTAATGCCTGATGTAATATTTTCAGAAAAAGCGAAACTTCCATTAAAAACAAAATATTTATTTCATTAAATTATTTATTACTTTTTTATCTTTTAATTTCTTTCCGAAAGATTTTCTACAAAAAGGAGGTAGTTCCCACTTCAACGAATTCTCATCTTAAGCATAAAAAAGAAATCTTTCATTTAGATGAAGAATTTTAGAAAGATTTAGCTCCAAGTGTCAGTTCTAAAGATACTCAGGCAATAAAACGAACTGCTTATTTCGTTCGTTGCATAAAAGAGTTACCTCTTGCAGCTACTTTCATTTTGCTTCAAATGACTCACATGGTTACTTGACCTGAAAGTTACAATGAACAATGAAGGTTACAATGCTACGTTTTACAGCTTATCTGCAGTGAAGGGTTTCCAGTGGTATTTGTATTCATCTAGAAGGCTAATGATGAGTGATTCTAAAGAGGAAAGACTATTTAGTTTAATAGTAAATAGTTAGGGTACTTAAAAAGTGCATAGCATGAGATGAAAGCATTTCCAGTGAACACGATGCAACAAACAAGCTATTCTAAGAATGACTTTGAAAGACCTCTTCCAGAAAATCCTTTTTCGTCGTTGTTAACGGTAGCATAAGATAAATAATCTTCTTTTTAAAATATAAAATATTTAGTTATGGAAAATCCCAAATCAATAGAGAATATCTAATGCATTGAAAGATTTTAACTGCTCTCTCTCTCTCACACACAGCAGTAAGAATGAGGAATTTCACAGAACAGTATCCTATTGGCATTGAATAATCTATATTATGCAGCGATCACCCTCATCATTGGCAAATATAAGAATGTGATGAAATTGGTTTACAAATACGTTTCAGAAAATGAGATGTGATGAAAAATAGATGAGATAAAAACGTTCTAAAATGGATGGAGACCAAATAACGCATCAGATGTGCCATACGTTACAAAAAGGCAAATGGATGACTGAAAAAATTTATTTTTCTGTTTTGAAATATGTATTTGTATCTTACTGAGATCTTTTTCTTTTGTGGCATGAAATAGGTAATTTCAACAATCAAATATATGATCACAATCAGATCATCTAGAGGAGATATTTCTAAGTAAATAAACTATCCCAATGTACAAACCTCCTCACCCGAAAGAATTTAGTGAAACATTCTTTTAACAAAACTTTCAATTTTCAAATGCTGTTTAAGTGATTTTTCAAATGTTTTCAATATTGTCATTTTTTTTTTTTTTTTTTTTTTTGTGTGTGTGTGTGTGTATTTCATTGCATCACATGGCTTTCACCTACATGCCTTCTCTAATTATTCGGGGTCTCAACCATAATTCTATAATAATTTACCATCTTCGTTTAAGCTTTAATTAGTTACTAATTAAAGCTCAACTCTACTTATTAGTGACTAAAATAAATTGTGAGTCATTTGTAGAAGAGTTAATCCCAAACTCAATGAAAAATTTATACATGAGAATTTTATCTCTTCATATCACGGTCCTTTTTCAAGACATATGGCTGAATGTGATTTAAATAATTTTAGAATAAGTTTATATACGTCTATATATTAAATTTAAGTTTCTTATATTTTATTTTCTTCCAAAAATTTAGGAATTACAACGATGAAATTGACTCGAATAATAAAAAAAATTAATGTGACTGGCTAGCTTTAGGATATCGCATTCATTAATATGGTGCTTAAAAGCAAGAAAAATGTTACATGAGAATTGTGCAAATATGACTGCTATTAAATAGATCTATACCTCGACTGAAATTCATCATTTGAAACTGGATATCATTCGCTTAATTTTTAATTTTTTTTTTATTTTTAATAATTTTTTAATAATTTTTTTAAATTTAATCAAATAAATTTATAAATGCATAATTAATGCTGGATGCTTAAAGATTGATAAAAACAAAATAATTTATTAATTAATATGATTAAATATACAACATAATGTGCCTCAGCAAGTTCATGTTAATAATAAAAGCAAATGATTTATTATATATATATATATATATATGTGTGTGTGTGTGTGTGTGTGTGTGTGTGTGTGTGTGTGTGTGTGTGTGTGTGTGTGTGTGTGTGTGCATGTGTGTGTGTGTATATGTGTGTGTGTATATGTGTGTGTGTGTGTGTGTATGTGTGTGTGTGTGTATATATGTGTGTGTGCGTGTATGTGTATTGAGAATGCAATATTACACTGAACGTTAAAATAAATTTTATTCTTCAATAATTTTTACAAGATACTTATACATTTTCTGTACGATTAAGAATAAATGTAATACACATTTCAAATTTTGATATACACTTAAAAGTAAAAGAAATAAATTTAAAACGTAATATTTAATTAAATATCACAAAATAAATAAAAATTTTAAAATGATAATTCATATTATTAAAATTTTTGACATATCATTTAAATGTGCAACAACTTTATATATCACGAAAATTATCTTTATTGTTGATATTTATTAATAATTTAGACAACATAATAAAATTTAAATAGTTAATAAAAACATTAAACAGTGAACAGTTTTTAAATCATTTCTAAGCCTCATATCTTAAAGATAAAATTTGCAATTCTTTAAAAATGTTTTTATCCAATGTATAATGTTTTATAATTTTTTTTTTAAATGACTCACTGCGATCGATTTGCATAACATGTGCATCACTCAACGCTAAAACTTATCTTGTTCTAAGAATAAAGTAATGAAATTGCCTTGTTAAGTTTCCTCATGCCATAAAAAGTAATTATGAAATAATGATAGCTTCCAAGATAACTTTTAATCGGTCATAAGCTTTATGAACTTTGTTTTAATTTAAACGTGATTTTATTTTTGACGAGAAGAAAAGTATGGTCAAATTTTTATGTTCGACTATTTAATGATGTTAAGAATACATTAAGAAAATTTAATAAAATTTGTTTCAACCCTGTTTTTGTATATTTTGTATCACTTTTATCTACCTTTTGAAATTCTTGCCATTCCACAATCCTTGCCTTTTGTTATTTATATTTCCTAATGAATTTAATTTCATTGTTGCAGTTTATAAGAAATTTCTTCTTTTTTTTTTGTCGAAGAGGCTTAAATCAAAGGCACTTTTATGGTTTCTATTCAATTGATAAAGGATTGTTACACAATTTGCGAGTATCGAATGTCTTTAGCGGTGCAAAATAGGCCCTTTTCTTGTTTATTTCTTGATAGTTCTCCTCTGTTGGAGTTTTGTTTCTTTTGTGCTGCTGTTATTTAAATCTAATAATAACTCAACGAAATTAAAATAAAGATTCATTTACTAAATGCCAATTCATCAAAATATAAATTCGCAATAGCCGATAAGCTAATTTATGGTAGCACCTCATTTTTATCAAAGAAGGTTCAAAAGCTGGTTTTACAATTAAGAAAATAAATACATGCTCATAAGAAATAAATAGAATGAGGAACATTTGATTTACATAATATAATTTAGTAATTATTAAATGGGAAAGAATTTACATCAATGATACACACACACACAAGCTTACACTCACACACACACACACACATATACATATATATATACACTGAAGTGACAAAAGTCATGGGATACCTCTTAATATCGTGTCGGCCCTCCTTTCGCCCGGCGAAGTGCAGCAACTCGACGTGGCATGGACTCAACAAGTCGTTGGAAGTCTTCTGCAGGAATATTGAGCCATGCTGTCTCGATAGACGTCCATAATTGTGAAAGCGTTGATGGTGCAGGATTTTGGGCACGAACAGACCTCTCGATGATGTCCCATAAATGCTCGATGGGATTCATGTCGGGCGATCTAGGTGGCCAGATCATTCGTTGGAATTGTCCAGAATGTTCTTCAAACCAATCGCGAACAGTTGTGGCCCGGTGACATAGAGCATTGCCATCCATAAAAATCCCATCGTTGTTTGGGTACATGAAGTCCATGAATGGCTGCAAGTGATCTCCAAGTAGCTGAACATAAGCATTTCCAGTCAATGTTCGGTCCAGTCGCACCAGAGGACCAAGTCCATGCCCTGAAAAACAGCCCACACCATTACGGAGCCACCACCAGCTTGAACAGTGCCTTGCTGACAGTTTGGGTCCATGGCTTCGTGGGGTCTGTGCCACACTCGAACCCTACCATCAGCTCTTACCAACTGAAATCGTGACTCATCGGACCAGGCCACGGTTTTCCATTCATCTAGGGACCAACCGATATGCTCACGTGCTCACGAGAGTCGCTGCAAGCGATGTCGTTCTGTCAGTAAAGGCACTCGAGTCGGTCTTCTGCTGGAATAGCCCAAGAAAGCCAAATTTCTCCGCACAGTTCTAACAGGCAAGTCCCTTGTACGTCCCACATTGATTTCTGCGGTTATTTGACGCAGTGTTGCTTGTCTGTTAGAATTTACGACTCTTTGCAGACGTCGCCGGTCTCGGTCGTTAAGTGCAGGCGGTCGACCACTGCGCTGTCCATGGTGGGATGTTATGCCTGAAATTTCATACTCTCGGCACACTCTTGACACAGTGGATCTGGGAATGTTGAATTCCCTAACGATTTCCGAAATGGCATGACCCATGCGTCTAGCTCCAACTAACATTCCGCGTTCAAAGTCTGTTAATTCCCGTCGTGCGGTCATCATAACGTCAAAACCTCTTCACATGAATAACTTGAACAGAAGTGAAAGCTCTGCGAAAGCACTGCGCATTTATACCTGTTCTACGCGATGCTACTGCCATCTGAAAATTTGC
This sequence comes from Caerostris darwini, assembly GCA_021605075.1. Lineage (NCBI taxonomy): Eukaryota > Metazoa > Arthropoda > Arachnida > Araneae > Araneidae > Caerostris > Caerostris darwini. Next base: position 262,372 of record BPLQ01006949.1, read on the forward strand.
ATATTGCTATCCCATGACTTTTGTCACTTCAGTGTATATTCAGAATGTACTTATTTATAATTAAAAAATTATCGTCATATGATAATAATAGCTGCCATAAGTGTTTACGTATGTCTATGTTAAACATTTTAAATAAAGAAAATATCTATGAGCTATTGTGAGACTATTACTGAAAATACTACTTCAAAATACATTGTTAATGCCTCAATCTCATGGAAGCAAAAGAAAGTCTAAGTTTTCTTAACATATAAGTTCATAAATATTCTTCTCTCAGGAACTCGTCAGAAATTAGGGCTGTTATTAGTATTAGTCATTAGTATTGTTAGTAGTAGTAGGAAAGTATTCTGGGTTCCAAAGACGATCAAAGACTAATATCTTCGCACGAACTTTGTTTATTTGATTGACAGCAGGCAGCCTCTTCTCACGAGAAGTTGCTGTCTTGGGAATCGTATCTCGATTCCTTTCTTCTTCTTCTTCTAGAATTTGCAACAAATTATCACTGGAACAGCTCTTTACTCCCTCATAGCTTTTCTACGGCACTTAGAATCACCTCGGACTTTCGGTGTTACCACAAATAACCAGAGATTGCCTTTTCACCTTCCTCGTCTATGTCCTTCTTACTCCTTGTCTTTTTTACCTCCATTCAGGTAGTTAGTCTAACTCCATCGTGATGATGATCCCGATGGGTCCTCACCTCTATATTTTTTATTCTATCCATTTTTATCTTCCAGAAAGTCTCCCTTGCTGTTTTATTATTGGTTGAATTTAATCCTTAAATTCCGCCAAGAGGCCTATATGTTTTCCCAGTGGTGGAACATGTCAACGTCTTAGATCACTAGCACTCTTCCTCGGCGAACATTCTCATTCAGATATAATACAATCTATAACCATTTACATTTTCTCAAGTCCCTCCCCCCTCCTCCCCCCAAAAAAACCGCCAATTAAAAAATTTAAAGGATCCTTCTTTATTCATCCTTTATTTTTCATTAAAGCACTTGTGCCATCTATGGGCACAAGATAGCGACAACAGGCTGATTATATTCTAGATTCTTCTACCGACCAGCATTCCATGGGGAGAAGTAGGTTTTCACTCATATATACTATATCTTCTTTAGCTCAAGAGTCCCATTGTGCGCCAAGGCCGTTTGCCTGCTAGCAGATTTCGAGATAGGAGATAGTTTCCTCTTACTGGATAAGTTTGTTAGAATTTTTCCCAACGCTCTGCAAGTATATTAAACCGAGATCTATGGTTTAAAGTGAATTCCGAAACACTACAAACATCCGAGGCACCGCCGGAACTCGAACTGGAAAGTTGTGGCATCGAGGGCCAAAGCGCTAGTCACTCGGTCATCAGGCCCCCACATACTATATATATTCAACACCATGAGATACATAAAATGTTACCGATAACTTTACACCGCACATATAAACTATTTTCAAATATATGTCTACACGATACTTTATATATATTAGGCTGTTGAAATTGATTGGTATATTTATTAAGAGATACTTTTTTCATTATATTCTTTTTTTAAATACAATGTTAAACAAATGTAAGAGTATTTTTCTTTAAGTACAGAAATGCATTCTTAACTAAAATGCTAGGATAATGCATTCCTTAGCAATACTAGTTCAACTGCATTATATCACTTTCTCTCTGGGAATTTATTTTAATGCTGATTGTTCGCATTCTAAGACAAAAAAAAAAAAAAAAAATGGGGGTTAAAAACGACACACAGTGAAAGATTATCGGATTCGTTCGGCTTGTTACCCGATTTGTAACTATCAAAGATATGATATTTTATCGGGACACCGTGACCACAATGATTAAGGATAAGTCATGCAATAGGATCCGAACTCACGGTGTCTATTGCACCAACTATCCTCGTTTGCGCACCTTCAAAGACATTTTTGCTGTGTTGACTGTCTCGTTTGATCTGAACTTTCACTGACTGAAGTAAAATTGTTCTTAATCAGTTCCTCTTTAAATTAAGTCCTGACGACTAGTAAAACTTTAACTAGGAAAAAAATAGAGATTCTAATCTACCCCAAGAGTTATGTTTTGAGGTGTAAATTCATTTAATAGCAGAAACACCTTAGATTATTAACCGTTACACATTTACAGCGCTGTGGTACATCTACGATAATCTTCGGCCCTTGTATTAGCCTTTTTTATTAGACTAACATTGTAACATGGCCACTCCCAACCGCACGCAGAATAATTGCTACTAATTTACTTCGCGATCAAACTTTCGCCCTGGCCAGATAGTTCGCCAGATTTTTTCTAAATGGAGCATTTTGTGGTCTAATAAGCAGTCACTTACAATATACCTGAATTTTATCGGAGAAGATTTTCAGTTGGTGGTGTCACCAAATTCTACGAATCATTGACAAGCCGGACAAAAAACTTGCCTAAAACTAAATATTTGTTAACGCCTTTTGATTATTTCTCAATATTTAGCTGAAGGGTGCAACAGTAGATCTACCTCCACGTAGTGCACCCTGGTAACGTCCTAGGCTGCTAAAAGTTCTACTACTATCGGCATGCAACAACTCTCCAAGACTGATTACCTTCGTGGGATTTCATGTAGGCTGAGTATCTTACAATGGAATCCTGGCGGCCTGTCCCAATACAGGAAAGGTGAGTTTCAACATTCCTTTGCCATCTACGATTGTGATGTTTTTGCAATCATGGTGGCAAAGATTTCACGTGACCGTTTGGTGAGCCATCTGCACAGCCTTAGCATTTTTGATAGCCCAAATTACCCCCTCTGTGGGAAAAACGTGATCATGGACAGGCACCATATATAGCAGGACGTCCACCTTTGCATGAGACTCCGAAGTGAAATGATATTCGGAGAGCTAGAACTTTGCTGATGAAATATTGACTTTTTCCTCTTATTGTTTTCTTTTTTCTTGTGTGTGCTTTGCATTTTTATTATTATTATTATCTCGTAAGGGTTTGTCATTTTCTCTTGCCATTCGAAATAAACAAAAATATTTAGCTGAATAAAACATTAACTCTGGAGTTTCTATTCATGTATATTACTATATAAATTTTCGCTCTATTCAGATCTTGGTGGTATTTTTTTAAATTTAGTTAGACATATATCTATATTTTATTTAGTTAGACATAGATACATATACATATATCTATATATATATATATATATATTTATTTTTTTCCTTTTTTTTACACCATTGTATAATTTTTTTTATAGATCCATTGCAAATTTATATTAAATTTTCATTGCAAAATTTAATTTTTTTTTTTTTTCTTAAAAGTTCTATTTAAATTTTTCTTGAGATTTATTAATAATTTTTATTCAATTTTTATTTCTCTTAAATTTGAAATATTGAATTGAACTCCGACTGTTATTTCCATTAGTGTTAGGTTATTATTTATTTTATGCACGTGAACCATCTGTTATTGTATAAGTAGTTATCGGTAATTTTACATATGTGTCAAAATATTGATTTTATATAATATATTTTGATTTTTTTTATCTAACAATAATTTATCTTAATTGACAAGGGCAGAACTATTTTATCTGCCATAAACTGTTATTTAGTCATCAAAATATGATTACTCCTTTTCTTTGAATTTTGCAGTCATTAACGATGAAAGAAATTGTCTTATCTTTCCTGTTATCAGATAAATATCAGATATCAGAATTTAGAATAGTCTGATATTCTTAAGTTTTGAAATGGTATGTCAAAATATCGTAAATAACAGCTAATTAGCACATAAAAATATTTTTGCAGGAAAATTTTTGAAGATTATCAGCATTGCAAAACTTTTCTGTATAAAAATTATAAAATTTTAAATTCACGCTTCATTAAAATTAGCTGGTTTCCTATACTCTACAATTATGTACTTGTTTTTTTTCCAGTCTATAAAAAATATGTTTTAAAAACATTTGACATGAATTATAATATCCACTAAATTACGTTTTAAAATTATAGTAAGAAATCTATTATAAAATGCTATATTCATTTATAAATTATATCTATTGAAATATACTATAAAATAAATATTGCAATCAATATTATTGTAACTTATAATCAGTATTATTGTAACTTATAATCAGTATTGTTGTAACTTGCAATCAATATTATTGTAACTTGTAATCAATATTATTGTAGCAATCAATATTATTGCAATGATAACTTGCTTCACCAACAAATCATCAAATTTAATAATACTGCTTCACTGTTTCAAATTTTTTTAAACAATTTGATTTATTCTGAAACTGTCAAGTGTATAATAAATATTTTTAGATCAAATTTAGAAAATATAATTAATTTTTAATTTTTTATACAATTTCATTTTATAGAAGAAATCAGTGTTATGAAATTTGTAATTTCTTCAGTATAACTCTGTAGCATTCCCATAAACTGATAGTATTGAGTGTAGTGTGATTTTAGAGTTCTGCTTATCTGGTGGAAAATTGGGAATTAAATTAAAAGATTGGATGTTCAAGTTGTCTATATGTTATGTAAAAAAAGTTCGAAAAGAAATAGGGTGTTTCATCCTTGGGGATTGATTGCCAGATCTATGATAAATGAAGGGAAAAGATGAAAAGAATTTGTTTCAGAAAAAAGCCAGCATTAGCTTCTCTTGAAACAATGGAAGTTGACAAACTTCTTTATGTAAAATAAGGACCGGAATCTTTAAAACACCTGACGCGAACCTTAAAATTAAGTCGTACACATTACATAGAATTCGGAGATCTCTATGGCTAAAGAAAATAAAAATAGGATACCCATATTCGAGAGGGTTTCAAATAGTAAAATTTGTACTTTAGTTTGAAGGAGATTTCAGAACCGATAACTCCAGGAATTATCTGCTATTGCTTTGATTGCAATAACTTTTTAATTGCTTTCTTTTTTAGATATATGAAATGTTATTATGAGAGAAGATGATGCCACGAAGTCACGTGTACTGTTACCATGAAATATTGATGCTGTAAATCGGCAAGAGCTGAGTTGGAATTTGTTTTTTATTTGAAAAATTTTCTTCTTTACATTACTCAGGTTGAAGAGTGGATTTCCATGTTTCGTAGCAATGAATGATTTTATGGAGATTAATTTGATGGTTGAAGGAACTATTTCGAGATTTTTATAGCTGCTAAATAAAAAAATGTTGCATGCTTATAATAAACATTCAGTAAGATAGGGGATGGTATCAAAAATATCATGCACGTTGATCGTGAATAGGAAAGCACTTAGAACACAGCCTTATTGAACTCCACAAATGAAAAATAGTTTCTTCGAGATAGAGTTTCTCTCTTTTAAGTAACAATTCCTGTCATTGAAATCTACTTTCCGGCGGAGCCCTTTATACCATCTTGTAAGATTTTATATAATAATTCATCTCTCCAAACAGAATTATAGGCTAAAGGTATGTCTAATTTAAGTAAAAGGAAATAATTCGTGACGTTTTTAGCTTCAATGATCTTGTGATGAACAAGTGACAAAAATACACACAACCCTTAAAAGAAATAAAGGAGATAATAATGATGTTATTTATCTGGAACAGGAAAATGAATGAGTCGCTTAAGTACTATCCGTTCAAAACATTTGCTTAAGACAAAAAAAAGTTAAGGCTATAGGTCGGTAATAAGTAATGGAAGTGCTATCTTCTATTACGCTTTAAAATTGAGATGGTTTGTGGTCTGAACCACTCTTGTGGAAAATTGCTGGTGTGCAAAATATTATTATAAATACAAAGAAGCTGATGAGGATATTAATCAGGAAGAATTTTAATGTATTTAGCTAGAAGACAGTCACTGCTTGAGGAAGTATTAAAAGCAGAGCGTATAGCATCTTGTTATTCAATGAAAATAAAAGGTTCATTATAGCTTTGATAGAAATCATTTGAAAGCTTAAATGGAATAAATTGCAGGTTGAAGGGTGTATAGAAATGGGATGTCAAAAGATTTGTTTGATGAATCGCATATGTGAGGACCAAATGTGTATTAGTATAAATGATTTTGTTGCTCATGAGATGATTATTTCTGTTGGGAATAGTTCTGATAATTTTATTAATTTTGCTTTACAGTCAGTAGAAGCACAAACTGAATCCCAATATTTTTTTAAGTTGTGTAATGAATAGACAAAGGCTCGCAAAATTTTTTTTTATAAGCTATCTAACGGTAGAGGAAAGTTTAATGCATGCTTGATATAAAAGTCGTCTTTTCTGTTATAAAGGTTTATTGCATTGTGTACACCTAGGAAGCCTAAGATGATGAGAAATACTATAGTTTTTTTCTTATTATTATGCAGATTGTTAAACAGAAAAGATTGTGATATTCAAATGTGTGTGTGATGTTCTATAGCTCCTGAAGAAAAGACAGAACCTTAATGGTCCATCTGCAAGTTTTTTCGTTATTAAGATGAAAAAATAATTGGATCTGTCAATGATTACTGTCAAAAGGTTTCTGTGAAAATAAAGAAGGATAAATGCGGGTAAATATCAGCACTGGCAATGCAGAGATAGAGAAGTGTTGAAGAAAATGGAGTAATGTGAATTGGGAAGGTGGTGTTTAGAATATTTAAATTATTATTGAGAATCCAATTGACTAAAGTTCGGAACTGTTATTGGAATAGGTTAAACCAAGAGAGGATGATGAGAATCGCTAAAATGATACAAGTGGAAGCAATTTGATGATAAATTGCATCCAACTAATCGTTGGTGAATTGGTCTTTAAAAGAATAATTATTTACTACGGCAAAAGTATTATGTGGCAATTGAATTGTAATGGCCTGCATTTCGTTTCAGAGTATGGAAGATGAATAAGATTGAGAATTCTACAAGATATATTAAAATCGACAGCTATTAAATGCCTTCCTCTTCGTGTATTATCAGGTTTATTGGTTCTGTAAATTAATATGATCTGGTGTACTAATCAGTGAAACTGATCTTCGGAATTAAGTAATGTTTCCAGTATTGCTAACTGGAGAGAAAAGGATCTTTTTTCCCGGAAATTATGAGTGTTCCCTTGTAAAATTTTAAATATGAAATAGAGCATAAAAATAAAACTTTAGGAAAATTGGGGAAAATTTAATAAATTAAAAAAGAATGTCTAATTATTTTATTTAGTACTCTAGATTGATTTATATGTCATATGGTAGATAGAACTGGAGGCCGAATAACATGGTCTGTTAAGTTTGCCCTTTTACTGTGAAAATCTTGTAAGACTTCAAAGATCAGTTTTAAGGCTTTAATTTTTTTTTCTTCTTATCTTTAAATGGAATTAATGGAGTTGTACCGGTAAGGGACGTGAGTTTCTAATATTGCTTGATGTAGGAAGATGAAAGATGCTGTTATATTTTCTTCGATAGCTTTAATAAATTCTTGAAAAATTTAGGCTTGTGCTTGATAGAATTCTTTGATTAATTGTTGGGTTTCCAACAATTAATCAAAGAATCCGTCTTATTGTTGGAATAATTTAGTTATTTCGTTCATAAGTGAAATATAAAATAATGTCAGCTTTTAATTTAGATGAGAAAGAGTCCTCTTTTGGAATGCGATATAGTCCCCGAGCTTTAATAAAAGAAAGACGGTTGAGGAGTTTGAATTTCAGAAAATTTTCTTCAGCTTTGCGTTTAGTACAGCTGTTGTCCTTGGCTTTGTGTGCTCCAATGACCTTGATAGAATTTGAGAATTTCAGCTGAGAACAAATCTATGGAATGTTGGAAGCTGCAGCATTCGCAAACAAGTGGATTTTTGCAATTCTATGTTGATTGTGAATATGCGAAACATTTTCGCCACTGGGTTTTATTATAAAACACATAAATTGTTTTTGCTTAAGCCGTAATCCAACAAGTGTAAGATTGTACCTAAAATAGTAAATAAAATTGGTGTGAAAAGATTAGAAGTTGCACATTTTCGTGCAAATCTCGGGAGTTCTGTGGCTGAAAAGTTGTGCTCTTCCAAAAAATTCTTTTTCGATCTCTATGGATACATTAATGGGAATATTGTAAAATTGAAATCGGGTGGAAATTTTTTCCGTGATGCTATAATTGAAAAGCTCGTGTTGGTTTTCACTTTTTCCAGTTTACACTCATGTCCATAAATTAAGGATAATGAAGTTCAGGCAAAGAAAGAGACAGAAGCAAAACAAATTTGACTTATTTGTAAAGTCTATTTATTAAACAAAAGGTAAAGAGCAAAAAAGATGCTATATGTTGGACATAATTAATAAAAATTGCGATTTATACTCCCTGGAGCAAATTTCAAAAAAGAACCTACTTACAAAAAATAATATAACATGGTTAGTATGATGGTTAATATGGAGTATGTCTCCCGGACGATGCAATGCAGGCCCTACAACGCCTAGGCATGCTGAATAACAAATTATCAATCTGATCTTGGGGAATATTACACCACTCATCAAGCAATGCCCTCCGAAGTTCCGGTTGACCGGTGGGAGGAGGTTGACGGGCTGCAATTCGTCGGCCAAGCATATCTCACACATGCTCTATTGGATTCAAGTCCGGTGAATATGCTGGCCAATCCATACAGGCGATATCCTCCAATTGAAGGCATTCGTCTACAATGTTTGCATGGTGAGGACTGGCGTTGTCATCCATAAACAGAAATTCAGCACCCATGGCGCCCCGAAACAAACGTACATGTTGTTCCAGAATGACATCCCGATAGATGTGGCCTGTCATAGTTACACTCTGAACATGCAGGTCAGTTCTGAAACTAAGAATAACTCCTCCCCAAATGAGCCATCCTGCACCACCGTAACGGTGTCGTTCAATGGTGTTCTCTTGGTGGTAACGGGTACCTGGCGCTCTCCATATGAAAGTCCGGCGAGAATCAGACTGCAAACTAAACCTTAACTCCTCGGAAAACATCACTCCAGACCACTGTTGCGGTGTCCACAATGTATGCTCTCTACTCCAGGTTAATCGCAGGCGACAGTGAGTTGCGGTAAGTGGAACACATCTGACAGGCCTACGAGCATATAGACCAATGTCCCCCAAGCGTCTGTACACGGTCTGCCTTGAAACTGTCGTACCGGTAGTTGAAGAGAGCTGACGAGACAGGTCTGATGCTGTGCTCCATCTGTTTCTTTTGGCAGTAACTGCTAAATACCGGTCCTCATTCGGCGTTGTAACTCTGGGGCGACCTGTGCTGTAACATCTACTCACATTACCATCATCTTGGAATCGTTGCCAAAGCCTGGAGATGACACTCTGGGCGATTCCAAGTTCCTCGGATACTTCCAGCTGGGTACGTCCACATTCCAGTTGTCCGATAATTCTACCCCGTAAAAAATCATCCAAATGCTTCCTTTGTGCCATAACTATGCGGTTATTGCACTGAAAGGCTTTTAAAGTGCTTGTGAACAATTTTACTTCTCTGCCACCATTCCTTATATACCCCTCTCTTACACTCTTGTCATTGTGACGTACTATCCGCGCCATCTGGTGGTTTCCTGTAATTTGCATATTCTTCTTCAAGATGTGCGTGATAATTCTACAGGTGAAATTTTTATTTTAGAGTTCAATTTCTGTGTGATTCTGAATTATCCTTAATTTATGGACATGAGTGTACTTGAGGTATTAAAGCGATCGGTGATATTAATAGTTTATCTTATCAGGTGATGCACATGCATTCGGTATATTTTTAAAAGTGACTCTTGGCGTTATATAATCTATTAGTATTTTAGAATGTCCCGTTTAAATAGTTCCATTGGGAACTTCATGTACGATAGCAAAAAAAGTTCGCTTATAAATTTGAAATTTATATTAAAATTGTGAACAAAAGACTTTTTATGTGTGAAAGTCAATTTATTATTTATTCTTTTACATAGTGTTCAAAAGACAGAAAAACAATTGAAACGAAAGCCAAAGCCTTACATTCGTCGCATATTGCAATCCACCTCTATAATTGATCATCAAAATCTAGACTAGGGATGTACAAATTTGTAAAAATCGTAGGGCACGTGTAATCAATATAAATTGGATACAAACTGCACACAAAAGAAAAACTCCCCAAAATTATCTAAAATAAGCATTTTTCATTTATTTAAATATAATAAAATAAATAATACAACATAATGAAAAAACACATAAAAATTTTTAAAGCAGTACACATAAATTTATTTAATGTTTAAGTATTTGTTTCAATTTTTGCAGTGATGAAAAGCATAAGTGTTAAATCAGAATGGTTCTTAATTCGTGATTTTTTTTGTTATCATTCCTGCCGAAAAATCATTGGTAGCAAATATATTTTAGCCTAAACAGGCGTACTCATTTCAGTGCATCAATTAGCAACAACCATATGTATGTTTAGTATAGTTTCTAAATGATACATGTTTTTACAATAAATATCTAGGGATAAAAATTATGGAGATAGGGATCCTATTCAAACTATCATCGAATTGACAAACGATCAGATCTTCTAGCGTTCTATAAAATAGAAAACTCTGAATAAAGTGCTTTTCTAATATTTAAATAAATACTTTTATTACCAAACAAAAATGTATCATGCCTTATCTTTTTATGTTTCATTAAATTCAGAATTTCTTTTACAAATAGTACCAACTACATTTTTGTAAGTAAATTTACGCAGTGATGCGAGCACATCAGAAAACAAAACAGTTTTTCTGTGTATCTCCAAACTATACACTTGTAATAACATGCAATGTTAATAGTATTCGTTTTACTTTTTAGCTCAGCATCATTGTTGAATAAAGATGTCGAATGCCTGAACGCGAAGCGTTCATCTACTCAATGGTATGGGATGGCAGTAGGAAAGAAAAGTCATGATAAATAGATAATAGTAATCGTATGATTTGAGAGAGAAAAAAAAAAGAAGAAAGAAAAATGTAAATAATCGGTGATGGAAACGTAACAAGAAATTTATGATCAGTAAATATGCGTTGAAGTAAAATATCTAAAAAGCGATAAGTGAAAGGAAATCATGGTGGTTTGAGGCTTCGATTCCATTTAGAAGTAGAGAAAGGATACTTGTATTTTCCATTCAATTGCGTAAATATAGTTTGTGCCTTGATGAGAGGGTTTTCGTGAGTTGCAATGGTATTGAAGAAATTTCTAGAAAGTTTAGTAATATAGTTGTCAATAGAATCAATTTTTAAATCTTGATGGATTGTAGAGTTGCGGACAAACCAGGGTGCACCAGAGATGATACGAAGAAGTTTGTTTTGAATAATTTGTACAGATTTCTTGTCAGATTGTGCAGCTAGACCACAGATTGGGGTAGCATAGGTAAGGATAGGCCTAGGCCTAAGAACTTGTTTGTAGAGAAGAAGTTTGTTTGACAAAGTTAATTTAGAAAATTTATTAATGAGTGGTAGAGTGAAATAAAATTTTCTCCAACATTTTTCTTTGATTTTTTGAATATGAGCTCGAAACGTAAGTTTATTGTCTATAATTAAGCCGGGATATTTAATATTAGTTGCCCATTCAATTTGTGGATCAAAAAGGGGGAGATTAATATATGATTGTCTGGCGTGTCCTTTTCGGAAAATGATAGCTTGAGATTTAGAGACATTAATTGCGATGCGTCATTTAGTTAGCCAATCCTCTAGGATATTCAGAAAATTTTGAAGAGTATTGATGACAAAAAGAATAGAAGCACCTTGGACAGGAGCAGCAGAATCGTCAGCAAATAGGCAAGTGGAAATGTTAGTGTATTGAGGAAAGTCGTAGGTAAAGATATTGTAGAGAATAGGACTAAACACGCTACCTTAAGGTTTACCAGCACTAATACGACTGATTGTGGAGAATTCATTATGAAGTCGAACTTGAAAGGTTCTATTTTTAAGATAATTTGTAATGATAAGTGTGATCCAAGTTGGAAGTTTGATCATTTTGTAGATCAGTCCATCGTGCCACAGTCGATCGAAAGCTTTTTTGACATCTAGAAAGACACCTCCTGTAAAAAATTTATAGTTATATCCCTCAGTGATGATATTGGTGACACGTAGAAGTTGATGACAAGTTCAGTGATGTTGACGGAATCCAAATTGTTCTGCTGGAATTATGGAATTTTTATCGCAAAAAGAAGTAATATGTTTCACTAAGAGTTTTTCGTAAAGTTTTCCTTCACAGCTAAGGAGACTGGTGGGCCGATAATTTTGAGGAAATTTCCTATCTTGGCCAGGTTTAGGGAACATGATGATATTTCCTTTTTTCCAGATAGGAGGGAAGTAGTGTTATTTAGTACAGCTGTTGTAGATTTTTGCAAGATGAGTAATGACATTAAGGGGAGACACATTAAGGCTTTATTTGGAATGTTGTCAGGTTCAGAAGATTTCCGAATGTTGAGATTCTTGATTAAGTTAATTATGTCAGATGGAGAAAAAAATATATTGTTATGATAATTTTGATGATCAGCTAGAAAGGAAGTTACTGTATTTTCAACATGCTCAATTTGTGAGTAATCGCAAGGTTCAGTGTTTTCTTAAAAGGAGAGTTCAAGATTTTCAGCAAAAAGTTCGCTTTATCAGAAGATGATAATATAAGACCTGAGGATCCAACCAGTGGAAAATTTTGATATATTATTTGTTAATTTTGAAGAGAGAATTATCTTTTGGATTTAGGCCCAATAAAAATTCATTCCATCTGTCATTTTTTAATTTGTGAATCATTTGCTTTATTTCTTTTTGAAGCTTGTTGAGGGATTGCTTGAACGGAAGAAACCTGGGATCTTGCCATAATTTTCGAATTCTGTTTTTTTCTGCAATTTTAGAGGTGATTTCAGTAGGAAGTTTTTGGTGTGGTGTACTGAGTTCTTTAGATTTGTTAGCAAGGTTGATAGCGAAAGTAACAGCATAGTTGAGAATTTTGTCAATATTTATATTGACTGGATTACCAGGAATTTTAGTAAAAATATTCCAATTGTTAGTTGTGATTATGCTATTGAAGAAGGGCGTAAATACATTTTAGCTCAATGCTGATGAATGGTATACTTCCCTTGGAAACTTTTATTGAAAAGAAAAAATCTCTATTAAAACATTTTTATTTTTTTAAAAGAAGCATTCCTAAAATAAGCAAAATTTTTATGATTATAATATAAAAATATCAGCAAAGATATGTTATTTGTTAATATCACTAAGAAATATTTCCTGAAATTGTTTACTATTTCAGTTACTTATAATTTTCACTGTGTGACGTGAGTTGCCAGAGTTGCGTGTGTGTATGTAAGTTTTCAAAAGACGATTATATTTTGAAAATGTTGTATTTACTTGAAACGAAATAAAACAAATTATCTTTTATCAAGATGAAGTTGGTACATAAATATTTAGAAAGAGATGGTAGTGGGTAAGTATAAAACTTGTTCTAAAGAATATAATTATTGTTTTTTTTACCTGTCTAAATTTTTATGATATGCCAAGTGCACGAAATTTAAAAGTAATTTTTTATGCTAATGATTAATTATATTGAAAGTACAGTTATATTAACTTGTGAATTTAGCTTAAACATGCAGCATTTTTAGTTCAAAAATTATAATAATTTTAGTTACAATAATAATTTTGCAAAGAATATTGTGATCACATCTGTAAGAAGTTTCATAAATTAAAAAAAGGGAAAGTTAATAATTTTTTTGCAAAATATTTTACGCGATTCAATTTAATAAATTACATGTAATTTATTCATTGATAATACGTATCTGACTTTTTTTTTACATGTAATGTGACGAATTTAATAGCAATTATACTCTGTATTGTTGTTTTTTTACTTACATATTTTTTTATTTATGTATATATATATATATATATATATATATATATTAATGTTATCATTATATAATAAATTATTTGAATAACATACAATGTTTAAAAAAATTAAATTAAAGCTCAGGAAAACAATTGTAATTAATAAATGATTGCATCCAATTATATTATCAACAATCTTCAGAATACCAACAATTAAGGAAGTAGAATATCAACAATTCTACTTCCTTTAACCCAACAATATAATTTTAATTTTAAAAATCTGTCATCTGCTATGTTTTTTCTTTATTTCGTTTTCAACATTCAGTATAGAAATTTTAAGTTAGTGAATGAATTTTTATGAAGATAATGTATCTTATTATTACTTTAATATGAAGTGAAGTAAAGAAGTTAAAAAAACAGTACAAAATAAACCTTTTGATAGTAAAGGTTAAATTGTGTAATTGAATTTTATAATGCAATAAGACTGCTAAATATATCTGTTGATAATACTTGAAATATAGTTATGAAACTACAGGATATGATCACTCTGCAAATCACATATGTATTGAATGAGGTTGTATTACATTTAATGCATGGAATTTTTGCAGAATTACTTAATATTTACTTTTTTATTTTAGTTACATTATTTTAGTTACCAAAATGAACATTAATTATTATTTTTAGTAATTAACATGCAAGTCTTCCCTTGTGTTTTTTCTTAAGAGAACAGACCTTTTTTTATAGAAGCATTAATGCCAAGCAGACATAAAATTTGTTTAATTATTATACAAAAGATAATACGATTCAAATTATTAGTATGAAAGTGCTTGAAAAATTCCATCCAATAACTTTCGATTGAAACACTCCTTAAGTTGCATTCTATCGCTTTTTATGGTGTAGCATAATTAGAATTAAGTGAATATCCATAAAATGCTTCTTAATTTTGGTTACAAATAATAAATTCCTTTTCAAGCAATACATCCATTAAAGAAATTTTTTCTCAAATGTAGATATTTTAGTCCAATTTGGCCAATTCAATTAATTCTAATTCTCCAGAAATTCTTAAAATCAGTACTCCAAATATTCTTTACTTATAGTATTTAATGGAACTCAGCAGATGTAGTTTTCATATATTATTTGTTAGTTGCTGTAACCAGCTTCATGGAATTTTGAGTGAGTTTGCTTGCTTCCTACATAAGTGTGAAATATATTAACTCTTGCCCACACGGCATTGTTAGTGCATCACAGTACAACCCCCATTTTTGTTTTTAATTTTTTTTTTATTTTTAGTACCTTTAAAAAAAAATATTTCTTTGGGTTGCTGTCTTTCTGAAAAGGGAATAATAACAACCTTGGTAAAATAATTGGTTGAAATGCAGTTTAATTCACACTCTTGAAGATGAAAAAAATTTTCAAATATTGTACCTAATTTTGATACCTCTGTGTTATATTGTTTTGGAATTATTTTTAAGATTTTATTTTTTGTGATAGTTAATTTATATAGGTTTTTTTTTTTTTTTTTTAAATATTTTTGTTTTCTGTGTAATAACAACTAGTTATTGATGTTCATATTCACATTATATTCTAGGTCTGTGACCCTAATACCAGAAGATCCTGAAGATATGTGGCATGCTTATAATCTTTTAGCAGAAGGTGATACTTTAAAAAGTACAACCATCAGGTAAATAAAATTATTATTTTTTAATATGTGAATTTGTTTTTAAATAGTATATTTTATCTAGTACTGATTTATTATACATTATTTCTCTTTTTATTGTAATAATTTTTCTCTGTGTTTCCTTTTATGGAATGTTTAAAAAATTATTTAAATTTTACTAATATTCTTTTTTTAAAAATCTAACATTTAATCATTTTTAAAACTAAATTTTCTTTGATTGCAGTTGATACAAAATTATTAGCAGTACTGTGTTTTCATATATCTAATATTTTTGTGTTTTAATTAATATTGCTTTTCTTTTATTTGAATTTTACATAAGATTCATGTATTGAAAATTGTAATGTAAAAATAATCAATAAGCCAAAGAAACTGAATTGATTTTTCTTAAAATGACTTTTCATCTATAATATTACTTATTATCAGGTTTTGAAAAACAATTAAAAGCCAGTGTATTTATTGAAAACAATTTTTATAGACAACTTTTTTTCTTGTTGAGCAACGAATCTTTTTTGATGAACAACTTTATCACTTCTAAGATATTAGTGTGGATCATATGTCTTTAGAAAATTAAAAGCCATGCAAGGTGTTTTGTAATATGATTATGGGTTAATTATTTTATTTGAGTATAAGGCAAATTTGCAGATATATGTAAAGATTAAGGGCTGCATATACTCAATATAACTTAATAGAGGAATGCAAGCACACACAAACTTGAAACTTGTCATACTTTTTTTTCATGATATATATGTAAACGGTCCTGGTGAAATTATTAGATACATCCAATCTTTAATCTATCTTTTAATTGAAGGTAATGTATAAACAAATCTTTTTATTCAGATTTGTCTATTTGCATTGCCTTATCAATATTTTGTGATGGAAAAACATCAATAAAATGTATTCATATTTGGCAGCCCCTATCAATTATGTGACCTTGTGCATCTGTGATATGGCTAATAGATGTAATATATTTTTTATACAAATGAATACATTCAAAATCTTGATACATATATATTTTTAATTTATCATTTTAGTAACTTAAATTTATTGAATACAGAATTTTATTTTATTTTGTAATAATAAATGTCATGACTTTCCTGTACTCATAGCCTCTGCTCAGGCCAGGGCTTGTGGCAGTGGGCCCGTCTTGCCACCCTATTGTTACTTCACTGATGATGTATCTAATAACTTAGTCAAGGACTCTCTCTATATGTATATACATATAACAACAAATTAATTAAAATCAAATAATTTAATAAAAAAGGGATTTCTTTTCATCTCGAAGATTTACCCTTTCAAACCAAACAACTCCCACACCATTTAATCAAGAATTTGAACAATATAAAGAGGAAAATTGGAAGCAACCGATGCATGATTGTATCTCTTGCATTAATTTTTTTCACACAGCAAAATTCATCTATCTAATTATAATAGTATTTTTACAGGAGAAACTCTGGCACTGCTATTTTTTGTAGTAATCATTACAAATGATAGTCTCTCTGCTCTCCGCTCTTCAAAATTATTTAATCAAGAGTCACCAAATTGTGAAATCAAGTCAAACAAAACCTAAATTCCATATTATTTTACAATTCATTTGGACTCCAGGAATACAAAAATGAACAAGCAGACTCTTTGGCAAAAACCGTCAGATACAATAATTTTAAATTATTTCTCCGGATGACATCATGTACCATCAAAAAAAGAAAATATTTCAAAATTCAAATGAACAATGGAACAACAGTAAATAATGGATGCATCTAAATAGCATCAAATCAATTTGCCTTTTACCTATCCAAAGAAAAAAAAGTACTAAATTTCGCACCAAAACATAGATTTGATTAACGTCTTCTTTTAAATGCAAAAAACCTGAAACCAAGAACACATTCTGTTCCAATGTACTAAGTATGATGTACAAAGAGAAAAACTTAAACAAGCTTTTGGATATAAAGTCCTCTTTTCTTGGTTATTTGATATGTATTACAAAACAGTAAATGGGCGTAGTTGTTAGTTTTTTATTTTATCACGATTTTCCGAATATACTAACATTACAATATTATTTTGACAGAAGTTGCACAACACCTCAACCCTTATTTCATAATTTTAGAATCAGTTCACTGATTATTTGAAAATCTTTTTCATTTTAATTTTCTTTTCCATTTATTAATTCTTTTCCACTGATTTTTCTGAATAAATAAATTGAGATAAAGCAGCTAACAATAAAAAAAACGTCAAAAGTCAAGAAATATTTGATTGTACTCTTTATATTTATTTAATATTTTTTACAATTTTTGTAGTAACTAAATGTAAAATTATTTAATCAATTGTGTCTGTTTTTTAAATTTTATTTATTTATGAATAGAAAAATATTTCCCAAATCCATAAATTAGTAGACAACACAAAATGCTAATTTTTGTACCCAAAAATTAATTGTTAGTGCTTTAAAGAAGCTGACAGGATTAGCAGGTATTTTTCTGTAATGGTAAATGGGTGTAACTGATTAGTTGATAATTATACAAATTGAATTATTTGTTAACTATAGATTTCTGAATAATAACTTAAGCAGACAAAAAAAGAAAAAAAGATATTTGCGTTTATGCAAAAGATAAAGTATTAAATTCTGAATAGATCTTCTCAAAGAAATGAATTTAAATATAAATAAAAATTAAACATTTTTACTATGGATGGATGCTACCATTAATATTATAGAGATTGCTAACACTTGATTCCCTAGAATGTTTTTATACTACTTTAGTAAAACAAAACAATAGATAAGTTTGGATGGTAGGTAGTAGAGAAAAAAGTTTTAATGGTTACCTTATCAGAAAAAAATAAGGGGGATAGTGTTATTATATATGATTTATTCAAAAGGTTGACATAACCAAACCATTTTTAGAATTATCTCATAATCTAACTGTATAATATTCTCTAACTAAAATATTTTTTATTTGTTTATAGAAAGGTCACTACTGAATCTGCAACTGGTAGTACTGGAAGTAATAGGATTCGTACTACATTAACTGTTCGTGTTGAAGATATAGATTTTGATACACAAGCATGTATGTTAAGAGTAAAAGGAAGAAATATACAAGAAAATCAATATGTCAAGGTATTTTAAAAGAATTAATTAGACATTCAATGAATTAAAACATAATTTAATACATAACTAATTTATTTTTATTGAAACAGATGGGGGCATATCATACTTTAGATTTGGAGCTTAATCGCAAATTTACTCTTTCAAAAGCATGTTGGGACAGTATAGCGCTAGAAAGAATTGGTAAGGAAAACATTTCTTTAAAAAAAAAAATTTTTGTATTTGAACACTGTATAATCATATTTTTAAAGAAATTCAATGAATTCTTTTCTGTAGAAAATAATTTAATGACAAAAATTCAAAGATAAATTTTAAAGAATTGTGACAGTGATTTTGTTTTGTTTTGTTTTTGTTTAAATTTTCAAAATTGTTTTAATAATGAATAGAATTTATATTATATTTATGCCAAATTTATATTATTGTGGTTAAAATCCTTTTTATATTCTTAAAAAATATTGTTTTAAATATTAACTATATAATATTTATTTAACTAATTCTATAATTATAAAAATGTCATGCTATATTTGTAAAGTGGATGTGTTATTACTTCTCAATCTGTTTTGACAAATAATAATCATGATGGACATTAGTAAAGTTAATGTATTTCAATTCATTTCACATAGATATTAGATTTGTCTTTCTTAACTATAAATATTATATTTAATTATAATATGAACATATTTGTTCATGCCTTTTTTAGTTATGCCCCAGTAAAACTCATGCATAATACTCAAAATGCTAGTATTTGACAATAAGGAATGCAGGCAAGTTGAGTATATATATTTATACTCTAATGATGTGTTAATTTTTCTAAACAAATTTATCAATTGATACACTATATATGTGAGTGGATATATGTAATATTTTGTAAATATTTTTCATATTTATAATTTTTGTATTATATGTAAGGTAATTAATAATTATTTTACAATGCTGCAGGATTTTAATTTTTCTTATTTTATAAATAAATGAGATTGCTAAGTATTTTATTTTAATGATAATACTGCTTTTTATTAAATAATTTAAAATGCTTTGAAACTATTTCATTATTACAATTAGTTAGTTGTTATTAATATGTTGGGTTGGACTTTAAAACTTTTTTTAAGACATGGCATGTGATCCGTCCCAACATGCTGATCTTGCAGCTGTTGTGATGCAGGAGGGTCTTGCACATGTATGCTTAGTGACTTCTAGTATGACGATAATTCGTGCCAAAATTGATGTAAATATTCCTCGTAAAAGAAAAGGAATGTGTGCACAACATGACAAGGTATAACCTTTTTTTTATCTTCTATAAATAAAATCATAAAATTATGTGGTTTTTTTTTTTTTTTTTTTTTTTGCCTGGTATGTCTTTATTTTTTTATTTATATATGAATTAATTTTAAAATCTAATTGAATTTTTTTAATGGAATTTTTTCATTAGTACACAGTTATTAACATCAATTTTATTAGCTTTTCTTTTTAAATTTAATTTCAAATTAAAAATTAGTTCATAATCTTTTGTAGGCAAACATTAATAAGGCTACTAGGATTTTAAGGGCTAGGTAGGACATTACAAGGATTTTTTCCTGTATCAGTTTCTAAGATTTATATTTTTTTATAGGGACTTGAACGGTTTTTTGATTCAGTTTACCAGGCTGTCAATAGGCATATTAATTTTGATAGTAAGTTTTACTGTCTCTTGAGTAAAATTTATTTAAAATAATTAAGAAAAAAAAATTAGTGTTGAGTTTCAATATAATTTTTTTCTTTTCAGTTGTGAAATGTGTTCTGATTGCTAGCCCTGGATTTGTGAAGGTATTTTATTCTATGTCATATATGGTTCATTATGCTTTCTTTTAATTTTAATTGTTCATTGAAATATGTAAAAAAGTATATGATACCTAATTATATTAAAAAATTATATGATAACTGTAGAATATATATTTATCTGAAATAAATTTTAGCAGTTGTGGCAGGTCTATGTATATTGTATTGTACTAATATGCTACAAACTTATGCTTCGAAACAATTTGATTTTAAAAGTTTTCATTGAAAAAAAAAAAGATATTTTACATTTTTCTCTTCAATAAAATAATTTGTAAGAAGTGTCCAAGAAAACAAAATTAAAAATTCAGTTTATTTTTCATAAATTAACTTTTTATTATTATTTGAATTAGCTACTTACAGTTTTTTTTAATGATATTGTGGAAGTGTTTTAGACATGAATAATGAACAGTTATGAGTTATTGCTATATCTGGAATTAATTGAGAATAGTTAATTCATATATTTTTTATACAAAATTTCATGTTTCTTTTTTTGTATTTCTTATAACTTTAGAGTTATCATAGTCTAACAAGACCTTCTGTATATTTTTCTTGTGTAAAAGGGCATTTAATTTCTGAATGGAATAAATATATACTTTTTTTTTTTAAAGAACAAAACTATAACAGATTTTCTATTCTGATTCTATAAGCTATTACTTTTATGCTATAATATTATTAAAAAGACATTTCAGTTTGTTTTGTTTTTGCTTTTTATAAATCATTATACAGATGTGTTAAGGTGAAAGGTATTAAAGAAGGCGATTGTTGTAATAGGAAATGAATATTTTAATCACAAATTGCATATTGGAGTTTGTATATGTAATGAATCAGTGAAACAATGTGCTTAAATGGATAGCTAAAATATGCTTTTTCAGATTTTTTATGTATTTCTTTTTTTTATAGGACCAATTTTATGAATACATGTTACAACAAGCAGTTAAAACTGATAATAAAATAATACTGGAAAACAAAGGACTTTTCGTTTTAGTGCATTCATCATCTGGTTTCAAACATTCTTTAAAAGGTAATAAAAAACTTTATACCCAAACTAATATATTATTATTGCTTCTTTTAAATAATGTTAATCTGTTTTAATTTGAATAGGAAAAAAAAAAGTGAATATTTTTTAGTTAAAAAAATTGATAGTAGAAAATTTATTATATGGTGTTAGTTTGTTACATTTTTAAAACTTCTAAAAAAATATCAAAAGTTATTTGATTGCATTTTAAGGATTTATTAGATATTTGAATTTATTGGAATAAGAAAAACTAACTTTTCAAATAATATATATTAGATAGAAAATTAAGAATATTGAATGCCATTTGACATATGAATAATTTTCCCAAACAATTGTTTTTTTGATTTAAAAAAAAAAAGTTGTATGTTAAATCATATGAAATTTCTTATATTATGGTTTGAAAAAAAAATCATGCATTTGTCTTGATTGAAGTAGGATAAGATGTGTTATAAATTTTGGATGGATTTTAGAATTTATCGCTATGCTATTCTAATTTAGTTATTTATTTGCAAATAATATATATATATATAAATCATACACATAAATAAATTTATGTGTAGTTTAATTTATTTTTTTATTTTCATTAAAATGCTTTATAACATATTTAAAAAAAAATTATATCTTAATTTAACTGACTGATCCCTTAATTATTTCTTTTTTCTTGGTTTTTAATGGTTATTAAGTAATTTCTTTATTTTCAGAAGTATTAGCTGATCCAGCAATTGCTAATAAATTAGCTGACACAAAAGCTGCTGGTGAAGTGAAATGTCTTGAACAGTTTTATACTATGCTAATGAATGAACCCAACAAAGCCTTTTATGGTGTGAAACATGTATTAAAAGCTAATGAAGCACAAGCAATTGACACATTGTTGATTAGTGATAAATTATTTAGGTAATATTTTTAGGAATTTTATTCTTTTATAATGTCTGTTGGATGTATATTTGCTTATTATTGTAAGAATTTTGAATATAAAATTTCATTTTAGGAAATGTAAATTCAGCTTAAAATTTGAGAACTGTTATTGTATTTCTATATTGTATAGTAATTAAAAATAATTTAAGCTCAAGCATATGTATAAAATGCAAAATGTATAAAAATAGAAATTATATCATGAGTAAAATTTTATTATTTTTATTTTACTCTAGAAAAAAAACTTAAAATTTCTTGTACTTTTCTTCATCATTAACCTGAAAAAACAATAAAAAAATTTGATACCATGAAATATTTTTCTAATGTGAATATTTAAATAGAAATCTTTGTCATCTATAGATTTAAAAGTATGTAGCATCTTTTTCTAATATAATACCAGCCTGCAAACCTATAATTTTCGAATGCATTATTTAAACTTTTTCTTATGTCTTAAAAATTTATTATCTCACTAAATATGTTCCAGATTAAAATATTTCTTTATAGAGTTAATCATATTGTTTTTATTGAAAATTAAGTTGAATCATTACAGATTCATTTTGTTATATTATCTAGTGAATTTGTAAATTTTCTTGATTAATTAAAAAATTTAAAAGGAAGAGAAATTTTTATCGTATAGTTTTTTGCTTACAAATCTGTTATTTTTAGTAAATTTCAATTGCTAAGTGTTTTGAAAAATTGTATTTGTACTAATTGTAAACTTTTAAATTTAAAATGATGCTTTTTATTTTCAGATGTAATGATATAGCAAAGAGGAAATGTTTTGTTGAATTAGTAGATAGTGTCAGAGAGAGTGGTGGAGAAGTGAAAATGTTTTCCAGTTTACATCCTTCTGGTGAACGTAAGATAGTTTGTAATAACTAACTTTTCAATTGATAAATTATCCTTTCATAGTTTCCATTTTATTTCTCATTAAAGTATATTTTAAAAATTATCATTTTTAAGTATTTTTTTTTTTTTATTTGTATAACATATCTTAATTGGAATTTTAGGTTATTTGCTGTTCCTACTTTGCTTTTTCTTTTATATTCCTTGAGATTTTCTAAATGATGTTTTTTTTTATGTTCTTTTAATCTAGATTTTAATAGATTGATTGTTACAAAAATGAAGATAAACTGTAATTAATTTGCTATTTTAAAAGTTTTTTTTAATTCTTATTTTACATTTATTTATAACTAGCAGACCCAACAATGCTTTATTATTTCTAAATTTAGTATTTATTTGAATTGTGCATGATAATGTGTGTGTGTGTTTTTTTTTTCCCAGCTTGTTATTCTTATGTGCAACCAAATAATTTAAAATTTTGTGTTCAATGTATGGATAAAGTGAGCAGTTATGCTCTTTTTGAACAGCAGTCAATATTCAATTCCTTTCATTTTACAATCCAATATTTAATTCATACTGCAAAAAAATGTTTACTAGCGAATTTCTTTCAAATTACTCTCTTGATACTCCTCCTACTAATAATTGCAAACTGCCTTTTATACGTAAAATCATTTTATGTTCATTCTAAATAATAAATGTGTTGTTGCAAAGTATTTTATTAACAGTAGGCTATATGTTAACTGTAGTTATTTTAAAAGGGTCTGTGAGCAATCAGAAGAATACCTTACAAGAATTCTTAAAAGTTTCTGAACCACTAATAAATACATTAGATGGTGGAATGTTCAAATTTGTGATTTTCATTCTGTTGAATTCTTTGCAACCATTACTGCCAGCACCTTTAATTATAATGGATGGTTCTATTGTAAAGTTTAACTCTTTTGTATAAAATTCATCTGTATGTAAAATTGTGTAATTTAATGAGTAATACTTTATTAATCAATAAACTGTTTCATTTGAATGGATTTTAAATTGCCTTTATGCAGGAATTTGATGAATTGGTTTAAAAGGAGAGCCATATTATTCATCTAAAGGTTCTCTATAAATTTAAACAGTTTCATTGCATTTGTGATAGTATTAAATTTGCTGGAAATTTAACAAAATGCATATTTTTGTTTTTTAGAACTGGATCAACTTTCTGGCCTTGCTGCTTTACTTAGATTTCCAATGGAAGAACTTGATGAAGAAGAAAACGATTCTAGTGATGATGAATGAAGTGATACTTTGTTAGGCAGCAATAAAAGCATTTATTTATTAAAACTGTACATTTTATTTATTTAACTTATTTTGAATGAAATTAGACAGTGATCTGTTGATAATTTTTTATTTATTGAAATTTTAAAAATATCTTACCTCAAAGACTTATGCAATTTCTTTGTTGGGATTCACTGAAATTTGTATTACTTCAATAATCTTGTAAATATTGATAAAGATCTATTGCTGTATTTTGTCTTATTTTTTATATACATCTGAAACTAATATTTAAATAGAGAAAAAGAGCATGCATTTTCAAGATCATGGGATTTAATTATCAATAAAAATAATGATTTGTATGTAATTTTTTTTATACCTTAATCAAATGTAAAATTCTACTGTATTTCTCATTTATTATAATTTGTCTTATAGTTCCTAATCAACAAGAAAAGTGTATTGAAATTTTTGTTATATATACTTGATTTTTTTTTAAAGATCACATTTTTATCTGAAACAAGATTAAAATTTTATTTTTGACAACTTAGTGTTGGTTTATTTTTAGCTAATATACCATAGTTTTAAACCTTGTTGAAATTAACTATTAAGTAACTTTCCAATAATATATATAAATGCTAACATCAGATTACAATTAAAAGCTTTATTATATGAAAAATATTTCCTATATGACAATTATATTTTGTATGAATTAACAAACATCTTTAATATCACATGCTTTTCTGTCCTGTACACAATTTGGGCTTTTTCTTTCTCTGCTCCTGAAAGACTCTACAAACCATATAATTGAAAATAACAATGTAATTAAGCCTACAAAATGAAACATCCAGTTATATGATCCTATAACATCACGGAAAAGACCTGAAAGAAAAATTTGAATTTAGTTTAAAATTATTATATTGGATACATTTTTATTTCAAATTATTAGAAATATTAAAGAATCCATCTAAATTATTTTATTTATAATATAAAAATGTAAAGATCTTTCTAAATTTGTAATTTAATTTAATAAATGCATGTTTATTACTATAATTATTAATAGAAAATTATTTACAAAATGACAAATTTCAAAAATGGTTGTTAATAAAAAAAATTAAACTAAGCATATTATCATCATGAAATTTATACTATTGTAGGTATTAAGCTTTTTGATACTACATGCTGCCAAAATACTTTATAATAGGAATGACAAATTTAGATTTATGTAAGAGGTATCAAATGAATTAACAGTTTTTATTAATTAAAATCATAGATTTTAGATATTGTTTATTTATAAATTATACTTGCATTTAATTTCATATTAAAAATTTTTTAGGCTGAACAAGCATATTTGTACATAATGTGAACAAAAGATAAAAATTTAGATTTGATAAATCTCTAAGAACAATAAAGTCAATGGCAATTAAGCATGCACTAGAAAGTAATGTTTTTAAAATTATTTCTAAATATTAGGAAAATAAAATATTCTAGGCTTAAGACAAAATATAAATTGGGAATATTACGAAGAAAGGACTCGTTTAAAATAACATTGCAAGTTATATTTTTTTGCAAAGAAATGATGGCTATTGTAAATTTTAGTTTTATATGATTTTCTCTATATGTCTCAATACTTTATTTACTTGTATTTATTTAATGGCTTACCTAGAGAATGCTGTAACTGCTTCAAACAATTGTGTAGGGGGAAAAATAAGTACTGTGATATTTTCAATACAAAGATTTTCTTCGATAATAAATATATAGAATATATAAACATTTTATATTCTTAAGAAAAAAACTCTGGATTATAACCCAACTAGAAAATCTCTTGCATACTTGATTATCTATAAATTATTCAAGCACAAACTGTATTGATGTAATGTAGAAAAAAAGTGATTTTGAATTTATAAAGATGTTACCAAAATGTAGGTACTCTTGTAAAAGACTGAATTTGGAATCTGACCTAACATTACATATTGCATAAGCAGGAGACTGGTAAGTTTAGAAACATTTTTATTTAAAAGTGGAATCAAATTAAAAGGGTGAGTTTTAATGATATTGAATAAAAATTGTATACTATTATGAACTTGTTAATTCATTCAATTTAAGTGATATAATCGTAAATCGAATGGTGCAAATTTTTTGCGATAAATTCCATCAGTTCTAGGTCAAAAGTTGAATTTCCATGAAAACCATCTTTATAGCACATTATGGTTTCAGCAATGCAAAAGGTCCAACATTCTTTTAATTTTAATTATCAATTTTTACTGCTATGCTTTATGGAAAAATATATACTTTTACTACAGACAGTCAAACTTATCTATTTGCAGATCATCAAGCAGATTATATTGAAATCTTATATATTCTTATCTTAATTATAAAAATGTCCTTTCTTAGATGATATTGAACATTTGAAACTGAAAGAAAAAAAATATTTGTTTCCTAAATTTATTGCATATGTTATCAAAACAATCATTGTAGCATTTTATCTGTTTATTTTAATTTTTTTGCAAAGACCTCTTCTCTTGACGAATGGCAAATTACATTGTTGATGACTTGGACTACACTATTTTTTACCGTTCAGTAACATTGTCATCAATTCCTTGGGAACAATAAATCTTGTACATCTGTCAGTCCATTGGACAGAAAGTCTAAATATATTTTAGTATGGAAATGTTTATCATCATTTGACATCACCCCTTTAATAATTGTGAGAGGGAATAAAAATACCCAAGTCTGTTCTGTCATTTTGAATAATTTATTACTGTCTACATTGTGGCAAAAGTTTGGTACTAATTCATTCATATTCCAATGTAAGACTTATCTGCAATGCACTTGCCATAAAAATCTCATTTCTTAATATGGATGTTGAAGAAATGGATTGCTATTTACAAATCTTAATTTAAATATCTTTAGATGATTTAAATGGCATTTATAATCTAGACCACATCAATATCAAAATTCACTACTTCAGATTTACAGGAATAGCATGCCATTTAATCTGAAATTAGTCAAGAATAATAGACAGCTTTTCTGAAGATTGACTATTGTTATAACGAATGATAAATCCAATTCATAGGCTTGCGTTAATACTAACTAAATTTTATGTGAATTCTGATACTTCCCTATGTAGCGAATAGAAAATTATTAAAAAAAAAATTAATTTTCTAATATTTGGAATTCAGTGCAAAATTAAAAAGGATTGTTATTTAATGATTATTGACATTTAAAAAGCAAAATGCATTTATAAACTATAGTATGTATTTAATTAATTTTTAGTAATTGATATTAATTTTGATTTCAGCTATAATAGGAAACAACACATTATTGTAAACATGATTTACATTCGGCAAGCAAACAAAAAATATATATTGAATTATATTTTTCAACATTCTGCTTTGAATTAAGAATTCGTTCGGATTTATTTTAAGCAAAATAGTATTTTACTAATTATTTTGGTTTAAAATATTAAAGATTTCAAAAACAGATATGAGCTAAAATGAAAAACTTACCAATAACACCTGGTCTTAGCAAGCTTAGCATTCCATTTATGAAACTTGTCAAACCTATTACTAAAGTCAGTCTTTTCATGCCCAAGCACTCTGCTTGTAGAACAAAAAATAGTGTAATAGATGATCCCACTGCTAATCCATTTATAGCCGATACGGCTAATATAGCAGGCAAAGAATCTATGAGAGGATATATTTGGTAAAGTAAACCAAGTATGCTTAAGTTTAAAGCAACCATAGTTTTTCTTGAAATGTAGTTTCGATCTGTGATCCATCCTAAACATGCTCGTCCAAACAAATCTGTTAGCGAAAACATGGATATGATATAAATTCCTTTTGCTTCAGGAATTCCTTTATCTTTGGCAAAGTCAATAATTACCATGAAAAGGGAGTGTACTCCCAGAAAATAAATACACATGGTAAAGGTTATTAGATGGAACATCGGTTCTTTCAAAATGTTTGATATGGAATGGAATACTTGATTTTGTGGCTTCTCAATTTCTTTTAAATCGTCCATTTTTATCTTTGGTATGATTCTTATTTGGTCATTACCGATAAGAGGTTTCTGAACCTCTGGATCATTTTTGTTGAAATCATCAATGTCAGGCGTTATGCGGGTTTTTCCCGACTTATCAAAAATTCGTGCATCTGAAGCATCAAAAAGAACACTATCATTATTACTATATAACGTATCAGAGTTCGCACTATCACTTGATTTTTCAGTTGTAGAAACATCGTTGTGTGATTCATCAGTGCTATTAACTAATGGTTCTGCGGCTGGAATGTTTTTTTCATCAGAATACTCTGTATTCTTTGAATTTTTTTGTACCATTACTTTATAAACTGTAGAAATTTTCGTATCTTTTAATTCGGTATTGTTATCGTCTGAAGTAGATACTCCGGAATCTTTGGCATCAGATCCTTCTTCTAACGCATTGACTTTTTTATCTTTGGATTTTGCAATCCATGGTGGAGCTCTCAGCAGAGATGATGCTACCAATGTGTTCATTACAACTCCGCTCAAAAGCAGAAAGCTTTCCCTTAAAGAATAATTTTCCAGCATCCATTCCATAGCCGCTGGAAAAATAAGGGAGCTTAAAGTTCCTCCTGAGAATGCCATGCCGATTGCAGTAGCTCGGTGTTTTACAAAATATTGGTTGAGAGTCACGGGAACCAGAGTAACTACGAATCCAAATCCCAAACCTGTAAAAGAAAAACACATTAAATATTGTCATGGCGATCCATATAAGTTAATAGCAATGTAAGTTATTTTAATATTTATTGACTGATAACACTTAAAAAAAATATTTGCATATTAAAAGTTAATTCAAATAAAGACAATCTAAAAAAAAATTTCACAATTTATCATATCATAAAATAGAGGTCGGCAGACTCCATGGAAATTCATAGACTTAGTTAAACAGTTATATAACTCGATAGCCGGTATGGCTGTCGGACTTCAGGGCTGCCATACAAACTATAGGGTCATATGAAGAACCTTCCTCTAAGAATATATCAATATATCAAACTCTTCTTTAAGATTGAAGGCAGAGGGTGATACATCGACTTCCAGTGGGGCGCTGTGACATAATGATCAGACAGATTCTCTGGCTAAGAAGGGCACACGGGTAGCCTAACAGCCAAATACTTGCAACTCTTTTCATTCCATGAATCGAAAATCAAATGAGATTTAGATGGAAGGCATTACTCACTGCTCGTATCCCCTCTAGGAGTTGGAGGCATAATTTTCGAACCTAGTATTTCGTACAAACCTCGGGAAAAAGCTGACGCGGAATTTAGACTTGTGACGCGCTATGACTGTTTGGCGAGCCATCTGCACCGCATTGGCCTTTTTGAAAGCCCAAATTGCCCTCTCTGTGGGAAAGATGAGATCATTGACATACACCATTTAGCAGGAAGCCTTGCATGAGGACTCAGAGGTAAAAAGATATTGGAGTGCTAGAACTTTGCTGATGTGACATTGACTTTTTTTCACTGCTTGCTTTCTTTTTTTCTTGTGTGAGTATACACTATTTTGATTCCATAAGAGTTTGTCATTTTTTTCTTGCCATTGGAAATAAGAAAGTTCAAGACACGTGTGAATTAGGATGAGAAAAGCATTGTTTTTATTTTCCCTGCCTTAATTAAATTAGGATTTAGTGAAAATTAGTTTATGAATTCGACATTAATCATCCGAAGAAGTTATTTAATATTTATTATATACATTCATGAGATATTTGTATATATAATCATCAATTGAAATAATAGATAATTTTATACTAGAATTTCGTGGATCCGGTATTTAATTCCATTTGCTACAACAAAGCATTGCTATCTTTGCAAATTGAAATCTTCACTGGCAACAATGGAAAAAATCGATATCGATTAGATGATTGAGAGACTTGCGTGTTGTCTAGTCAAATACAACACCACAGTATAATATATTCACCCAAGAAATAAACTTACATTATAAAATTTAAAAAGAGATTTCATAGTTTAGTATATCAAAATTATTTAATATGCTGAGATGGAAATACATATTATTACTGCATCACATTTTTTCTTATTAACTGTTTTTAATCTAAGCAATTTTATTTAATGCATGTAAAATTATTATTATCGGAAGAAGTCCACGTTCCCTAACTTCTTCCTCACTAAAGGTGTCTGGGGAACAATGAAAGCTAAGAATTCTTTACCTTCATTAAATAAAAGGTAAAGAATATTCTTAAAGGTATGTATTCTTTAAAGGCAAAAAAAAGTAAGATAGTATACTATTTGATATAAAGCATTTTACTTAATACACTTTGTTTTTATTCATTTGTTAAGTTTAAAATAACTGCAACTGTTAAAATGTATCAGCATCATTGCATTCGTTTTCTAGTATCTCAATCCCACAGTAGCATCGAAACGAGTGTCAACGAGATTTAAGCATGATTCTTTAGAAAGAAAAGTTAGTCAATTCTTATCAGTTAAATCGGGTCGATTAAAATAGAGAAAAGTGCGCTTTGCCAACATGCTTCGTTGTCGTCATGCTGTCTATGCGAGTATTTTCGTAATTTAAAAACAAATAGCAACAAGTCCCTCTTTGAAAGACTTCCAGAACAAATATTTCTTCAACATAACCGACATATTTGTGTTAATAAAAAGCAGCCTTTAAATGTAAATTCATTCTTTTTTCTTAGCAAAATCTAATTGTTCATTCTTGACGTTAGAATTTAAGACTTATTGCAATGTTTTAACCGTTATTATTTATTTAATGATATTATTTTTTTCTATACTTTCCTAACTGACTAATAATAAGTTTTAAAAATTATAACTTAATTAATAATATTACCTATGAATGGAGCATATATATATGTGTGTGTGTGTGTTATTATATGGATAAATTATTAAATAAGTAATAAATTACATTAAAGACAATTTTTATTAATTACAAATATGTTTAAATGATTTATTCCTTCAATATTAAAGATAAATTTGCACTATTGAAAAGAGGTCAATTGATTAATGCTTAAGTGATTTTATTTAACTGTAATTTGAAAACAGATTACACAATTGTTATTCTCATAAAATTATGTCTTAATGCAGTATGGATTTTTGTGAACATAAGTATGTGATCGAATCGATATTTGTATTCCATTTTTCGAGACCTAGCAATGAGAAACATTTCGTACTGTAACCATAAACAAAGCAATGACCTTGGCCATGACAGTAAACAAGTTTATTAGATTTTTAAAGATCACTTCATTTTTCAACAAAAACGAACCACGCGTCGCCAGCTGTAAAATGAAACGTTCACTGGTAAATATTAAATAACTAGTAATGTCAAGTTGCGAAAAATAAGAGTATAAAAATTAATTATGAATCATTAAATTTTCTTTGCTGAATTGTTTTCTTATTTTTATATTCCATTTTGATCTTTTTGAAATGCTATTTTCTAGTTTAAAAATTAAATTAAATTTAAAGATTTCAAAATGACGTATTTCATTCCTCTAATTTTAATAATAAATAATTACTTTTTACTTTTTATAAACTAGAGCAGAAAAACCAATAAACGATATTGTTTTTGCATTTTAAGAAGGAAATTATGCAGATAGGGATCTGCATACAAAAAGCAAAAGTTTTTAGTTAATATATTATAAAAGAGTGATTAAAATACTTTTCTAATACTTGAGTATTCACTTTATTGTTTTAAAATAATTCGTCTTCTCCCAAATGTATACTCTAGATGAGAGCAAGCATTTTTAAATATAAATATTCGATTTAATTTAGGTTTCTCTAAATATGGCAGATTATTTATAATTTAATCCATGAAATGTGTGAAATTACAAGTAACAAATTACAATAATCTTTAAAAGAAATCTGCGTGTTGTGACTAATCCTCAGCGTCCGGCATTGCAGGACGGACATCCCATGAGTAGTCTACTCATTGATGGAAGTTTGGTTTGTGGCTCTACGGTCATTTTGTGTACACTTTAGGCTAATTAGATCAGGATCTGCTGTTTAACGTGGATTCCGAATCACTCACAAACATCCATCCCACCTTCAGGATTCGAACCTGAAGCCCGAGGAACCAAATGCTAGAGCGCTAGCCGATTGGCCATCAGGCAGCTCCTCATGGATGGAGGAAAAAGGGACATATATTGTTGTGATCGAACACCCGTAGGTAGAAGTCTGAATTGGCTCCGTGATGCTCTTACAGTCATATGCAGGGTCGGATTTAGATGAAAAGAGGCCCTAGGCTATTCCCCTTATGAGGCCTATTCAGCTCCCATTTTTAAGTTTGTAAATTACTTATTATGTTTATTTATTATTCATATGTGTAGAATTTCTACTTATTTTTTATTCAAGTGTTTCAGTGTTTACTGTTTTTAGAATAGTGCAATTCTAATTTTGCTAACAATTTGAATGTAGGCCCCTCTTGATCTTGAGGCCCTAGGCTGAAGCCTACATAGTTATAGGAAAATCCGGCCCTGGTCATATGAGGTCAGAACCTACGGCTTAAAGTGGATTCGAACCATTACAAACTTTCATGTCACCGCCTGGAATCGAACCTGAAACCTGTGGTACCGAGCGCTAGGCACTTGGCCATTCGGCCCAAAAGAAATCTAATTTCATCTAAATACAATCTTTCATTTAAGTATTCGTCATAACTTGTCCGCAGGACCATATCAAAAAACTAGAAGTTATCTATTATATATTTGTTTGTTTATATAAAGAATATATACGGAAAAATATATATACTGAAATTATGTTTTTTGAGGGTCAACAAGTGAACTGATAAGTCAACTTAATACTCAATTCAATAAGTGAATTAGTATTTGGTTCACTTTTTATTGAAACCAATCGCAAAAGTGCTTTATCAATTAATTTCTACGTAGTGGTTTTATTTAATACTCTTGTCTGAAAATGTTTACAAATATGTATTAATCAAAGCATGTTTAAATTTCATTTTATTTTTATTTTTATAATTAACTTTGAGCATAAAACTCACAATAAATAATTGTAACATAACTTTGACCAAACCTAATTAATCGTATTTTTCTCTTTTACGAGTGCAAACCTCTTATGAATGTTTAAAGCAATATTAAGCTTTAGACGAGCATATTTTATAAGAATTATAATTATTTTTTGAGGAATATTTAATACATTTTTTTTTTTTTTTTTTTACGTCATATTAGGTGAAATAAAAGCACTTTAAGACTTCCAAAATCGCATATGTTTGTGTCAGTTATGGTTTCAAATCTTGAATCAAATACAAGCAATGCCGTAAATTATAGCTTTTTAATATTTTCCGACTCATTTCATGTGCAAGGAATTAGTACGGAAATAATCGAATAAACCTAGCCGTGTCTTAGATTCCTATGCATTTTTTGGCTAAGTGATGTTTACTTTCTCAAAAAATAACCTAAATTAACAATCACAGATATTCGGGGATTTATCGTTATTAGTTATAAATGAAACATAATAATGTATTATTATGTAACAAAACTATAGTAGCTTCTTGTTAAGTGAAATCACCCATAACGTTTCGATTTTTTACTGAAAATTGCTGCATGGCAAATGAATAATATCTATGTTTAGTTAGGTAGTAGCTTGGGAATGATTGGAATTGTCAACAACAATGCATTGTTAAATGATCCAAGACGAACCTGACGATTCCCATGTTTTGAAGCTTATATATTGTTATTCTTACATTTCTTTTTAATCATTTTCGGGTTGAATAACCTTTCAAGAAAAGCAATAGTTCGCCCAGTACTTTCATGCAAAATGAAATAGTTGTACTGTTTTAATATTTGTGATACGTGGTTTTCCCCAAATCCTTGAATTTTTTTTAATTTGAAAAAAGAATTTTTTTTTTTGGAGGACTTTTCAATAATTTTAAATTAAAATATATTTTTAAACGTAATTGTGCTTTTAATAATAAAAAAATAATAAAGCAAATTGGCCTACTTTTTAAAACTTAAAAATAATATTCAATTTTATATATTTATTTTGTTATAAACTCGTCGTGAATTGAAAGGAAAGTTCATAGGCATAAAATAAATTATAGTATATATAGTAGAAAACGTTTGCAATACTATTTTTTATTTTATTTTACTTAAATAGTTAAAAATACTTTTTAAACACGTACAAATATGAAAAAAAATGGTTCTAACAATTATAAATCGATTTTTATTAGTTCATATGAATCATGCCTTATTAGTTTTCTTAATTCAATTTTATAGCTAGTTTTTGCTTTAAAATCTTTAAAAAAAAAATAAAAGGAAGCTTTATGTTCATCACTGGAAAAACCACTACAAATATCCATGGCACAGCCGGTTTTCGAACCCAAAACCTGGGGTCACTTTATAGTGCTAGTCACTATAGTATAGTATAGTAGAAAATGTTTACAGTACTATTTTTTATTTTGTTTTAAATGGTTAAAAATACTTTTTAAAGACGAGTAATTATAAAAAATGGTTATAATAATTATAAATCGATTTTTATTAGTTCATATGAACCATGCATTATTAGTTTTCTTAATTTAATTTTATAGTTATGTTTTGCTGTAAAATTTTAAGAAAATTAAAAGAAAGCTTTATGTTCACCACGGGAAAAATTTCTATAAAAAGGAAAATTAAAGTCTTTAACTTTTTAAAATGGAAAATTGAATATTCGAATATAATAAAAATGATACCAAAGGTTGTTTTAGCCACGTAATCGGCCTATAATTTATTTAACAGGATCGAAAAAATATCATAATGGAGAAAGAAAATAATAAAAATAATGATAAATTATTAATGTCACGGACATACTTGTTCTATGAAAGGAAAATTCAAAATAAATGGAAAATTAGTAAAACATTTGGGTTTTAAATGTTGAAATAACAAAACATTTTGGTGCATAAAAAAGAAACAATCAATACAACAATTAATAACAATTACTAATAATAAAATCATCGATCATTAATCTCTTGTACTGTCAAACATCACATTATTTTCATTATGAAAGTTCATCATTGTTATTAAATGATATTACCATCCCAAATACACTAAATACATTGTGTATTCTACAAAATGAAATTTAGATATTTTACCATAAAATAGAAAATTGTATGGAAAAATTTAAAAACAAAATAGTTTTATATTTTGATAATACAATGCGATTATTAAGTTATAGAAAGCATCAATAAACATAATGTTAGTAAAATAACGAGAGAATACATAAGAATTCCTCACCATGAATCACACCATAGGATATGGTTATCCATGTTATGTCGTCAGCAAAATAGCAACTTGCTATTCCCACAGTTGCAATCGCTGAACCCAGAAGACAGGCTTTTCTTTGGGATACGTAATGAGTTAATAGGCTCACAACGGGACCTGAAATACAAATTGCATTTAAATAAAAGGGTTTAATAATATTCAATTATAGAAATAATGAGTATAAAATTAATTGTAGCAATAATATATAAAACCATTTTTCACCAAAATATAACTTACATTTTTTTAATTTATGGTAGTTTTTTTATGAAACATTTTGTCGATATACAGGGAATCTAAACACTGGGTTTACAAACTAGGCGATTCAGAACGACATAGCGGTACTCTGTCAGAAAGCATTTCCGACCGAGTTGCAGTTGATGGACGTAGAACTACCAATCGGTTAACAGAGATTCTTCATTCCAAATACTAACACAGTGTTAGTAAGATAGTAATACGAATGGAGAATTAGCCATTATACATAAGGCGTACGGAACTACTTTCATTTGGCTAACTAGACGAGACTATCCGCGATGTTTGATGGGGCGTACTTCTAACCATAATCTCATTGAACGTCAATACCAATGATAATCTGAAGGAGGGTTCTTTTCAAAGAGCTGCCATAGATTGTGAACAAACAGTATGAACTCCAGACATGAAGAAGGATGTACTATGTCTGGTATAGTACAATCCAAATTTCAAAACACCAGCTATAACGCGCAATATCGGATTTGGTTTGGTTTGTCGTTTTACGGTCATTTTGTGCAAAATTTTGGCTGACTGGGACTTAAAGTTTAACGTGGATTCCGAACTACTGACAAACACACTAAACCCCTGACGATGGCATGGATGTTTAGCAATAACACAGTCAGGATTCGAACCTGAAGCACCAAAGGCCAGAGTGCTAGCTAATTGGCCATCAGGCCTCTGCACAACATTGGGTGCTTCCTTGCAATGGTTGAATGACTATGCGTGAAAATGGCATGCTTTAACCGGTTACTGACGACCATTTTAGTTTCGTTAATGCTGACTAGTAAACAGCGTATTAAATTTCGTGGTGTTTTTTTTATTATTATTATTGTTTTCTGTGTACACTACTACATCAGTAATGCATTTCTGACTCTGTATCGCTATGCGATTCCAAATGGCCTAGGTGTACCCTAACCTTTTAAAAAATTTAACAAACCTAGATGTGGTTCGCCTATGGTCACTTTTTACACACATTAGGCTAATTAGATCAGGACTTACAGTTGAACGTGGATTCCAAACTACTAATAAACATCCATGTCACAGCCACGGTTCGAACCTGGAGTCTGTAGTGCCAAAGGCCAGAGCGTTATCCAATTGGCTATCAGGCCGCGTTGAACAAGAAGTAATAGACTAAGAGCTTAAAACCTACAAACCTAAAGGTTTGTAAATATTTATAAGGAAAAAAATTTTTAATAAATCTTATAGTGTCTTGTTTTTTACGAAATACATATCTTTCTTAAGTTTGAAGAAGTAAAAAGAAACACAGTAAGGTAATAAAAATAGAATTTCAAAAATAAAATATTAATAAATAATCACGATGAAAAAATAATAATTTTAAACACCATTTTTATTCATTTCTCACAAAGAAAGAAAAAACATAAAAACTTTACTTTAAGACAAAAATATTACAAAAACTTTGACATGATACGGCATGATTAATTTGTGAATCAATTCTTTTGAAGTTAAAATAGTTAGTAAAATTACTGTGCACAAAAATATAAATTTTTTATTTCACATTACTAATAATGAAACATTTATACGTTTTTAATTTCGGAGCCATTAATACATTAAAATGATGAAATAATATGACTGGTTTGATTAGAATTTAATTATTCAACCACGATATGATTAAGGATTAGAAAGCACAATGAAAGCATGTCAGTTGAGACAAGGTAGCACACACTGAAACTCATTTTTAACTTTGTTTTTATTTTATTGAGATTTTATTTATATTGTGTTGTGATGACCAGATTGTATAATGAGTATTTTGTATTTCCTCTGTTCAACATGGAGAGACTTTTTTTTTCTCCTAACGCATCTGGCAAAACACTTAGACAGCTTGGTCGCCATAAGGCAAGCGCTGCACAGACGTTACTCACTTTGCATTACCCAGGGGGCGCCTGTAACTTGAAGATAAGCCACGGAGTAACAATGCCCCCGCAAGGCTCTACGATCATATTAGACCGAGACCTACGGTTTAAAGTGGATTCCGAACCACTACAAACATCCATGGCACCGCCGGGACTCGAACCCGAAACATGTGGTACTGAGCGCCAGAGTGCTACCCACTCGGCCATTCAGGCCCACATGGAGATATGTTAATTACATATTAATAAATTTTTACCAGAATATTAACAGCGCAAGCAGATGTGCGCAAATGATCACAGTCATGCAAGATAATATTGCCTTTAAATCGCAATTCTAATCGAATGTTAAATCTTCAACATTCAATGAGCAGCTCATCATAATGGTTACTTTCTCAACATACTCTATTGTCAGAGGAAAATCTGGAAATGTATGCATGGATATTTAAGCCGATAAGTAATTAAAAGGAACTTGTTTTAAACTTACCAACAAGGATGCTTTGATTCTATATTATAACGTTTATTTGGCGAAGAATTCTCGTTTCATAACCAATAACGATTATATTCAAAATCTGCATCTTTCATGAATTCAAATCGCAATATTATGTAAGTTTCATAATGCTGTTAAACTTCCTGCCCTAAGACAATTTTTGAAAACTTTTCATTAAATTTTTCAACATCCTTTCATTCCTTATGAAAACTCTACATTCCAACAGGGGCTTGAATGGCCGAGTGGCTAACGCTCTGGCGCTCAGTACCACAGGTCTCGGGTTCGAGTCCCGGCGGTGCCATGGATGTTTGTAGTGGTTCAAAATCCACTTTAAACTGTAGGTCCCGGTCTGTTTAGCCCTCGTGCGCATAAGATGACAGTAGAGCGACAAACAAAACCAAAAAAAAAAAAAAAAACTACATTCCAACGAATTGGAAGTTTATGATCGTGATAAAATTAAAAGAACGAGAAGAATTTTACTTTAACTTTCTTAAATTTTGTCTTTTTTCATCATTCTTCGATTTTATCTCCCAATTTTGTTATCCCTCCTATTTGCATTTTCTCACTTTTAGCTGAGCAATTTTCATTTTATACAGCTTGAAATTCTTAAGAAAAAAATTTGTTCACTTTGAAATTCTTTTCTTTCTTAAGAAAAGAATTTCAAGCTGGGCAAAATAGAAATATAATTAATATTTTTAAATATTTAATAATATTTTAATACTATTCAATATTTTTTTGTCCTTATTCATTAAAAAGTTCTATAAGATTTTCTATTGTTGTTGATCCAAGATAGCTTTTTAGAAGCTTTAGTGCTGAGAAAAGTCTCTAAACACTTACTTGGTTTGTTAATAAAGCAGTAACTATTTTTGCTATTAGTTGTATTGGGTTTTTCCGTATGAAATAAATATTTGAAAACATAATTTTTGAAAAATTATAAACACTAATTGTTTGAACATATTTAATCAAAATATGCTCCATCTACATCAATGCACATCTGCCATCGATTATAAAGCATTTTAGAATCAATATATTCAGTATATGAGAGTGATTTAGCGACAATATATTTAACAAAAGCTGTTTTGATAGTTTCATTATAAAATAGTTTTTTCAAACAAAACGATTACAAACGAATAAAGAAATCGTAGTAGGTAGGAGACAAGTACGGTGAACATGGTGTATGAGACATAATCTAAGTTTTCAACTTTTCAGTTTATGAAGTGCGAAATGTGGAACATGAGATCCGCATTATCATGGCTCAGTTTGGTTTATTTTGTCACTCTATGGTCCTTTTCTGCACACTTTGGGCTAATTAGACCGGGACCTACGATTTAAAGTAGATTCTGAACCCCTAACAAACATCCATGCCACAGCCAAGATTTGAACCTGAAACTTGTACGTTATCATGGAGAAGAAAACCCATTTTCGATTTACCAACCCTGGTTGTGGTGATAACTTCTGATGCACAATAACAATTTATTGAGCAATAGTACTGCGCCTTAAATGTTTGATTTATTCCTAGAAAGCTGTAATGGATAATTCCCTTTGATTCCACCAAAACGCCAGCATTGTCTTCTTTAGATAAATCTTGCAGTGCGTGCTGTTTTACACTTTTAATCTGCATATAGCCCCATTTCTGAGAATTTACGATTATCATATAATATGCGTTTTTCATCATTAATGATATGGCCTAAAAAGTGCTATTTCTTTGTCGAATACTCTATAATGTGAAAATCTAGGAATTGTAATTTCTGTAATCTTTCAACTCGTATAGGAAGATTTTTCATCTTTACAAGCGCTCCAAGAAGTCTCGAAACTGTTACTTTGGTTTTTCCAAGATAAACAGCAAATTTTCTAACAGTTATTAAAGGATACCTTTACCTTCAGAACATCATTATAAAGTCATATTTACATTTGAATTTCCTCCTATTATTTAAAATTTTAGAAAGAACTAAAAAATTTTATAAAAGAGTCGTGAATTGAATTTTTAAATAGACTCCTTTAAAATAAGGACTCAGGAAAGGATTTGAAAGAATTCTTTCCTCTGACTGCGATTCCTTAAATCTGCTTTTAATCTTAGATTTATCACATTCATTCCAGACATAAATGGTTTTGCCAAATTTCTATTCGCCTTTTTTATCCTGTTTTGACCCAAGTTCCTAGAGTTCTGAAGCTCAAGGGGCTATCCACCAAGTCACTATAATCCTTTAAAGATAAATAAAGGATATATAAGAATTTTTGTTTACTCATTAATTTTTTTCAACTGTAAAAGGTATCACTACTCTGTATAGTATACTTTGTATGTTGGCAACTGAAATAATCGTTATTGCAGTCGTGGATGAATGGCTTTGACAAACTGTCTGTATTTAATTGTTAACGTATAATTAAATTTTTCATGTTTGAAAAGCGTCTTGCTTTATTAAATCCCTGGGAACTTGTGTGCATATGGGGGTTTGACTGGGATCGAGAAGCCAGAAGGTTAAGAAATATAATAAATAATAAATTACTAGAAGTGGCTAAGAAATTAATCTGAGGTGGAATTATTTTAAATATATTGTGCTAACGAGCAACATTGTAAAACGGGGTATTACTGAATAGTTCTATAGAGGAGTTTCCATAGCAATATTGTATTGTTGATAAATATTTATTCATAAAAACAATTCGAAATGGCATATCTCGGAACAGCGTTAAAGCAAGACCTCCAGATGCTTGCATCCAAGTTAAGAATTGAAAAGACTACTTCAAAGTTTATCGAACTAGTTGATAATTAAAAGTTCTATTTATGATAAAAAGTTTGTGAGGAAATTTTTAATTTATTTTTATTAATAGATGAAGGTAAGAATAAAGAGGAAAAGAAATACTAAGACGAGAAAAAAAACAACAATGCTGAAATGATCCTGAGGAAGGAAAACGTAAAAATGAAATGCAGTTTGAATTGAAGTTTGAAATTAAGTTAAAAGAATGAAAGAAGTATGAATTATAACAATGCAAACCTAAAAAAAAAACAAGTAATATAAAACAAAAAAATTTTAAAGTCAATTCCTACTTTTTTTTTCCACTATATTGCAGAAAGTTTT
Organism: Caerostris darwini; assembly: GCA_021605075.1. Classification (NCBI taxonomy): domain Eukaryota; kingdom Metazoa; phylum Arthropoda; class Arachnida; order Araneae; family Araneidae; genus Caerostris; species Caerostris darwini. Next base: position 303,600 of record BPLQ01006949.1, read on the forward strand.
TTAAAAATAATTTTCATTCATTTACTTTAAGTTTATCTGGCGACATCTATTGTCAGATATACGCAACTTAAATCTAAAAAAAAACTAAAATTAATTAATTAAATTTAATTATTGAATTACTATTTGAAAAGACTGTATTAACATCAAGTGTCATCCACTACAAGTTCAAAAAAAATGTATTTGAACTTGAGCGGATGAATAAAAAGTATTTTATTAACGATTGAAAATTTGAACAAGAGTGGGAACTAATAGAAAGAATTGAAAAAAAAAATTTAAAAGCTAAATTGGATGTCCAAAGTCTAATGCAGAAATTTGATCCCGCTCATAAAGATATTAGTCTCCATCTTACCTTGTTCGAATGTCCGATTTTAAAGGCAGATATTGTAAAAAGTTTTGGTGTCTTACCTAGTTATCCATTTCCAAATAATATAGATCAAATTATAGCTAGAGAAGATGAAGAAATTGCAAACGATTATGATTACAAAATTTTACATCCAAAATGATTCCGTAAAAATTTAGATAAATTTTGGGGAACAATAATAAAAGAGTGGATATTTCTTGGACTGATTTTGTATATGAAATCAAATTAATATTTTTCAGAATGGATATCGGGTTTGAAAGTAGAAACCTTTAAATAATTGTATGACTTAATAATTTGTAATTAAATTTAACGAAAGTTTTCACCAGATGCAAGAGATCATTTCATCACTGATTGGTCAGAGATAAAAAATTCCAGAAGAACTTAACATTAAATTAGATGACCACGAAAATTTTAGAACGTGTGCTAATAAAAGAACTCCATTCTATTTTGAGAATTGAAGAAAACCTACCAGATTTAAGCCAAACCAAAAGACTTATCCTTTTAGGAATAAAAGAAATAATGACACCAACTGAAGAACCGACAGTAATAACTCCAAACAATGCCATTTTACAACGAACAGAAAGAAACTTTCTGACCACAACTGCATATCCGATTTTCTCATAACACAGATAATAGAAAAACTAGCCACAATTCCAAGCATATTATTCCACTCAATTTAAGTTTGAAAGAGGATTTTAAAAGATTCGAATGCAATTGCTTAGTTATTAGAGTATATTTGCGTAACGTTTTTTAATCGTCCGATATTTTTTTTTTCTTCCCAGCTCATAGGAATAGCTCAGTAGTGCAGTATTACAGATATGCATGCGCAATAGTTACAATGTTTCTTATGAGCATGCGCGCTAGGAAGGAAAATATCGGACTATAAAAAAAAAACGCTATGCAAAAATTCTCTATTATCAAAGTAAAGTACGACAAAACCGCCTATTCTGCATTGATTGATACTGGAAGCATGTAAATTTGATTATAAAAAAGCTTTTAAGTGGAGATGCTTATGCGAAAATTCATGCACCCGAATTGGAAGTGGGCAGTATTAAAATATTAGGAATTGAAAAAAAACAATGTAATTTATTGGTTGCTATCACATTACTATCACATTTTCCTTGAAATTCTATATTGTTCCTACACATATATTGAACATTTGAAGTTATTCTAGATATAGAAATTTTAAAGCGTGTCATAGTATCTTTCTCATGACCACATTGAAATCCCCAAAAAAAACAACCCCATTCAAGTAAAGATGTAAATGAACTAGGTAGTGGTGGCAAAGGCCGTTACTCTTCACAATATAATTGTTTTCTCCCATCAAATCATTGAAGACTTTTTGGAAATAGGGACAACCTAGCAGATGTTTTGATAAACTTAAGGCAAATAGAATTGAGTGATTTTTGGAAAATATGGCTTTGTTGAAAAAGTGGTTTATGATGCCAAGAGCGGTCATTACGTAGATTTGTATTTATATATTTTGAAAACACAAAGGATGCTAAAATGGCTAAGGGTGAACGGTCAAGAAATATATGGATGAAAATTCATGTTTATTTCTGCGTCATTAAAATAGCCCACACATCTACTCCTGGAAACTACATCGGGAAACGTAACTGCTGAAAATTTGGAGGATATAAACAAAAAGCCCCAAAAATCAATAAGACTTGCGATAAGTACCAAATTGGTGATATTTTCGCTATCAAAAGAACACAATTCAGAATTGATTTGAATTTGCGTCCAAAATATCAAGGACCATATGAAGCTGTAAACTGAACTATTATGGCAGCAAGAAAAGTCCGTCAACCACACACCACAACCACATCCGCAGACTTAATGAAATCGCGGTCGATTCCGGTGTCGGAATATAACAGGGTGGTCGAAATAATACATTCTTGTTTACTTATTAACTTCTTGAACTATAAATGGTATCATTGATCTGTATATTATTTTTGCATGTTGGTAACGAAAATAATCGTTGTTGTACGTGTTGTGATCGGTGATGAATGGCCTTGCAAAACTGCCTACATTAAACTGTTAACGTTTTATTCGGTTATTAATGCTTACAAAGCGTCTTACTTTATTCAATCAACGGGACTTTATATGCATGTATATTCATCTTCCATTTTTGATATAGCTTTATTTGTGCTCCAGTTATTTGTCTTCAGTGAAAGTAACTAATTGGCGAAATACTCGAATCGAAAAAAGCAAGTTCAATGAACAAAATTATTTTCGCATTGGTTTGGTTTGATTTCGTTTGACGCTCTACGGTCATTTTATGCACATTTTGGGCTAATTAGACAGGGATCTGAAGTTTAACGCGGATTCCGAACCACTCACAAACATCATGCTACCGTCAGGATTTGTAACTGAAGCCTGTGGTACCAAAGGCCAGAGCGCTAGCTAATTGGCCATCAGGCCGTTAAAAAGAGAGAGAGAGAGAATGCTGCATCTTATTTAAAAATATACCATTACAATGTAAATGTAAAATCTTGATTTAACTTACATGGGCCAATGGGCCATCAGGCCTTCAAATTATTTTCGTAGGAGGAGACGATTGAGAACAATTTCTAAAATAAGTCATTATTTCATAAATTAATAAAATTAATTAAAAATGAAGGACGAATAATAGTGGCAAGAAATAAAAGATAATATTTACGTTTTTGTTCCAACTGAAAATGCATTGGAAAAATTCTTTGTAAGGTTATTTTTTTATATAATGGATGGGTTTTATCTTTAAAAACAAACCTATTTCTGACAGTAAATTACGCTCAGTACATTTCGAACGTCACGCAAAGCGTTTCCTGTGCACTCTAAAAGACCTTTCCCATACATAAAAGATTTATGCGTTTTCCAGAAAAACGCATAACTTTTTTTGTTTGAACGCATAATATATTTAGTTTAAAAAATATTGACAAGAAAAGCTTTGTATAAAGAAGCACAAATCACTTATTTGTAGCATGAACTATATTTCTTTTTTCTGAAAGCCTGTTCTATGATAAATAGTTAAGTGCATAAACCCAATGCATTCACTTTGGCTTACAAATCATCAGCAGACCATTTCAAAATACTCTTAACGGAGAACATTTCCAAGTCAAAATAAGAAACTAAGTTATTTATAGCAAGCGAGGTTTTTTTTGAGATTTTTATTATGCTATCTTTGTGAGAAGTAAATTTTAAAAAGTAAGAGTTTGAAGTTTTTAAAAGTTTTGAAAAAGTAAAATTTTAAGGCCTACGAAAGAAAATGATGTTTGTAAGAAAGTAATAAAAACAAACTTCAGATAAGGATATTCCACGTATATAAAAAGAATAAAAAATAATTAAATTTTAACTCCAATGCTCTTATTTATAATGAAATATTTTAGAAGTTTTATTAAAAAAATAAATTTTTTGTTGTTTCCCCTTCCTGTATTCAGTTTATAAAAACATTTTTTTAAAGGTCAAAATTTAAAATTTATTTCACAACATTTACTTAATTTTGTTACTCATGATAGAAAACCTTTTTGCTACGAAAATATACATAAATATTTACAATTAAAATTTACTTATCAAAAAATACTTAACGAGTTTAATATGCACCAATGATTTATTCAAATTAGATTTTTTTTTATATAAAAATTATTGTTACAGCTATTGTTAATAAAAATTACCATTGAATTTCATAGAAAATAATCTTTTATTAGTGGATTTACGAAAATAATTTCTCTAATGCAACTGGCAATACAGAGACAGTTATCTTTATGCCATAAACAAGTACTACACCGATTTTACTCATTTAGCACAACCAGCATTATCCAGGTGGAACATGCAGCTTGAAGATATACTACGGACGCGAGTAACGTTACCCCCACAACGCTCTGCGATCATCACATTAGACCGTGAACTACGGTTTAAAGTGGATTCCGAACTACTAAAAACATCCATGGCACCTCTGGGATTGGAACTCGAAAGCTGTGGTACTGAGCGCAAGAACTCTAGACACTCGGCCATCATGGCCCACCGTAGTTAAAGTTCCTTAGGATAATTAAGCTACGATTAACTTGACAACAAAACAAAAAATCAAAACAATAAAATTAATATATTTGTTAATATTATTTGAAAATTAATCAAATCCGAGACAAATTTTTATTGCTTACGATGTTTCTGAAAAAACCTTACTTAAATTTTACTAACTTTCTTCACATTGTATTTCATTATCATCATAACTCAAAATTATTTTCCCAACTATGGCATTTACCATGGACCTTGGATTTGCCCCTTGGATTTTCGAAATGGAATAATACAAAGAAGAATTACTTCTTGTTTAAACTTGTAGCAAATTAAAACTACAAGAATTCCATGTTCTTCCTATGAAATTAATTTTAAAATTGCTCATCGATAAAAATATCTCTAGTCATCCCTATTGCGAATGAGCAATCCCTATTACGGAGAAAGCTATCAATCATTGCCCAAGTGATAAAAATAACTATTACAAATTAGATGAAATCAAAGATAATTCAAAATAAAAAAAACATTTATTAAAAAAGTTTCCAAACTTATGCAAGAATTTTTTTTTTCATATCAGCAGTTTTTTTTATTAAGCATTTTTTTTTATCAACGTGTTCTTAATACATAGTTGACCCTTTATTTTTTTCTGCAGATATTATCCTTTTTGACATCTGCCAATCTTATGACATTTAGTATTTAACTAAACACCTTTAACATTTAGGTTTAACTAAATTTCCCCATCCCACAACTAAGTTATCTAATAAGTTCTTCCTCTAAGCTAATTTGCGGTTTTCCTCACCCAACCTGATGAAACACGATGATCAATAAAAAGAAAACATTTGTTTTTCTTCTTCCAAGAAAGCAGAAGTCCACCCTGTCACAAGCAATGGAACCACACAATTGAGAATAGAAAAATTAAACATATTGCAAAAGAAAACAGTGGATTACATCCGCCTTAGGGTAAAGAAAAACATTCAGAAAGGAAATATGGGTCAACTGCTTTCTTACTACATTTTGTTACAAAGCAGACTTTTAAAAGAATACTCCCAAACAGAACGTTAATTGGCTTTCAACAAAATATTTTTTGTTCAGAAGAGAAAAAAAAGTCTTTGAAAGTTCGCAGAAAAGATGTGATGATAAACATCGATTAAGGTTACAAGTGTAATAAATTAGTTCTCAAAAAATAATTAGTGGGCTATTTAATTACATTATTTAAAAAGCTTAAAAGGTTCCTTTTTTAATCTTAACCAATCTTTTTCTAATATTTTTGTCTTTAAAAACGTTTTTGTAAAAATAAGCAAAATATGTTGAATTTACTTAAAAGGAAATATTTTATTCGATTTTATTTTTCCGAAACAGAAAAAAATTCGAATTATATAAATAAAGTTTTAAATTACAATGTTATTCTGATTTATACACAAAAAATAATTAGAAATGGATAAATAATGTATTTTGTTTTTTTTTATTTAATTATTTGATTGACATGATTGATTACGCGGATGGAAATTCCTGTTATCAATTTACAAGCTTGTCTTGCAAACAAAATAACGACCGTATATAACATAAAATTATGTCAAATTATGTTAATTTTTTCTAAATCTAAAAAAAAAAAAAAAAAAAAAAAAAAGTTATTTAAAAAAAAAAAAAAAAAAAAATTTAAAAATAAGTTATTTATGATTAAAAATTCATTTACATTTGAAAAAACTAGAAAATTACAATAATTATGCTTTTATTAGCATGTCTTCACAGAAAAAATAATTGAAATTTAACAAATATCTATTCAGAAATGCTCCACTTTTTTAGTAAGTTAAAAGAAATTATATATATCTATATATATATATTTCTACTACAAAAACAATGAAAATAATTTCAAAGGGTTATTAATATCTTTTTAAATATTAATATATTTTAAACATTACATTTTTTAGGAATAATTTATATAATAATGTCTATTTTTTGACATCGAATGGAATTGTTGCTATTTTAACTTGCTTCAATTGTTAAATAATCTTGTTATTAGTTTGATTTATGGCTATACGGTCATTTTTTGCATACTTTAGGCTAATTAGACCAGGACCTACAATTTAACGTTAATTCTGAACCACTCACAAACATCCATGCTACTGCCACGATTCAAATTGAAGCCTGTGGTACCGAAAGCCAGAGCTCTGGCCAACTGGCCATCAGACTGCCCCTTGTTATTAAAAAAATTTCAATAATTTTTAATTTCGTGTTGATACTTCCAAATTAATTATTCTAACTTATCTAGAAATGCAACTTTATTAATTAATATTTGCATGTAATTCTTCCGATGATAAAACAGATATTTCTATGAAATATATCTTCGCAATCAGAAAAAGTAATGTGAGTCATTCTTTAATATCAGGATATATTTATAAAGTTTTTCTGTTTCATTACTTTTGTAATTGGTTATAATAAACTGGTGAATTTCTTTCAAAGAAAAATTAAATTGGTAAACTAAAAATTAAATTTAAATAATATTTTCTTTTTTTAACCCGATAAATAATTATTCTTTGTAGCATAATAATTATATAAATATAAATTTGTATATGTTGTTACTAATTCCCCTGGTGCAGGAAAGCCTATACCAGGTCAAATAAATCCTGTCGCAGGCGACTAATCAATGGCTAAGGATAATATGCAGCTTCACTTTTAGCAGGAAACCATGAGGACTGAAGACTGACTAAACCTCAAGACAACGCTCTACGATCCTATTAGACTGGGACCTATGGTTTAAAGTAGATTCCGAACCTCTACGAACATCCATGGCACCACCGGGACTCGAACCCGAAACCTGTGGCACGAGCGTCAGACACTCGGCCATTCATTCCCAAATTTGTATATAAATTAGCATAATAATTTGTATAGAAATCAACATAATAATTTGTATATAAAGCAGCACAATAATTTAAATAAAAAAAAATCACTCAGATTGTAATTAAGATTGCAATATACAAGTTAAAAAGATTCAAAAATTGTTTAGAACTATAACAACTGTTATTAAGCTTTTCGATTGAGAATCAAGAAACTAATAAGAATGATTAGATGAACATAAGTTTTTTTACAAGAGTGAGTTTGCCAAATAAACAGATGGCTACTCTTTTTTCATTCTGTTTATTTACTTTCACAATGATTCTGAAAAAAATGTTTTACGTGTGTGTTAATGTGACACATTTAACGTGCAAAAATTGATGTTTTTATTCACACATGTGGGTTAATAGCATCGTTTTTTCTTGAAGCACAAATACTTGGCCGCCCTTGCCCTTGTTATTTTGTCACTTAGTTGTGAAACACTGCTGGAAGAGCACTGGAATTCGCCCAACTGCCGTTTCACTCAATTGGAAAAGTGATAAGTTTTGCTTTTCGCCATCCTCTAATCGTTCCTCATAACAATACTGTCGGCTATTAAAGTGAAAGAAAAAACAATAGATTTAAAAATCATATTCAGCTCATTTTTTCGCTAATGCAAATCACTTTTGTACAATAAAATAACATAAGAACGATTAAATAAGTTCTGACATCAGAGTGTTCTTTGTTTACCATTTTAATAATGAAAAATTCCGTTTTTACATAAAGCAAAGTACATATAAAATTTATGTAAATATTTTTCAGTGTATCTTGAAAATAAATATGAATTTTTTTATGCTTACAATTCCAATTAGACCAGATTTATGAAAATTTTTTTTTATTTTTGAAATATTTACAGCGTAATATTAGGCAAAATATCGTCATTATGTATTCAACACATGAATCAGAATATGTTTTATGTATTTTGTAGCTTGGATTGTTTATCAGTTTTGATGCAAATTACATTTAATATGTCCTTTATGTGTAACTTAATTGTCATGAACAAATAATCTTTCCTCTTACAGTGAAGGTGGCCTGATGACCAATTGGTTAGCGCTCTGGCCTTTGGTACACTAATCCTAGTGGTGGCATGGATGTTTGTTAGTGGTTCAGAATCCACATTAAACTGTAGGTTCCGGTCTAATTAGCCTAAAGTGCCACGAAATGACCGTAAAGCGACAAACCAAACGAATCTTATAATGAAAATATTTGAATAAATTCTATAGAAATATAAAGATTTCTTAAAATACACAGTTTAATTGTGTACTTTCTCAGAAAAGAGTATGTGATGACAAATTCTTTTACTTACCCCTTCGCCATTTTTTACATTCTTTTCATACAAAGATAGTTACCATACGTATCTAACGAAAATTTAGTTAGCAAGCTTATATAAACATTTAATGTTTTTTAACTGTAATATGAAACAATTTAAATAATTATAAATTTGATGGTTGAATAATATCTAATACTAAGGTTACTATTTATTGATAATTGATGCATTGAAAAAATTCGAACTAATTTTCAATTTCGTCCAAGGTGGCCAACGCGCTTTACACAATACAGCTTTAGTCCATTTATTGGTCTAGTTACAGACCATAGCTCAAACAAAATGAAGCACTTAGTTACCAATTTTGATCCGCGATATGTTATTTACTGTTTCACTGGTAATTTGTGACATATTTTTTTGTTTTGTGTATTATTTTCTTTATCTTTCTTTACCAGACAAGTTTGCCAAGCTTATTATAAAACAACAGTAATTCTACAATTCCTACGAAAAGTCTCGTAACCCTGTCAACTATGGTGTGCCCCATATGTTTTTTGTTTTGTGTTATCTCATTTTCATTTTTCGTTTCAAGTACTAGTAGTGCTTCATGCGTTCTAAATCATCGTTTAAATGTTGAAATGTTTGCTCGATTGTTCAGTAGTTTGTCTCTTTCATGTTCAAAATACTTCTTTTATTGTCATTCTTTAGGTTGCCAGAGAGTGTCGACAACGTTTATGGTATTTCAGAAAGAAATTTGGACTCCTGGAATGTTGAATTTTTCGCTGATATTTGGAATTTTAAAATTTTGAGTGGTTTTTTTTTGAGAAGATCTCATTCCCACTTTTGCAAATTTGTTGGGAAGAAAAACATTTGGATAAATTGAGATAAAGCAGAGTCAGCGAGCATACATCTCAAAGCATCAAGTCAAGACATGTCTTCCGTCCTACCCTTATACGTATTCTTCACTGTCCTCAGTCGCGACGATCATGTAATCGATTTTTATGAGTCTGTCTGTCTTCGATACAGTTTTCTCCTTCTAATAACCTATCTAGAACATTACGAAATAAGGAAGATAAAAAGGGATAGTAAAATATCCTGAAAATAATTTATATTTTTTTTCCTATAATACAAATATAGACAAATAAAAAAAAAAACCATAATTACAGTAAACTGAAACTGGTAAAATAATAAATTAAAAAAATTTTAAAAATTAAAAACAAAAACAAATTTTATTATATATTTTCTATTTATATAGAATCTATTCAGAAATAAGGAAAATAATTTTTCCTGTTTTGATGGAAATTGCTGTTGAAAAAAACTGTTCATATTTTCATAAATAATTCATTCATTCATTTTTTTAATAATAATTTCATTTTTCAGCGTTAGAAAAAAATTATATTTTATAAACAATATATTTTGATGAATATGAAATTTTTATTCCAATTCTGTAAGTCAAAATGTTGCTATAGCAGTTATAATTGATTAAAAAATTCTCAGAAATGCGTAAATCATCAATTTGACCCAAATTTTATATAAAAAGGAATTTTCTATTTTCATTTTTAAAATTACTGCAAATTTTCTCAAATTGGTTTAAGCATTATTAATTAATGATAAATTAATGATTATGCCTAATACAACATAAAATATAGATTAAACATATACTATAGCTATACTATATTATACTATAATTGTACTAGATTATATTATAATTATACAACATGTATATAATATTAAATGGACAACATTAAAAAAATAGAAAACTATAATAAAATATCAATGAGAATCTCTCACAATTAGACTTTTAAGCAAAACATTATGGCGTATCAATAAAAGGACAAAAGATTCATGCAATGAATAAAATAGATGTCAAAAGGAATATTACAGGTTTTTATATAAAAAAGGAAGCTAACTTTGTTACTCAATTATGCAGAGGTAAATTTATATTCTTTTATACTAGTAAATGTTAAGAATCTATTGAGTAACAATGTAAACCTTGACCTATGTGCATTAAAAGTACAATCCTTTTTTACACGATTTAATAACGTAAAGAAATGCTTGTTTTTTTAGTTATTTTTCTCGTTCAAATTAAACCAATTTAATATTCTCAAGGTCACCTTAACACATTAGGGCCTCAAGTAATTAGATAAGTGATAATCGCAATGCAATGGAAAATGAATCTCCTTATGTAGCTTAGCTGCCTGATCGCTAATTTCCTAGTGCTCTGCCCTTTGGTACCATAAGCTTCAGGTTCGAATCCTGGCAGTGGCATGGATGTTTATTAGTGGTTCGGAATCCACGTTAAACTGTAGGTCCCGGTCTAATTAGCCTAGTGTGCATAAAATGACCATAGAGTGACAAACCAAATCTTGTATAGCTTTGTTACATTATTGCATTTTTTATATAAAAACGTATAACTAACTCATTGAAGTTAGTTATTAAGTTGAAAGATCTTCACAAGTGTTTAATGACAAAGATGTTACAATCCTTTCTTACCATTCTTTCATGAAACTTAAAGTAGATTGAGCATTTGCACTTACCAACAAGTTGAAAGACCGCTGAACATAAAGCGAATGGCCAGGACGCTTCTTCCCTGCTTACGTCATAGTTCTGTAGAAGGGCAACATATATAACACCACCAGATCTAAAGAGTCCAAAAAGTGCGAAATGTATATAAGCACAGCATACCACAATTACCCAACTGTAACCGCTGTCTGGGCCGTGCATGGCTATGCCTGCTTTGTGTTATTGAAGTAGATGGGTACAAGGTAAATAGATCTTCTTCCTCTATGGCACGTGGCAATTTAACCCATTGTAGGAGGTGAAGAAGAAAATGCCAAGGCTGATGAGTCGAACGATAGTAGTTTTAAACCTCCAGGTTGTTGTTTTTTCTGTTCTTTTCTACAATTTTTTTTTTTTATCGCTTGACCTTCCCTTTTCTTTCACACCTGAAAAGAATAGGTAAATGACTTCAGTTACAAAGAAAGAAATGTATGGAACATTCTGACCATTGGGATTGATTTGATTAAAGGGTCAGTGTCTGTCTGACATTTTCGATTCGTTGCGAAATGTTCTACTGGAAATTATATATTTAGATGCTGAGGAAATGAATTAACCGCAAAATTGGTTTTTCCTTTTTGTATTATTTTCTTGTTCTACCTCTCAATTAGATCTGAAAGAATCAGTCAGTTACTTAAATTGGGAAAAAAAATTGCTAATTTACTTCTACTTTTTGTTTATCGATAGGTTGAGTAATAAATAGGTCAATAATTCTTGGAACAAGGAATTCTTGAGAAATTTTAGAATTATATACTAAGTTGTCATTAATTGAAAAAATTATATGTGCAATAAAATTACATTCATTAATATACAATTTTCAATAACATTAGTAAATGGAAAGAAAATACAAATGTACTACTTAGATGTAAAATTACAAATGTTTTGCAATGCAGAAGAAAAATACAGGGTCAAGTGTAATTTTAAATTATTCAAGAACTTACGAGCTATCCATTGAATTGTCATTTTTGCAAAACTGAGATTAATTCATACGGTTTAAACTCAACTTTATTTATTTTTTTAAAATTTTACTGAGCTAGAGCAGTATATTTTGCATAATTCATTGGAAATATGAAATGCATATAATTAAATTTAATTTACACACAATTATCTTACCAAAAAATAAAAAAATTGTTAAAAAAATATACTTACGAACAATTTTTTGTTAAAACTCTTTAATTCTACTTTTTAATAAAAGATTTAAAATTTCAAAAAAAGTAAAGTATTGAAATTAGTAATTTAATTCAATAATGCTATGTTCTTTGTACGTTTGTAATTGCTTTGTTTCTAAAGTAATTATTTATGGCAAATATTTTTTACTTGCATTAGGATAATATATTTTGTTTTATGTAATAATTTCTTTCCATTTTAATGCTAAAATATTCACAGCAAAAAGTCACCTTTTCTTAGAGAAATAATTAAATTAATAAATAGACACAGACTTAATATAGAAAATTATATTTATAAAATTTCCAATAAATTTTTTTTAAGAATACATTGCATTAAATTATATGTTACATATAATGTAAAATATTACATATAACCCTTTTTTGCAGAGATGTAATTATAAAAGAGAAATTTTTTTCTTTCATCATAAAATAATTTCTCATTATTATTGGATGCTACTGTTTATTTTATAAATTTTACATAAAAATCGAAATAAGTGCCACTGTAAAATTTTTCTCAGGAAATGCCTTCATTATTATTTTCGGCGCAACAGCCCCATGGTAGGCCAAGGCCATCTGCTTACTAGCAGATTTCCAGACGAGAGACGTTTTTCTTTATACGGAAAAGGATTGTCAGCCCTGCGCCCAACAGCCATATTAGACCATGACCTATGGCTTAAAGTGGATTCCGAACCACTACAAACATCCATGGCACCTCTGGAACTCAAAACCGAAACCTGTGGTACAGAGAGCTAGTTACTCGGTCAATACGCCCATATATATATATATATATATATATATATATATACATATCATCCTCATCATTGGCACAACAGCCCCATGGTGGAGCAAGGCCGTCTGCCTACCGGTATATTTCGAAACGAGAGATGTTTTTCTTTTTACGAGATAGAGTTGTCAGCCCTAAGCCCAACAGTCCTATTAGATTAGGACCTACGGTTTGAAGTGGATTCCGAACCACTACAAACATCCATGACACCATCGGGATTCGAATTCGAAGCGTGTGGCACCGAGAGCTAGAAAAATCCTTACTCAACACAAATTAAAGTTACTTTTTTATCGTAAACAGAACAATACAGAAATAAAATGTAATTTACTGTATAAAAGTCATAAAAAATGCGCATATAGTTAAATATAATTCGTGCAAATAGTAATGCAAATGGGTACTACAGCCAGAAAATGTCAAAAAAGTAGAGGAATAATCAATTAAAACAAGCCTAGTATCTCAAAACAAGCAAGCGGCCTGGTGTCCAAGTGGCTAGCGCTCTGGCCTTTGGTATCCCAGGCTTCAGGTTCGAATCCTGGCGGTGGCATGGATGTTTGTGAGTGGTTCGGAATCCACGTTAAACTGTAGGTCCCGGTCTGTTTAGCCCTCGTGTGCAAAAGATGACCGTAGAGCGACCAATCAAAACAAGCAACAAAATTAAAAAATAAGAATCTGCAGTGTAAAAAACTAATATTAAGTTAAAAACAGGAAGTATAAAAACATCCATTACAAACATCCACGGCACCTCTGGAACTCGAATCCGAAACCTGTGGTACAGAGCTCTAGTTACTCGGCCAATAAGCTCCATATATATCATGATCATCATTGGCGATAAGAGTCACTTTAAAATTTTTCTCAGGAAATTTCTCCATCATCAGCGCCACAGCCCCATGGTGGGCCAAGGCCGTCGGCCTACTGGCAGATTTCGAGACGAGAGATGTTTTTCTTTTTACGGGAAAGGTTGTCAGCCTTACGCCCAACACTCTACAGCCATATTAGACTGTGGCCTACACTTTAAAGTGGATTACAATACAAATATCCATGGCACCGTCGGGATTCGAACTCGAAACGTGTGGCACCGAAAGCTAGAAAATTCCTTACTCAACACGAATTAAAGTTTCCCTTTTATCGTTAATGCAATAATATAGAAAAAAATTTAATATACTGTATAAAACTTTGCCATAAAAAATGACTCTATAGTTAAATATAATTCATGCAAATAGTAATGGATACTACTGATAGAAAATGTCGAAAAAGTAAAGGCCTAATCAATTAAAACAAGCATAGTATTTCAAAATGAGCAACCAAACTAAAAAATTGGAATCTGTAAACTAAAAAGCTAATAATATTAAGTTAAAAAAGAGGAACTATAAAAAGTGATATGTGAAGGCGAGGTGAATTCGCAGGATTTTAAAAATACATTAAGAAATAGTTGTTGACACCAAAGCGTTTCTGGTAAGCAACGGAGTAGCAGTATTTTTTTAGTTGCACGTTTAGCTCGTTTTGAAATGTTAGAGTTATTTTTTTCACTCTTATTTACCTTGAATTCGAGTAATGCTGACTAATTTAAATCTTAAACATATTAGAAATACAAATAATTGCTCAACTCAAAAATTTATGGTTTTTAAAAAAAATATTTTTTTTTAAAGTATGTACAGCACAAATTAAAATTATCCTAAATGTTAAACACAATTCTTATTGATTTTTTTCTGAAGGAAAAAGAGAACGTATAATTAACATAATCGATCCTAATTTATTTTAAAATTATAATTAAATATCAAATAAAATGAGCTAGGACCAAATTGAAAATTTTAAAAATTCAATTATTAATGCAATATTAATATGTATTGGGGTCTGGTGGACGAGTGACTAGCGCTCGGTGGCACAGATTTCGCGTTCGAGACCTACCCTAAAAACGGCCTGATGGCCAATTGACTAGCGCTCTGGCCTTTGGTACCACAGGTTTCAGGTTTGAATTCTGGCATGGATATTTGTTAAGGTTCGGAATCCACGTTAAACTGTAAGTCCCAGTCTAATTAGCCTAAAGTTTGCAAAAAGTGACCGTACCGCGACGAACCAAACCTACCCCGTAAAAAGAAAAACATCCCCTGTCTCGAAATCTGCCAGTAGGTAGACGGCCTTGGCCTACCATGGGGCTGTTGCGCTAATGAAAAAGAATATTTATTACTCAAACATGATTCGATATGAAAAATTATATCCAATGAAATTTTCAAAAATTTGAATTTCTGTAAATTGATATAAGGTTGTTATAATCCTCAATCCTTTATTATTATTATTACTACTACACCACACCACACCACACCAATATGCATAGAGCCGAGTTGTCCCTTTACAGTTTGGAAATGATGCAAGTGAGAAGTCTGATTAGGTCACATGTTACGCTCTGCTCATGAGACTGAGACCTATTGCTGAAAGCGGATTCCAAACCACTACAAGCATCCATGACACAGCTGGGATTCGGACCTGAAACCTGTGGTACCGAGGGCCAGAGGGCTAGCCACTCGGCCATCAGGCCCCTTAGTCCTTTATTTCATATGAACAGAAGACTGAGACAGCCTGGTCCATAATGGCTTCCGAACTAAGCCTCGATTCAAAACACTACAAAGTTGTCAACCAAAAAAATCAAAGACTACCGAGGATGGGAACATATTTCTTAGGAAATTCTTCCTTTGGGCTCTGAAAGGGGAGCCGTGTTCATTTCAAATTGGGTTGGTAATACAGATTTTTTGTTTGTCGCTCTACGGTCATTTTGTGACACTTTAGCTAATTAGACCGGAACCTAATGTTTAACGTGGATTCCAAAGCATTCCCAAACATCCATGCAGCCGCCGTGATTCGAACCTGAAACGTGTGGTACAAAAGGCCAGAGCGCTAGCCAATTGGCTATGAGGCCGCTGGCAAAATAGAAATGCAATGTAGCAGGTTATGAGCGTTGCGTCCTGCCATTCAAATGGTGAATGTTCTCAAGAAAAAAATGCTTAGCATTACAAAACAACGCTATTTTTATAAACGGTGGTAAAAAGTAATATTTTATCTTCTCTCTTTTGTTTAAAGTATTAAAATATTAAGTAAATGATATTATAGATAAATCTCATTTTTCATTGAGAAATACTTCAGAAATGCTGAATTTAATGAAATTTTTTTTTTTTTTTTAAGTTTTTGTGCTATGTTTTAATCTTTTTCAGACAACAATACGAATCTAATTAATTTTTTTTCCTTCTATAAATCCTTTTTTAGATACAAAGAAATATAAGCATTGAATTGCATCTTAAAAGTAATTTTCTTTTCTTTAATACAATCGTATACACTGTGCATTAAGGACAATTTTCTGGGTTGTTCATACAGGACTGGTTTTCTGGTAACGTCCTTTTAATGGAACGGTGAATAACCCGATTAGTTATTTTACATTAATGGTTCTCAATCAACAATGACCAGAACAACAGATACAATAATGATCTAAGTTCATCCGTTACACATGAATGGTTAATCATTTGACCATAACAATAAGAGTCGAACAACTTTTTGTTGGTGATTATGGTAATGGCAAAATGTTATAACAAGAATTTCTATAACTTGTATAAAAATAAAACATACTTTTAGTGTAATTTTAAAAAAATTAAGTAAAACTAAAACTCTATATCTTACAAAATTTCTTTAAGTACTATATAAATACTTAACTAGCCCGCGGTCCAATGTTGTAATGAATGAAGCCCACCATGGAATCTAAATAAAGCATCGAGACTATTACGTACGCATTTTTTTTTTTTTTAATTCTAAGCACTTTAAAGTACGTAATAATTGAATTTAGCTTGAAATAAAATTAAAAAAAATGATTTTTCCTTTTATTTACATATTAATGAGTATCCTCTATTTTTTATTTTTTAAAATATTAAATTCATAGAATAAAACTACTTGATTTGCTCAATAATTAAAAAAAAAATCACGCAAAATAATCAAATATACTAAATATAAAGAAACTGGCACAGTTCACGTATGTAGGACAGTTTAAAATGTTAGACTTGAGAGCTTATTACCCTTAAAACTTCATCGCATGAGCTTATATTGTGTAAAGAGAGAATCAAGCTAGGATTGTCAACCACGATTGGTTTGATTTGTTGCTCTATGGCATCTTGTGCAAACGGTGGCTAAGCAGACCAGGACCTACAGTTTAAAGTGGATTTCGAACCAGTCACTTGCGGCTTGATAGCCAATTGGCTAGCACTCTGGCCACTGGTACCAAAAGCGGCTTCATGTTCGAATTCTCTTTGAGGCATGGATGTTTGTTCGTGGTTCGGAATCCAAGTTAAGCTGTAGGTACCGGTCTAATTAGCCTAAAGTGTGCACAAAATGACCGTATAGCGATAAGCCAAATCAAAGCGAACCACTCGCAACCATCATGCCCCCACCAGGATTCGAACTCGAAGCCTGTGGTATACTAACCAGAAGGATATACTCTGCATTAGCCATCGTAACTTTGTTCGTAGAGAGAGAACTTGTATTTCATGGGTTTTGTCGTTTTCGACACAAGAATGCGTAGTGGAACAATAACGTTGCCGCAAAGCGGAGTATCATTATTTGAATAACGAGGACAGTTTGCTTGATGTTGTGTGTGACAATTATGCTAGTGGGATGAGGCCTTTAAAAATATCTGTAGAGAGGTCATTTAGGCCACTTATGAGATTGTACCGTTTTTAACTTTTGTAAGTGTATTGTACCAAGAACCCTTGATCTAAGCTTCAGAACATATTAAAAATAGCCTTAGGAGTTGCGAACGACATCCAATTCAAGTGGGGGGATAGAAAAAAAACTAAAATGTCACATTAACCTGTTATTTAGGAAAGTTATAAAATTCAACAACAAAATAATCTAGGTAACTTCCCCATTTGAATATTTAGGATGTGAAAAAAATCTTTTATGTTAACTGATCTTTGTTTCATTAAAATTTTCTACTTACATTAACGTTAAATTACATTAAATTATGAATTTTTTTTTTTACGATTTTAGCATTTTTAAAATTTGATAGCATTTTTAAAAAAAAAAAATTATTAAAAAAAAAAATTTTTTTTTTTTAAATACGATAAAATTAAATTATAATTTTTTTTTAGATACGATTTTAGATAAAATAAAATTTGTTAGTTTTTATATCAATTTAATATTATATTTTTTTATATTATTATATTAATATTATTTTATTAAATTTAATATACAAATTTGAATAAATAAAATTTGATAGCATTTTTAAAAAAAAAATTATTAAAAAAAAATTATTTTTTTTTTAAATACGATAAAATTAAACTTATAAATTTAAAGATTTTAGATAGATTTTTTTTAGATTTTATATGATAAAATGATAATAAATTTATGAATAAATTATGAAATAAATTTATTTTTTTTAGATACGATTTTAGATAAAATAAAATAATTTGACAGCATTTAAAAAAAAAAAATTATGCAGGTTTTAAATTTGGCAATTTTTATTTGTTCCCGAAATTTATTGAAAATATGAATTCTGGATACTTCCCTTTACACACACACACACAAAAAAATATATTTTAAGTCGCAGAATATTATTTTTTAAAAAAATCTTTTTAAAAGCATAGGATGGATAATCTTAAATTTCGCATAGGAAATTTATTTACCGTAACAAAAACACTTTACATCTAATTCAGGAAAAAAATAGATCTTTTACAATTAATTGAAAATAAAATGCTCAGTTTTATGTATTACCATTATTATTTATGAATTCAGGCCAAATCAAGTTTTGGGAATTTAGATTAAATCCAGCATTTTTTTTCAAAAGCTAATATTTCAATGTTTCCAATTTCGATTATTCTTTTCAAAAACTGTATGTTCAATATTGGCCTATAAATAATCGTTCACCGAATAGTTATGTTGCTAGTAGATTCGTATATTAACAAAATAATTGAATCCAGAGAGTTTTCAATATAATATTTAATTTTCGCAAAAATTCTAATATGATATAGAAATATTTCGTCTATATCCCACAAATTCTAGTGTATATAATTAATAATATATATCAAAACAAGAAAAAGGTTTTTTTAATTTATTTTTACAGTCATAATGTAAGCAGATTTAATTAAACGCCAATGGACTTAGAAAACATTGTTCTTTTTGATGTTGTTAGTCATTGGCATTAAAATTTTTATGGTATTATTGAAGATTAATTACTAATTAATTACACTGCTTATCAGGCACTACCACAAATAAGCAAAATAATTTTTTTTTTTTTTTTTTTTTTTGATAATTTACATAAAAATTGAACGTTTTAGCAACAAGTCACGTATGAGAAATTTCAGCAGCTCTAGTAATGTAGGTAATTTATTCGAAACTTTTAAATTGATAACAAAACAAATTAAAAGTCAATGTTTAAATCATGATAAACTTTTTTTATAATTTTTTTTTTTTTTTTTTTTTTTTTTTTGTAGTAGGAAAGGTTTAGAAAGATTTAAGAATAAAAATACATCGCAGTTATTCCTATTTATTTTTTATGTTCTTATTTATGTTTTCTGGAACTTTTTGATTTTTGTAAGTTTTTTTTTTTTTTTTAAGCCAGCATGTACAACTCATTAATCAAAATTGAAACCGACAGTTATTCGACATTTATGCTGTCTAGTTAAAAAAAAAAAAAAAAAAATTCTAACATTTTTTTTACAAGAAAACTTATTTTTAAAATCAATAAATTCATTTAGCAATATTTTATGTTCTTCAATTCTCGCTTTCATTTCACACTTAATACGTACATAAGTAATATAAATTGTGTAATAATAACATTATAAGGTTTCTTAAATTGCGTATTCTGATTCCAAAAACTAAAATATTCTTCTAGGAAATAATTATTTATTATAACTATATAATATATAAATTAATATAATAAATTTATAAGTATCATTATAATATATTTAAACTTAAATAAATGCAAGTATATTATGATACTTATATATATTATATTTAGTTTAACTAATATTTAAAGTTTTAAATAATAATTTGATGCCAAGATATTTACAATCGATTATTCAAATATATGATTCTCATGTCACTTAAATGGTTTGCCGCTTTACGGTTTAACGTGGATTCCGAACTAACAAACATCCATGCCACCGCCAGGATTCGAATCTGTAGCTTTTGGTACCAAAAGATGAGTCGAGCCTGAAGCCTGTTGTAAGAAAGGCCAGAGCTCTAGCCAATTGGCCATCAGGCCGCCGTCGTGTTCATTTAAATGAGACGTTTTACAAAAAATAATAGTGAATACCGGAAAACTCAAAGAATTGAGTTCAAAAAAAAAAAAAAAAAAAAAAAAAAAAAAATAGATAATCCGCCGAAAAGTGATTTATTCTTTTCAAGTGGAAAAAAAAACATTGTAAAATAGAAGGAACAACTATATTTCATACATTCATTTTTTACTCAAATAGTGTTTTCTTACAAAAAGTGTTTCGTGTATGCAAACAACTGATGTTTCTCATTTCTGAGCGGAATAATATCAATTTCCAGGATTTTTTCCCAAACTCATCATCATCATCAGTGACGCCCATGGTCGACCAAGACCGTCTCCTACTGGAAGATTTGGAAACAGGAGATGTTTTCTTTTTACGGGGTAAGTTTGTCAGCCTGACGCCCAACGCTCTACAGTCATATTAAACCAGAACCTATGGTTTAAAGGGGATACCGAACCACTACAAACATCCATGGCACCGCAGCTACTCGAAACCTGTGACACCATGTGTCAGAGCCCTAGTCATTCGGCCATCAGGCCCTTTAAAAATTGATTTTTTTGGTTTGTCGCTCAATGGTCATTTTGCGCCGCTTTGGGCTAATTAGACAGGCACATACAGCTTAATGTGGATTCTCAGCCACTAACAAACACCCATGCTACCGCCAGGATTCGAATCTGAAGCTTATGGTACCAAAGGCCAGAGCACTAGCCAATTTGCCACCAGGTCGCTTTTCCCAAACTACTTTCGAAAAATGTCTGTTTTATTCCCAATGAATGTTTTCACTTGAACCCGTTACCATGGCATTAAAACACGATCATTTATGCTTTAAAGCAATTAAGATTCACACATGAAATGTTGTTGTTCTAATGCAGTTGGCAATACAGAGACAGTTAATCTTTATGCCATAAGCAAGGGCTGCCCCGCTGTTATTCAGTTAGCACTACACAGGGGCACGTGTACCTTAAAGATATGCTACGGACGCGAGTAATACTACCCCCACAACGCGCTACTATCATATTAGACCGTGACCTATGGTTTAAAGTGGATTCCGAACTACTACAAACATCCACGGCGACGCCAGGACTCGAAAACGAAACTTATGATACCGAGAGCTAAAACGCTAGCCACTTGGCCAACAGGCACACCACACATGAAAAAAAATACCAATAAACATCCAATAACTCGTAATGTGTGTAATAATTTCTTCTTTCAGTAAAAAACAAAAAGGTATATCCATAAATCACTGAATAAATGAAGGATCCTTAACATTGTAATCCTTTTTAAGATCAAAGGTGACCATAAATAATTTAATCCATTACATCAATCTTCAAGACATCATCGCATAAAATGCATATTATATAATTGAATTAGAATATAAAACAATGTTCTACCGCAAGAAGATAAAAAAAGAAAAAAAAAAAAAGAGTTAGCCGACTATCCTGCAGATGTTCGTCATATTTCTTCCGTTTTCGCTGTCAGTTCACGCATCAAACCGGTTACGGTTATGAAGCACCGATCGAATAACAGTGATTTCCGAGAATTACCTTCCAGTCTCTTCCCAGGATGTCCGGACGACGATCTTGCGCAATGGGTAACACAAGTCAAAAGAGGTTAGGTGTTTTATTGGCTTACAATATCTTAAGATTGGATGACATTAGGATTAAATTTAATAGTCATAGAATATGCGTGTTTGTCTAATCTTTAAGATTGCATTGTTTAGAGCCATTAATTAAGATTCGAAAAAATTAAACTCGCGATTAAGTAATCGGAAGAAAGCAACAATTTAATTAAAAGTGGTCTATGTGTATGCAAAACAGCAGGGCAAAGGAATATTGAAAGTAAAAATATTTGTATTTTTAATAAATAATTTAATTTTTATTGTGTAAATAGTTATAATGAATTTATAATATGAAAATATGTGTATGAATTTTTAATGAATATTAAGGTAAATTTATTTTAAAACTGTGTACTTGAAGAAAACTGTATTTTTAGAATACAAATTTCAATTTTTTTTTCTTTTTGTGAATAAAATAAAAGATAATTTCAGAACATTATCAATTAATTAAATTATGACATAATGTTGATAAAAATATACTTGTGACTACATAGAAGAACGCTAAAAAATTATGATGCTAACTCTTGATATTTCTACCATATCTTTCCGCTTTCCCTCCCACAATTTTGTAATATTCTTGGGAATATTTCATCAGAGCTAATGATTTAAAAATTCATCAGAGCTAATGATTTAAAACGAATATTGTTAATTTAATTTTAAAAATAAAATTAATGATAAATTATTTTAATAGTTAATGCAAAGTAAAATATTTATTATTTATTATAAATTGCTTATAAATTGAAAGAGATATTATTAAAATTAGCTCAAACAAATTTTTATCGAATATTTAGTTTTTATTTTGAGTGTATCAAAAGTTTAAAATTGATTTGATATAGAAAAAAATTCTGATGTACATATTAATTAAAATAAACATTTCATTTATTTTAATTAATATGTTCATCACAATCGACTTTTTACATTAATTATTTTTTTATGTGTTACGTAAAATATAATAAAAATTTAAATTATAAATACTTCAAATGCAAACAAAATCCAATAACATTTATGAAAAAAAAAAATGCTTCTATAAAGACGACAACAGTTTAAATTATAAAATGATTTTAAATGCAAAATAAAATAATAAAACATTTTATGAAATAATATAATAATAAAGGTGACATGATTTTAAACGAGAAATAATATAATAATAAAGGTGACATGATTTTAAACGATAAATAATATAATAATAAAGGTGACATGATTTTAAACGATAAATAATATAATAATAAAGGTGACATGATGATTTTAAACGATTTTTAAACGAGAAATAATATAATAATAAAGGTGACATGATTTTAAACGAGAAATAATATAATAATAAAGGTGACATGATTTTAAACGAGAAATAATATAATAATAAAGGTGACATGATTTTAAACGAGAAATAATATAATAATAAAGGTGACATGATTTTAAACGAGAAATAATATAATAAAGGAGACATGATTTTAAACGAATAATAATATAATAAAGGTGACATGATTTTAAACGAATAATAATATAATAATAAAGGTGACATGATTTTAAACGAATAATAATATAATAATAAAGGTGACATGATTTTAAACGAATAATAATATAATAATAAAGGTGACATGATTTTAAACGAATAATAATATAATAATAAAGGTGACATGATTTTAAACGAATAATAAATAATATAAAATGACATGATTTTAAACGAATAATAATATAATATTAAAGATGACATGATTTTAAACGAATAATAATATAATATTAAAGATGACATGATTTTAAACGAATAATAATATAATATTAAAGATGACATGATTTTAAACGAATAATAATATAATATTAAAGATGACATGATTTTAAACGAATAATAATATAATATAAAGATGACATGATTTTAAACGAATAATAATATAATATTAAAGATGACATGATTTTAAACGAATAATAATATAATAATAAAGGTGACATGATTTTAAACGATAAATAATATAATAATAAAGGTGACATGATTTTAAACGATAAATAATATAATAATAAAGGTGACATGATTTTAAACGAATAATAATATAATAATAAAGGTGACATGATTTTAAACGAATAATAATATAATAATAAAGGTGACATGATTTTAAACGAATAATAATATAATAATAAAGGTGACATGATTTTAAACGAATAATAATATAATAATAAAGGTGACATGATTTTAAACGAATAATAATATAATAATAAAGGTGACATGATTTTAAACGAATAATAATATAATAATAAAGGTGACATGATTTTAAACGAATAATAATATAATAATAAAGGTGACATGATTTTAAACGAAAAATAATATAATAATAAAGGTGACATGATTTTAAGCGAATAATATAATAATAAAGGTGACATGATTTTAAACGAATAATAATATAATAATAAAGGTGACATGATTTTAAACGAATAATAATATAATAATAAAGGTGACATGATTTTAAACGAATAATAATATAATAATAAAGGTGACATGATTTTAAACGAATAATATAATAATAAAGGTGACATGATTTTAAACGAATAATATAATAATAAAGGTGACATGATTTTAAACGAGCAATAATATTAAAATTACACAAAGAAATAAAATACTTACTAAAATTCGTATATTTCCATATAAATGAAATCTATAATCGTGATAATGCACGATATCTTCATTCAAATTATTGAAGACTCAATCGACTTGCAAAGAACGAATAGATCTGTCGCTCAGAAGGCCCTAGAAATAAACTTCTCTTCCGATCGTTAGTGGAAGGTATGAATGAAAACCGGCATCCCCCATTCTCGCTGAGAGTAGGGGAAGGAAGGGCAGGTGGTCACGTCATGTCGTCATGGCAACGGCTCGTGTTGTCTCTCCCTGCTTTAGACGAAACAAAAAAAAAAAAAAAAATAATAATAATCTGAACAGACGGAGTAGAGGTCAATTTTTTTTTTCTGGTATATTTTTGGTAGAACTTGTTGGTTAAGTTTGTGTTAGTGATTAATAATTTTTTTTTTTAAAGAAAAATTTAAAAAATGATTTAAATATACTTTGGAAATTTAAAAGCATTTGTTGTGTGTTACGTATTGACGCAAAAGTGATCTATATTTAGGATCGCTTCAATGAAATGCGAATTTTGGATGTCTTCCAAGTGGACCACGAGGTAAGAAAAAGTATTTAACGACAAACATTTCATCCATAAATTACTGAACTAGTACAAACTTAACTCATTGTCAAATAAAAATCTTTTATTTAAATAAATGTTGTTTATTTTCTTGCTTTATGGTTAAACACTATCCAAATTTACCTTAAACAATGTAAAAATCTGCCGAAAACTATGAATAATTTATGTGGATAACTTAATTATATTTTTCAACAACAGTTATTTTATATTTGTTTGGATCTATAACTTTTCTCATGAACCACTTTTGCCTGTAAAATAAAGTCCATGTGACCCCTTTACTAGTAAAATTAATTCTAAAGAATCCTCTCAGAAAAATTTGATTAAATGTTTAAAGTAAATTCTTCTTAAAATTGAATTAAATGCATAAAATAAAAAGCCTTCAAATTTAATCAAATGCATAAAATAAAAAGCCTTCAAATTTAATCAAATGCATAAAATAAAAAGCCTTCAAATTTAATCAAATGCATAAAATAAAAAGCCTTCAAATTTAATCAAATACATAAAATAAAAAGCCTTCAAATTTAATCAAATACATAAAATAAAAAGCCTTCAAATTTAATCAAATACATAAAATAAAAAGCCTTAAAATTTAATCAAATACATAAAATAAAAAGCCTTCAAATTTAATCAAATGCATAAAATAAAAAGCCTTCAAATTTAATCAAATGCATAAATTAAAAAACACATTTACATAATTAAATGCATAAATTAAAAAACACATTTACATAATTAAATGCATAAATTAAAAAACACATTTACATAATTAAATACATAAATTATAAAGTTTAATTTAATTATATTAAAAAAAAAAATATAAAAAAATATATACATCAATAATACCCGACCTTTTCTCTGGGGCACATACAATATTAACAAAATGCATTATGAAGTAAAAGATAAATCAAATACTTTCATTAAAAACTTGCCTATGCGAATACTAATGTTAATTTACCTGAAAATATTTGGAATAGAAAACACTGTTATTTTTATTGGCATTCCCAAATACAATTATTAATATTATAAGTTATTGCACATGTATGCACATAAGAATATTAGATCTGATCAAAAATCAATGAAAATAAAATTAAGGACTTACTCATATCTGATATATCCACAATAACAATGATACCTTTACGACGATGAACCTATGACATATTATATAAATTTAGATGAATATATAGACTGACTCGACCTGATACTTTGAGATGCATGCTCTCTGACGCTGCTTTATCTCAACTTATCCAATTGCTTTTTAAAATAAAACAGATAAAAGAATTTAACAATAGTGAAGATGAAACCTTTATAAAGGATCTACTCTGAAACTCGAAATCATTGCCAATGACGACTTACAAATTCCTGTTAAAATACAAGAAAAGTTGCTCGTACTTTCTAACAACCAAAAGACCATAAATAAGAAGAGTGGATTTGGAAAACACCGAAATAGATAAAACTACAGATAAGATAGATCATAACATTTTAATGGTTAAACGATTATTAGAATATATGAAGTACAACTAGTACTTGAAATAAAAAGTGAAAAAGAAATAACCCCAGAAAGAAAAAGTGAATAGCTTATAGGTTTACGAGAATTTCGTAGAAATTGAAGTATCGTTGTTATCTTATAATAAGCATCCTCTGACATATCAAATATCCAAGAGTAAGATATAACTTTATATCCAAAAGCGCTTTGCAGTTTATTGAATATATAGAAATTATCATGTTAGTTAAGCATTTCTACATAAATATTCCTTATAGTTATTTATTAAAATAATAAATATTTATAACAAATAAGATGGAAGATAAAAACTATTGAACTTGAATAATTAAGCCTTTTGAAATTAGCGCATTTGATTCATTAAATTGGTAAATAAATACTTCAAATAAAATTTATTTATTAAATTTTATTGTAAAAGGACATTTACAAATGCTATTTAAAGTCTACTGAAAATTATTATTTTAAATGAAAAATCTAAAATATTAATTCTCCAAGGTTAATGGTAGTGTATTTAAGATTTTTAACGACATTGAAGTAATCTTGATTATTTCATTTTAAATACTGGAATAAAAAACAGTATAAATATCTATAACAACAAATACGATGCAAGATAATAATCACCATGAAACTATTGAGCAATTATCACTGTTGAACAATTTAGCCTTTTGAAATTAGCCCATTTGATTCTTTAAATTGGTAAATAAATGCTTCAAGTAAAACTTATTTCTCGAATTTTATTTTAAAAAGGACAATTCCAAGTGTTATTTAAAGTCTAATAAAAATTATTATTATTTTAAATGTAAAATCAAAGATATTAGTTCTCCAAGGGTTTATGGTAGTGTATCTAAAATATTAGTTCTCCAAGGGTAGTGTATTTAGTGTATTTAAGATGTGGTAGTGTATTTAAGATTTTTAATGACAGACATTGAAGCAATTATCACTGTTGAACAATTTACCCTTTTGAAATTAGCCCATTTGATTCTTTAAATTGGTAAATAATTAAAAAGTAAAACTTATTTCAAAAATTTTATTTTAATGGAATTCCAAGTGTTCTTTAAGTCAAAAAAGTTAAGTCAATTAAGTTAAAATCAAAGATATTAGTTCTCCAAGGGTTTACGGTAGTGTATCTAAAATATTAATTCCCCAAGGGTTTATGGTAGTGTATTTAAGATTTTTAATGACAGACATTGAAGTAATCTTGATTGTTTTACTTTAAATACTGGAATAAAAAACAATATATTTATAACAACAAATACAATGCAAGATAACAATAATCGTCCTTAAACTATCGAACAATTAATTCTTTTGAAATTAGCTCATTTGATTCTTTAAATTGGTAAATAAACGCTTCAAGTAAAACATATGTATCAAATTTTATTTTAAAAGGACAATTCCAAGTGCTATTTAAAGTCTTAAAAAATACTAATAATAATTTTAAATGAAAGTTATACAATATTAATTCTCAGTTTATGAAGGAATATTTAAGATTTGTAACGACTGTAATCTTGATTATTTCATCTTAAACACTGGAATAAATCCGCTTCTTGTTGTTTGTTGTTTCTTATCCCACTTGGCTGGCAAGTCCACGAGCCCATATGGACTCATGATTGAAGGGGAAGGAAGCAGCTTCTGTTGTGATGGAGCACCCGTAGGTAGAAGCCTGACTTTTGCTCCGTGACGCTCTTACAGTCATAGAAGACCGGGACCTACGGCTTAAAGTGTATTCCGAACCACTACAAACATCCATGGCACCGCCGGGATTCGAACCCGAGACCTGTGGCACCGAGCGCCAGAGCGCTAGACACTCGGCCATTCAGGTCCCAAATTTGCCAACGGCACGCAGTGTTCCCAGGTGGTCACCCACCCAAGTACTGACCGCGCCCAATGATGCTTAACTTCGGTGATCTAACGAGAACCGGTATATTCAGCATGGTACGGCCGTTGGCAATCCGCTTCTTAAATAAAGTAACGTTCATTTTCATTTACCATAATATTTATTTTTATCACTGATTATACTCTATTATAGATATTTTCTGAAAGAAATGGCATTAAATGTTTTTTTATTAGTTTCAAATATTTTTCATTTAAAATATTCATAGAATTAATATTTCAGACGCATAAGAACAATAAAAGGTTACTTAACTCTTTGAAGATGGGTGACGTGAAATCCCGTTATTCATTTTTCAACTGTTGGCGACGGACGTCAGAAATTCACGTCAGTTGCAGAGATGCCAACTATTATGGAATATATCACACACTTAAAAATAATTACAAATTACACTTATTTACAAAAAGTATGTGCCAATTCATTCTAATGCTCTTTTCACTGCATACCTTCTTCAATGTGTTAACAAGAATCAAAGATTATTGTTTTATATCAACTTATATATGTACTCTATAAACATATATAAAACATTTTTTTTTCCTTTCTAACGCAGCTGGCAAACACTTAGACAGCTTGGTCTTGGGTGCCTTTGCACAGAATCACTTTGCATTACCCAGAGGGCGTGTTTTATGAAGATAAGCCACGGACGCGGAGTAACAATGCCCCCGCAAACGATCCTATTAGACCGGGACCTACAGTTTAAAGTGGATTCCGAACCACTACAAACATCCATACTCGAACCCGAAAACGAGCGCCAGAGCGTTAAAAGGCCCATGTATAAAACATATATGTGTTTATATGAATGCATTTTTTTCAACTGTTGGCGACGGAAATTCGTAATTTCAGAGATGCCAACTCTTATGGAATATATTAACCACTGATATTATATTACAAAATGATTAAAATATTACAAATTATTACTAATTTCTTAAAATATTACAAATTATTACTAATTTATTAAAATATTACAAATTATTACTAATTTATTAAAATATTACAAATTATTACTAATTTATTAAAATATTACAAAATTATTACAAATTACACTTATTTACAAAAATTATGTGGCAATTCATTCTATGTTCTTTTCACTACTTACCGTGTTAACAGGAATCAAAGATTGTTTTTTTTTATGAACTTATATAAAACATATATGTGTTTCTAAGAACTTATTTTTTTATCAACTGTTGACGATAGACGACGGAAATTCACAGTTGCAGAGATATCAACCATTATAGAATATATTAACAACTTAAAAATGATTACAGAATTATTACCAATTGCATTTATTAAAAAATATGCGGCAATTTAGTCTATGTTCTTTTCACTGCATACCGTCTACTATGTGTAAACAGCAATTAAAGATTATTATTTTATATGAAGATGCTTATATAAATATTTTAAATAGTTACTGTTGTGGAGCCTGAGGGCGAGTGACTAGAGCTCTGGCGCTCAGTACCACAGGTTTTAGGTTTGAGTCCCGGCGGTGCCATGAGTGTTTGTAGTGCACTTTAAACCGTAGGTCCCGGCCTAATATTACTACTACTACACACCACCACATCATTGTACCTAGAGCTGAGTTGCCCCTTTGCAGTTTCGAAATGATGTAGATGAGAAGTCTGACTGGGGTCTGTAACACTCTACGTTCATATGAGACCGGGACCTATGGCTTAAAATGAATTCCCAACCATTACAAACATCCATGGCACAGTCGGGATTCGAACCCGAAACATGTGGTACCAAGCGCCAGAGCGCTAGCCACTCGGCCATCAACCCCTCTCCCCTTTCCATATATTGCTGTAGAGCTTTGGGCGTAACAAATCATTTGAGCTTTTTTGCTGACAACCCTTCCCCGTAAAAAAGAAAACATCTCCTTTTTAGAAATCTGTCAGCACGCAGACGCCCCTGGCCACCATGGGGCTGTTGCGTCACTGATGATGATAACTGTCACTGTTATTAATAGTTTATTACTCTTGAAAGTATATCAAAAATAGGAGGAATACAATAAATAAATATATATACATACATATGTATTAATTTTAAGAGATAACAATAAGTGCATCCATTTTTCATGATTTAAAAGTTAACATTGTACTGATTAGACGATCCAGCGATTTTGAGACAATATATCGAAATGTTTTAATATTTCCATAGATTTACATAAATAAAAGTATTTATAGTTTAGTTTGGCAAAATTCACCTAATGGTATCTTTTTCTGACTCTTGGATTAGTTGCATTAGACAGTCTGGTCGAGTACTTTATTTTCAAATATCATTCTTTTATTCTTTCAGTTCAAATATTTACACAATTATATGAGGTTTTGTTCTGCTAACAAAATCAGCTGGAACAATAATCGTTTCTGATAAAATTCATAGAATACCGATTTATTTGTAGAATTCATTAAATTTAGTAAAATGGAATGCAACTAAAACTAATCAGAATATGAAGAATAACAGAATTGCTAATCGTTAGCAATCCTAGTAAAATGTAAACTTATTCAAAGAAATCATTAATTTTAACGAATAAATTTGTGACGAATCAACTTCAAATCGTTTCAGAAAATATATTTCCTATTATTCTTGTCATTCAAATTTAATATTACTACACTGCGGGAAAAAAGTAGAAGGACATTAGATTATTTTTGATAAATGAATAATGACGCATTTTTTAAACAATTAATTTATTCACAACGTTTTTACATGCAGATACCTGTATCTAGTCAAAAGAAAAAAGTATACAATTAAAAAAAATGTATACTTAATAAAAAAATTGGTTTTGACGATCTCATGATCAGTGAAAAAAGTAGAAGGACACTTCTAAAAAAGAGGTGTACTATATAAATTACTATGGAATTCTTTTCCTGTAGGGTCGAATTACTTCGAAGACCCTATTTGGCATCGAACTGTATAAAGATTGAATTTTTGTTTGCCAAAAATTGTCCCATACAAAGTTTAATGATTTCTGCAGCTCAGCTACAGATTTAAACTGCTTTCCACCCTTGTAAACACGACATACAATCATTGCCCATATGTTCTCTACAATGTCGAGATAAGGACTTTTAGCAGGCCAATGTAAAAATCGAACATTGTTTGCTGCAAACCAATCTTTAACACCATTTGCAGTGTGAAATGAGGCTCCATCTTGCTGAAAAATCCAGTCATCTCCTCCTAACTCAGTGCCATACGGGAGAAGATTTGAGTTTAGTGTCTGGATGTAGTCTGTATGGTTCTGTCTACCATTTAGAAAGACTAAACTTGTCCTGCCTCCATAGCCAACTGCTAACCATACCATTAAACCACCTCCTCCCATCTGTCGAGTAGAATAAGTTTCTTCTTCAATACCAAGATAGTGCCAATAGTACTGATAACCATCTGGACCATCCAAATTGAATTTTTTTTCTCATCGGAAAATATAACTGAGGTCCATTCTGAGCTCCAGGACATGTGGTCTTTAGCCCACTGCAGTCGGTTCTTCATGTATCCTTCATTCCACTTCGGATGGTGCATCCGTTTTTGAAGACGAACTTTTTGAGCGTTTTATGTAGTTATAGACAGTTCTTTTGGTTACATGTGTAATTCTTGATTGAAATTGCGCCTTGCCGACACTTCCACCAGTCTTTTTGAGTTCACGAATGATTTTCGTTGATCACGTTGGGTGAGTTTTTTGGTCTTCCTGTCTTCTTTTTTCTTCTGTCACTTTCAGGGTTTCTTATGAAGTTCGAAACAGTATTAGGACTGATTCGTAGCTGCCGTGCAATCTCTCTCACACCTTTGCCTTCATTTTTATAGGCAACTATTTGGCCCTTCTGAAACTTACTTAAGGATATTCCTCTGGGCATCCTAAAACCAATAAAAACTATGAATTTCTAGCTAAATATTTTATTCTTGTTGAAAAGGAATTAAAAGAGAAAAAAAAAACCACTTACCTATAAACTTTCCAACAGCTTCTAAATAGATTTTTTGGATGTGTCCTTCTACTTTTTTC
Organism: Caerostris darwini; assembly: GCA_021605075.1. NCBI lineage: Eukaryota > Metazoa > Arthropoda > Arachnida > Araneae > Araneidae > Caerostris > Caerostris darwini. The sequence continues at coordinate 335,995 of BPLQ01006949.1, forward strand.
ACACACCCAAAGTTGTATTGCATTCCTAAGTTAAAATGATGGTAAATAAAAAAATCTCATTTAACTTTCACTTAACGTAAATTAAAACTCTAACAAAACAACTCTCTATAAAAATCAGATCAAAAGCAGTAAAATAAAAACATATTGTACAAAAAAATGACTGTCCTTCTACTTTTTTCACACAGTGTACTACTACATCACACCACACCACATCACTGTGCCTAGTTTGATTTGTTACTCTACGGTCATCTTGTGCACACGAGAGCTAAACGGACCAGGGCCTACAGTTTAAAGTGGATTCCGAACCACTATAAATACCCATGAAACCGCCTGACTCGAATCCGAAACCTATGGTACCGAGCGCCAGAGCGCTAGCCACTCGGCCATCATACTCATTGTGCCTGGAGCTCAGTTGCCACTTTACAGTTTGAGAATGATGTGTGTGAGAAGTCTGATAGAGCTCTGTGGCGCTCTACAGTTATATGAGACCTGACCGACGGTTTAAAGTGGATTCCGAATCACTACAAAACCCATGGAACCGCCGGGACTCAAACCCGAAACCTGTGGTACCGAGCGGCAGAGTGCTAGACAATCGTCCATTCAGGCCCCAAATTTAATGTTAGAAACTTATCTAATTTAATAAATCAAAGCTAATTCTTTGGATAAATAATTTCAAAGCCTGGCTCATGGCTCAGTGCAACATGCGCCGCTGGTGAGCATTAAGGTTAGCATTAAGCATTGAGATCCATCCACTGGCGGCTTTGTTGTAAACACTGTTTTAAAAAAAGGGTAGACTCGATGGCGTTGTGGATATTCAAAATCTTGTCTCGTTAATCGGAAGGAGGGAGTTTTCCTGGTTTTATCGCATACGATATGCAAATTCGTAGTAGTTTCCCCTAAAAGTCCTCCCGGAAGGCACTGTCCTCCTTCTTCGACGACTAGGAACAGAAATCAGACCTCTACCTACGAGGCGGCCTGGTCGACAAGTGACTAGCACTCTGGCCATTGGTGTCACAGGCTTCAGGTTCCAATCCTGGCTGTGCCATGGATGGTTGTTAGTGGTTCAGAACCCACTTTAAACTGCAGGTCCCTGTTTGTTTAGCCCTTGTGTGCACAAGATGACCTTAGAGCAACGAACTAAATTTACCTACTGGTGTTCCATCTCAATAGAGGCTGTCCTCCTCTTACCTCCGGCGAAGGACCAAAGTACCAAAATAGTACCAAAAAATAGTACCAAAATAGTACCAAAGGCCGGCTAGCGCTCTGGCCTTTGGTACTACAGGCTTTAGGTTCGAATCCTAGTGGGGGCATGGATGTTTGTGAGTTGTTCGGAATCCATTTTAAACTGTAGGCCCTAGTCTATTGTGAGTGGTTCGGAATCCACTTTAAACTGTAGGCCCTGGTCTGTTGTGAGTGGTTCGGAATCCACTTTTAAACTGTAGGCCCTGGTCTGTTGTGAGTGGTTGGGAATCCACTTTAAACTGTAGGCCCTGGTCTGTTGTGAGTGGTTCGGAATCCACTTTAAACTGTAGGCCCTGGTCTGTTGTGAGTGGTTCGGAATCCACTTTAAACTGTAGGCCCTGGTCTGTTGTGAGTGGTTCGGAATCCACTTTAAACTGTAGGCCCTGGTCTGTTGTGAGTGGTTGGGAATCCACTTTAAACTGTAGGCCCTGGTCTGTTGTGAGTGGTTCGAATCCACTTTAAACTGTAGGCCCTGGTCTGTTGTGAGTGGTTCGGAATCCACTTTAAACTGTAGGCCCTGGTCTGTTGTGAGTGGTTGGGAATCCACTTTAAACTGTAGGCCCTGGTCTGTTGTGAGTGGTTCGGAATCCACTTTAAACTGTAGGCCCTGGTCTGTTGTGAGTGGTTCGGAATCCACTTTAAACTGTAGGCCCTGGTCTGTTGTGAGTGGTTCGGAATCCACTTTAAACTGTAGGCCCTGGTCTGTTGTGAGTGGTTCGGAATCCACTTTAAACTGTAGGCCCTGGTCTGTTGTGAGTGGTTGGGAATCCACTTTAAACTGTAGGCCCTGGTCTGTTGTGAGTGGTTCGGAATCCACTTTAAACTGTAGGCCCTGGTCTGTTGTGAGTGGTTCGGAATCCACTTTAAACTGTAGGCCCTGGTCTGTTGTGAGTGGTTGGGAATCCACTTTAAACTGTAGGCCCTAGTCTATTGTGAGTGGTTCGGAATCCACTTTAAACTGTAGGCCCTGGTCTGTTGTGAGTGGTTCGGAATCCACTTTAAACTGTAGGCCCTGGTCTGTTGTGAGTGGTTGGGAATCCACTTTAAACTGTAGGCCCTGGTCTGTTGTGAGTGGTTCGGAATCCACTTTTAAACTGTAGGCCCTGGTCTGTTGTGAGTGGTTCGGAATCCACTTTAAACTGTAGGCCCTGGTCTGTTGTGAGTGGTTCGGAATCCACTTTAAACTGTAGGCCCTGGTCTGTTGTGAGTGGTTCGGAATCCATTTTAAACTGTAGGCCCTAGTCTATTGTGAGTGGTTCGGAATCCACTTTAAACTGTAGGCCCTGGTCTGTTGTGAGTGGTTCGGAATCCACTTTAAACTGTAGGCCCTGGTCTGTTGTGAGTGGTTGGGAATCCACTTTAAACTGTAGGCCCTGGTACGTTAGTCCACGTGAGCACAAGATGGCCGTAGAGCAACAAACCAAACTTTTTCCCTCCTTCCATGAAGGATGCCACAACAACAAAAGCAATAATGATTTCAAAAAATGATATATTTCTGTAGATATTTTAAAATGGAGCAAAAAATTTCAATAAATCAAATTTGTATTAATATTTTACTAATGTAAAAAATTGCATTAAAACATCATTTATTCAGAATGAAAATATAATAACTCAGACAGTACCTTGTCAATAGATCATGTTAAATTTCATTTTCTAATATTTCAGTAATCATGATAAGTAATTGCGCACTTTTTAAAATAATAATTAAATGAATCTTAAGTTAAAAACAAAATTTCCACGAAATAACAGCAGCTATAAATATTCGCTGGAAATTTTGCATAAAATTTTCATATGTCGCAAGGTAACAAAAAAAAATAAAGTGTTTTTTAACGCTAAATAATTTTTTTATATGTTTTAACTAACAACCATTTCATCATATAAAAATTACGTAATGTCTTTTTATATGCCATACTGTACAAATCATTTCATATTTCTCTAATTAGAGAAAGTTCGATTTCGTAAACCATTTGGCAGGGCATTGTGAACATTGACAACTAAAAGAAATATTATCTATTATCTTTTGCAGAAAGGAACAATAAATCAAATTGGAAAATTACAGCGATGTAGTTTGTCTTTCTTAAAAATATTTATGCAGGAAGATGAGAAGCACCTTGAATCAATAAAAGCATAAATAACGTAGAATTCAGTTTATAATTATAAGCAAAAACAGTATTTGAATTTATGAAAAATCAAACAAGATAATTAAAATTATTTGTTGCTGATATTGTTTGGGTGAATTAGAAATTCATGAAAAATAAGCAAAATGTCTGGGAAGACCTAGAAAATTTATGTATTAGTCAAAATAAAATCTATGTATTAATATCTATAATGTAGTATAGCCAACGGCCGTACCATGCTGAATATACCGGTTCTCGTTAGATCACCGAAGTTAAGCATCATTGGGCGCTGTCAGTACTTGGGTGGGTGACCACCTGGGAACACTGCGTGCCGTTGGCAAATTTGGGACCTGAATGGCCGAGTGTCTAGCGCTCTGGCGCTCGGTGCCACAGGTTTCGGGTTCGAATCCCGGCGGTGCCATGGATGTTTGTATAGTGGTTCGGAATCCACTTTAAGCCGTAGGTCCCGGTCTTCTATGACTGTAAGAGCGTCACGGAGCAAAAGTCAGGCTTCTACCTACGGGTGCTCCATCACAACAGAAGCTGCTTCCTTCCCCTTCAATCATGAGTCCATATGGGCTCGTGGGCTTGGCCAGCCAAGTGGGATAAGAAACAACAACAACAACATAATGTAGTATGCAGGTTGAGTGAGCACTGGATTATAACTGGGTGTGGTTGGAGGACACGCGGATTTATTTACACACGCATACAATAAGACACAACGCAATTTGTAACACATTTAAAGAAGATATTTATAGATTCGTGGAAGGATTCCACTTCTAAGCCGAAAACCGGATACTTCAGGCACGCGTATGGTGCGCGAAAGTTACTTCCTCTCCGGGTGAGAGTCTGTAGGTCAACTTATACGCAGGGTTGCGTGAAATATATTTCTTCTCGAGATAAGAGACTATAAACTAAACGTTGAGCAGCGGGAGCTCAGGTTGCGCAAGTACTTTCTCTAGGGTGAGTTTCGAGGCCTACTCACCATTTCTCCAGAATGTTACAGGGGGTGCTCTTGCAATACGTAGTATTGGTTTGGTTTATCGCTCCACGGTCATTTTGTGCACACTTTAGGCTAATTTGACCGGGACCTTCAATTTAACGTGGATTCAGAATCAAACAAGCATCTATGCCGCCGCCAGGATTAAACCTTGAAATCTGTGATACCAAAGGCCAGAGCGCTAACCAATTGGCCATCAAACAGCTAAACCAGTGCATAGGAGGAAGCACAGTTACAATATATAAAATCTATATAATATTCCACTAACGCAGATTTTTTTTTAAATCATGAATACAGAAACCGAGATTAAATTATAAGAAATAATTTGTCCGCTAATTTTATAATCTGCGTAATGTTTTAATAATAAATGTATTGAAAACTTGTTTCAATTGTTATAAACAATATATGTATATAATGTTTATAATATATATGTTTCTAAATAATATATTCGAATGCGGAAGTACATATGTTGTGTTTGATTGCTACAAATATAGATTTTCTCTAAAACTTATTTAATTAATGTAACCAGAACGCATCGGATTATTTATTATATATTTTTTATTATATATATATATATAGAAATACGATACATAAATGCTAGATAATTTTCAATTTTTTTTTCTTTTTGGGGCTTGTGGCATAGTACTTGTAGACTTCATAAATATATCCATCTCTGTTTTATGGTGACAATATGAATGGTGCCAATCTTTCTGAGCTGTATATTTACGCCAGAATTCCGAAGAATACGTATTTCATAGGAAACAATTTTTTTCGTTAATTATTTATTGTTTATCTGTATTTTATATTATAAGATGCGTAGATGCGTTGAAAACTTGTGTACTTCACACATAATATAATATTCAATTATGTTACGCTTAAAAAATGAATGTCTCATTAAATTAGGAATAAAGGTCATATATAAAAAGATGTTGTTTTATGCGATGGTGCTGAAAACTGTTATTAAGATATTCACAATATGGTCTTGAAATGTATAAGATATGTTCTAATTTGTTTCCTGCATCAAGGTTATCCAATTAGTGATCTAAATTTGTTATGAATATAATAAATTAATAATCAAAACCTTAAATGTTATTCAAGAGAATGAAATGTTTATCTATTCATTATATTTATAATGTGTTTTAGAAACTTTAATTGCATGTAAATATGCAAAAAATAATGAAACTAATAAAGTTTTTATTTTATTTCAATACTAAACAATATTTCTTTGTTTGAAAGTCTGATCGAAAAGAGATAAAGTTTATTAGATCACATCAATTTTTTTCTAATGCAGCTGGCAATACAGAGGCAGTTATCGTTATGCCATAATCAAGAGCTGCATCGCTGTTACTCATTTAACACTACCCAGGGGGCGCATGTAGCTTGAAGATATGCTACGGACGCGAGTAGCATTACCCCTGCTTTAACACTATACGATCCTATTAGACCGGGACTTACTGTTTAAATTGGATTCCAAACTACTACAAACATCCAGGGCACAGCTGGGACTTGAACCCGAAACCAGTGGCCAAGTGACTAGTCACTTAAACATCAGACCCTAATCGACTAATCTAAAAATCGATTACACCAATTTTACTTATCATATTGGAAATCTACAAAGTACATTTTCAATAGGTCTTTTGTTTAACAATGATTGTTAAATTAATAATATTTTATATGTGGTCAGGTCTTAATATGGTGCAAATTAGGAACGGCTCAAACTGAAATTCCTTTTGATATTGACTTGACTAGATTTGTGACTTTGAGATTTATTTGTGACTTTGAGATTTATGTCAGCCAATGCTGCTTTATCTCAATTTATACAAATGCTAGTCAAGTTCAAATATAAATAAACTACTATAAAACACAAAATTCATGAACCCAAGAATTCATCCAAGAAATTCATGAATCTTTCATATTTGATAGATATATATGTTGAGTTTTAAATATGATTTTGAAAGGAATTAATTATTGCACAGTATGTCCAGCAAGGAAAATAAAATAAAAATAGAGAGTAAATATAAAGAAGAAAATAGATGAAAATATCGATTGAGTAGATAACTGTATTGTAAAATTGGGAAAGGAACAATAAAATTTGAATAACAACCATTATAACAGAAGAAAAAAAAACTAAAATGAATATTGACTTACGAGACTTTTTGTAGAAAATAATGTATTAAAATATGAATGTAGCAAATCTTTCTGAGCTGTATGTTTACGCCAAAATTCCCAGGAATAAATATTTCATTGGGAACAATTTGTTTCGTTATTTATTCATTTGTTTCGTGTAAGATGCGTTGAAAACTTGTGTTTTTCATAAATGATATTATATGCAACTTTTAAGCTTAAAAAAGTGAAGGTCTCATTAAATTGGGGGAAAAAAAAGATCATACTCGAAAACATGATGTTTTATGTAATGAAATATGTGATGTTGCTGAAAACTGTCATTAACATATTCCCAATATGATCTTGAAATGTGTAAGATATCTCTAATTTATTTCATATATCAAGGTTATCCAATTAATGATCTAAATTTGTTATGAATATAATAAATAAGTAATATAAATCTTAAATGTTTTTCAAGAGAATGACATTTTTATCTATTCATTATATTTATAATGTGTTTTAGAAATTTTAATTGCATGTAAATATGTAAAAAATGAGGAATCTAATAAAGTTTCCGTTTTATTTCAATATTAAACAACATTTCTTTTATTTACCGATTGAAACTTATAGCATTCATTTGTGGAATGATTTAAAATAACTCTGATCGGAAAGAAATCAAGGTTATTAGGTTACACCAATTTTACTTATCCTATTGGAAATCTACATAGTACATTTTATATAGCTTTCTTGTTTAACAGTTATCGTTAAATTAATAATATTTTGTGTTTGTTCAGGGCTGAACATGATGCAAATTAGGAGCTGTTGTAACAAAAATTCTTTTTGATATTGACTTGACTTCACTTGTGACTTTCAAATTTTTGCCAGCTAATGTTGCTTCATCTCAACTTATACAAATGATAGTAAAGTTCAGAGACACTATGATGATGACCGAAAAAATATAAACAAACTACTATAAAACACAAAATTCATGAATTAAAGAATTCATCCAAGAAATTCCTGAATCTTTCATATTTGATAGATATACTATATGTTGAGTTTTAAACTTGACGTTGAAAGGAATTAATTATTGCATAGTATATCCAGCAAGCAAAAAGAAAATAAAAAATAAATAGAGTACATATAAAGAAGAAAATAGTTGAAAATATTGATTGAGTAGAGAACTGTATTGTAAAATTGAAATGAAAAATAAAACTAGAATAAATACCATTACAACAGAGGAGAAAAAAAAACTGAAAAGAATGTTAGGAATTCCCGTGGGTTACGAGATTACGAGAGTTTTCGTAGAAAATAAAGTATTGTTAAAGTTTTGTAACATACATCCTCAAATATATCAAATATCCAAGAAAATGATAAAACTTGGTTTCCGAAAGCCCTTTGCATTTTGTTTTTTAATTTGTCAAATTTCGAACATTTAAAAAAATATGTTCGAAGTTTATGGTGTTTTGCAGGATGGACACAAAGGAGATGGAGTGAGATGAAATCAGTGGAATTCAGCGTTTGATGGGCAAGTTTTTCTGCAAAATCGAGCAATTTGCACATCCCTCTTCCGATTTGTCGGGAAAAGTCGAGGAGAAGGTTTAAGACCATTTAATTGAATGAATTTTTGTGAGTACTTTTCACTAACTAATCACTAATTTTGTAGTGTCTGCTTTTTTGTTGAAAACTAAGATCCTCCATATCCAATAAAAAAAAAAGAGGGTGTCAGACTGATTTTTCTAGAAAGTCTGCTAGTTTATTCTCTGTAATGCCGGCATGCTCTGTGGTAAAGTTGAAGTCGATTATTACAATGCTGTTATCTAGTTGACTTCCTAGAAGTTTGATGGCTCGATTGGATTGAATGTTACAATTCTTTAAAGTTTGAAGAACAGAAAGATTGTTGGGATGATTTAGTTTTGAGCCAAGAGTAAATATGACAAAATGGTCAAAATTAGTGCAGAATAACATTGATGTGATGACCTGTGAAAATGTTATTCTAATTAGAAAAGTAATGTGAGAAAATTCTTGGGAAACAAATATATATATATATATATATATATATATATATATATAATAAGCATTGGTATGAAGAAGGATGATGTCAAAAATATCACTCATGATATAGATCATGAATAGGAAGGCACTTAGAACACAACTTGTTGAATGTCACAAGTGGAAAATAATTTTATCAAAACAGAGTTTCGCAATTTTATGTAAAACTTCCCGTTACTGAAGAAAGTAAAAATCCAATTTTCGGTGTGATTTATACCAATTTGTAAGATTTTAAAATTCCCCACAGAATCGTCAATAATTTTTAAGGAGTGTGTTGGTAGATAACTTCACAATAAATTTCATTATTGTTAAACTAGAATGTCCATTTTCACAATCTGGCATAATAAAATCGTTTTCAAGAAGGATATCTGTAGTTAAATCAGAGGTAGTTTGTTTTGAAACCTTCAAAACTTTTTTCTCAAATGGATCTCACAATAACTTTTGAACAGTTGCATAATTGTACAAAGCCAATTCATTTATTAAACTTGATGGATGTAATTGTATTTACCCAGTCTGTCATAACTATGAATTAATTTAAAAGCATCCAATTCAAGTTCATCTTCAACCAAGTTTCTTTTAAGACTGTTTCATTTAGTTTTTACTGCAAGGGCACAATATCCTTCAAAATATGAAATAAATAATATCAAAATCATTTGCATTTTTAAAACCGAAAAAAAGTGATATAAACTGATATAAAATAACTGAAACTAATGTAAAAAAATGATGGTTCGTTTAAAGGTTTAACTTTAAATCGGCTCCATTTGTTCAAGTATAAAATCAATGACATGTTCATTGCAAATTTTACTTAGATCATTAAGATCTTAACAACATCGTCTGAATTATTAACACTTTTGGAACATGTTATTGTTAATGGTTTAATGTCTTCAAGTATATACAAATTTATTAAAATTTCTAATTTTAAAATTAACTATTTTATTAATTATTAATTTTAAATTTAATTATACTTTTTAAGACTTGTTACATTTCGATTTTAAATGGTGAATTTTACATCAAGTTCATTATTAATAGAAAGTAATTGCAACACTTCATTGGTATTAGTTATGTGTAGAAAAAATAAATTGTCTTTTCTTTTTAGACTACATCAAAATGAGCTACTTGGGAGTTTTGTTACACAATAAATAAATTCAGCCATAGTACAGAAAGTTCTAGCTTTATCAGACTCTTTTCTCTTACTTTCTTCACCCAGCTGTAAATAGCTTTACTTAAATTTTCAGCATCCCTCTTTTGCCTTTTCGAAGATGTCCTTTTTCTGTTTATAACAGATGAAGTATAACATAAAGTGGCATCTGGGAAAAATAATGGGGATAGATTCATTGTGTAAATAAGGCTTTGACAACTTAGTAGAAACTTTTTTTGAATCAATAGTTGATGATTCCAATCGGATAGGCTCAAGATATAAAATGTCTTTCAAATGCCTGCATAAAAGCAAAATTGCATAATGTAACTAACATATGTAAAAATTATGTTTTTTTAATACATATTTATTCATAAGCCTTTTTAAAAGCAATTATAAAATAAATTATTTTTACTGTTATTGTTTGTTAAATATTTACATATTTTTTTACTTAAAATTATTTTCAGGCTCATAACTAATATGTAAAATCAAAGCTTTATCAAAATTTTCTGTTTTTGATTTTTAAATGATTAATGCATTATTTTATGTTTACAATTTTGAAAATTTTCTATAATTTGCATTTTGTTGTATATGTAAAATCTTTCGTCGGGATGGCTTGAATCCATTTCTGTCGTTCTTTGTCACTTCGTGGAAATGAAAATAAGTTAAATTTATTTTCATTTCCATTTCTGTTGTTCTTTGTCACTTCGTGGAAAAAAAAATACGTGGAATTTATTTTCATTTCCGCTTCTGTTGTTCTTTGTCACTTCGTGGAAAAAAATATATGAAATTTATTTTCATTTCCACTTCTGTCGTTCTTTGTCACTTCGTGGAAATTAAAATAAGTTAAATTTATTTTCCTTTCCACTTTTGTTGTTCTTCACTTCGTGGACATGAAAATACGTGAAATTTATTTTCATTTCCACTTCTGTTGTTCTTTTACACTTCGTGGAATTAAAAATAAGTGAATTTTATTTTCATTAATTGCTTCTGCCTATTGATACACTGTATTTAAAAAGAATTTTTCAACAACTGGAACAGAATCAAATTTCTTATATCTTTTTGTAGTTTCACAAATAATTATTATAAAATAATTTATTTTTTAATATTTCAGTAGTTGTTAAGAAATAAAAATCATCTACAGGATACAAAACAAAAGTAATAATTGTCTGTAATCAAAAATTAGTCATATACAGACAGCTGTTATCAGAAAAGTACACTTTTTCAACAATTCAAATTACGTATTTTAATTACTAAGAAAATATATCCGTGATTCTTAAAATTAAAAGGAGTGTTTTAAATATTTTCTATATTAGGGATCATTATTGGGGTGAACCTAGAATTTTGGGCGAATTTAAATTTGATATTAACAAGAAATAGATGCCTTGTTTCAAGATAGTTTATTATTAAACAAAAATGAAAATGATGTGTCAAAACATTTGAATTAATACAACAATGAATGCAGTAGGTATTTATACACTGGTATTTGCTATGTATGTATACATATTGAACAGAAATACTTGTCATTTTAGAAACAATGTCAACACTAATGAGGTTTTCAAAAGAAAAAAAAAAGGACATTTTATGTTATGTAAGCCATTATCTGGCACGCGCTGGTAAAATAGTTACTAAGACCGATTTGAATAAAATAGACTTATATCCGTTTTTCTAAAAATCGTCTAAATTTTTTTACTGAAAAACATTTTTTTTCCTCTTCCAGTTCTTTTGCGTGGCCTGCCAAATATCTATTATTTGAGATAATATTAGAGTATTTTCTATTTTTTTTTTAACATGAAATCACAAATGTTCTTATAATATCCATGGGACACACGATACATCACAATAAAGAAAAATTTTCTGCTTGGATTTCATAAAATGAGCTAAAAAGATATATTTCTCTGGTAACCATCGATTTTCGTAGTCATAGAAACTATAAGAAAGAAGAAGAAAAGGAAAGAATTATGTTAAACATTGGATATAATTGTTGTAAAGCCATAAAGTTTTTGATAAAAATATTTTCTATGTTCCAAAATAGAATCCTGGCTCTTAAGAATTCTAAAACTTTTATCTCATATCGCAATCATTGTTTTAGGAGACAATTGATTATCAAAAAATTTGTGTCCATTAATTAGCGATTTAAATAAATCAGAAGACATTATTTTTTATAGAAAATCTAATTTCAAAGCAGCATTATGATAATATGAAAATTACACACACGTTCATTTTGGAAATATACAAAATTAAAAAAAATATACACGAAAAACCTATTGACTGATTTTGAATATTTCAAAGCTGAAATACATTTAGGAACCTGAAAACCATTTCCAATTTTTTGAATAATATTAATACAATTTAGGCTATATGAGGGAGGGGATATATATATATATATATATATATATACAAATTTAAGATTTCATTGTTCAATAGCAGTCAATAAATTTCATTGTTTGAGCTCATAACAATTTTTTACAATAAGAATTTTGGTTAAAATTCATAAGAAACACAAACAAAAAGCAAGGTAGTTTTGTTTTTATTTTATGACTGAAATATTCTATGCTGTAGCATTATGTAATTTACATTAGAGTTTTATTAATTACAAGGAAATAGGATCAATGGGTTTACGATTAATTAAATTTTCTTTTAAAATACTTATATACTCCATCAAGGCCACAGACATAATCTTTACTTCTATCATCCAATATTTTTGTGAAAGAGTGAAATGAAATTGAAAGTTTTTTTTGCAGAACAATAATTAAATTAACTTTCAATACTTTAGAAAATTTTCTTTAATACACATTTTAAGGATTTTTTTAAAGCGTCAATTTTGCATTTAATTCATTATCTACAAATCACTTCAAAGCGAAGCAAAATAAATATTTACAATTGCATAAGATTATTGTTTGCTCTATAAGCTTTAAAAAACACACAAGTCTTGCACTTAATATCGATTTTTTTTATTAATTTATTTCTGCAAAGTTCTCTTTAAAATTCTAAGAATTTTTTTTATTACTTCATTACAATATACACTCAAGAACCAAAACATTATGACCACCCCTACATTTTTCAATGAACTCGCCTGGATGACGTGGAAGGCACGTGATCAGGTGGAAGTTGCATTTAACTGGTATTAAGTGGTGGTATTAATCCATGCCAAGGCGGGTTGAAGCTGTGTTGCGCGCCAAAGGTGGGCCAACTCGTTATTGGCAGGTGGTCATAATGTTTTGGCTCTTGAGTGTATGACCATGCTCCAATTAATTAATTACGTTATTATATGCCGTTTTTAATTTTTAAAAATTACAACAGCTATTTGGTTGGTATTTGGATATTTAAATTTTTTTTTTTATAAAAGATAAAAACAGAGCATGATGCCCCTCTAGTTTTTAAAAATGTTAACATTTAAATATAAGAATTATACGAAATGTTTTGTTTTTAATTATTGGTGGAATATTGTTGCAAGTTATAATCACTGAGAGATAATATTATTTTTCAAAGCCGAAACAAGGTATTTTTAACAGACGTAACAAGCTCGTTTGCGGGGGGAAAATCTTCTGCTTTCGACGATGCACGAAAAGAGATAATTTCAAAAATAAGTTGAATTTATATCATTAAACCAATCAAATGGCCCTTCAGCTACCATGGTTCCAATTTTGGTTCATGCATTGGGTTCCTGGGAACTTAAAAACGACCGCATTTTGCGCCGCTTTATGGCAAAATCATATCCTAATCTCTCTTGAATTTGTAACTGCAATCCGTGGTTCCGGGACATATCTGTCGAGTATCTTAGAGCTCATCGATAATATTCTGATAATTCAAGCATTAAATGTCAATGTAATCCTGATATTGACTCTGACTAGACTATATTTATTTCAGTAATTTATTTTTCTAACTTTTTATTTATTTGAACTTTTTTTGTTCTTTGTTATTTTAATTTTCTCTAATTATTATTTATTTATCAATGCACAGTATTTATATATATTTTGTGTTTATATGCTTGTGATGTCATCGAGTCTTTTACGTTGCCAAAAATTCGTGCAGCATTTATAACTGTTACCATTCCCATGTCTTTGTGATATAGTAATTTTTCTAAATGTTGGTAGATAGTTTTTCTAAATTTGATTCAGTTTGGTTTGTCGCTCTTTGTGCTAAGTGTGCTTGTACACACTTTGTGCTAATTAGACGGATACCTACTGTTGGTAGATTAATTAGGGCTTTGCACCTCTTCTTTGTAGCATGTGTTTATGCCAAATCTTTGAAGCCTCTATCCTAAAGTTTTTCCACTCGTTTGTTGTCGTATCCCCTGAAGAGTACAAGAAAATCAAACATCGTGGTGCTCCAGAAAAATATTGGCTATGCTGATTGCTCGGAGTATAAATTTTCTTCTGAAGGATGGTCCAGACAATGCGTGGCGACTGCGACAACTAGGACATCAAAATATTATGAGGAGTAAGCTCGACAGGAAGTTTGGTTAGACATTCTCATGTTTGGACAAACATTGACACAATTTTTTGAAGAAATTCTTCATTTCTCTTCACAGATTTTACATTGAATGCATTTCGTAGAGCTTCAAATCCTCTTAGCGATGTATAAAGATCAAAATCTCTGCGAAAAATGAAGATTAGCACCAACGAACAGCTTACCGCTGCTATCTAAACAGCTGCCTCTAACACATCAATGCTTTTATTCGTACACATATTAAATCGCATAATCTGCTTATCCAATTTTGCCAGATAGTTTTTGAGACCATCTGTATACGACTCGCAAGTCTGTGCATCCATACAGTGCACAAAAGCATTATGATTAATTAAAGTATTTTCCATTTGCACAAATTATATTATTGCAGTAGAAATGGATACTAGTTATTTTTTTTTAGTATGTTCAGAAACAAAGTTTTTTCTTTTTACCTAAAACAGCCTACAAAAATGCATCTGATACGCTTACAAACATAGTTAATATCAATATGACATAATTAAAAAATTTCAATCTTATATTAAAGACTAAAATAAGACTTGGAACATTCTGCGGACTAGTTATCTCATAATTTCTATTCCACAAATATATTTAATGTCATCATCAAAATTTTAACCATTACGCCTAATTTTTTTTTTCATATACTGGTTATAGCAAGTATTACATAATGTCTAAAATTATATTTTTATTATTTAATTAAGTTAAAGATAAATTCTTGGAGCTGTTAAAATACTGAATTTTTCTTTATTTGTTTAAAGTTATTTTGAGTATAGCTTAGATTTTTTTTTTACTCACTATGAAGGAAAGATTTAGTTAATATTTATTTTATAGTACAAGGTTGAATAAAGGTGAAGGTCTGCATTGTGATAGAATATTGTTTTTGAAACATTTTGGTTAAAAAAATTCTTCCTTAAATTATTTCAATCCAAGTATTGTTCTCTAATTACAAACTTTGTTTAAAAATTAGAATATCTCACGAATATTGGTATTGTTAAATTTAGAAAAGCGTACTTTTTTGGGCATTCAATTGTACCTTTAATCTTATTATGTCGTTTCTCATAGAATCTTCTAGAAAATAAAAACTGAAGACTGAAACTGCGGCTTGCATGTTGAAAACCATTCGTCATACTTTGATGAATGTGGTTGTCATTCAAGTGATGGCCAAATTGTCTTCACGTCAAAGTATGAAAAATAAATAAAACTGAAAAAAGGCCCGAATTTCCTTGAAATTACGATGATAGAATATTTTGAAATGTCAAATAAGTTTTCTTTGTTATAGCAAAATGTGTTATTGATTTCACATTGGTAGTGTGTTTTAAATCTATCGTATACATTTTAACGAGAAACAGGCAAACATTAATAAATTATCAGTTAAATCAATTACGAGCAAATATGCATTATTACAAAAAGACGTCTGGATTTCCAATTAAAGAAAGTTAATTGAATAACAATTGTTTTTACGCAATACTTATTTCTCTTTTTCATTGGCGCAACAACCTCATGGTTGTCTGGCTACGTCGCCTCTAGGTCTGTCAAGGTCGTCTGGCTACTGGCAGATTACCAGACAGGAGATGTTTTCTTTTTGCGGAGTAGGGATGTCTCTAAAGCGCTCTACAGTGATGTTAGACCGGGACCTATGACTTAAAGTGGATTCCGAACTAATATAAACACCCATGGAACCTCTGGGACTGTAACCAAAGGCATGTGGCACCGAGATCTAGTCACTCGGCCATCAGGCCCCACTTATTTCCCTAGAGACATAAAATAGTAGATTAACGGGAAATTGTAAACGCAAAAATATCTCGATTCATTATTTAAATTCGATTCATTAAATTAAATTTCTCACTGAAATTATTTTCCTTTAATAATAAAAATCATCTATGAAATTATTTTCTTCTATCAATAGTATGAGTTACATAATATTTTAATAACCTTAACTAATTCTATTTAAGCAATTAAAAAAATTAACTATGACAATATAAGAAAATTATTTGAGAAAATATTTTTTTCATCAGTTAATTATACAAATGTGCTTTCTTTGAAATATCTAATTCTTCTAATGCCATTTGCTATTCGTACAGCAAATATATAGCAGGTTAAGCATTACTTACAAGGGATCTGCTACTTCTCACCCACATTTCGCCATCTAATTTACAGAGAATATTCCCAGGTGTGCCATGTGGGAGATTTACCCCTTTCTCTCCAAGCAGAACAGAAGACCTGCACATTCATCATGCCTTCATTGGGTTACTTTTACATCAACATTGTTCGTCAGGATTCGAATCCAACTGTCCCAATTCGAAAATCCAATGCACTATCCAGCATGTTCCTCCAATACATAAAGAAAAAATATTTATATTTTAAAAAGTTCAAATAATACAACATTTTCAGAGTTTTATAATGCGATTAACTGGTGCGTTTGCCATCTAATTTACAAGGAATATATCCAGGTGTTCCACGTGGGAGATTTATCCCTTTCTCTTAGAGTTGAACGGAAGGATTTAATAGTCTGCAGATTCTTCTGTCTTCTCTCTTCATTAGGTTACATTTAAATCAGCATTGTTTGTCTGGTTTCGAATCCAGCTCTCACAATTCACAAAACAATTGCATTATTCACCAGGTCCCTCCAATCCTATTTACAAATATTTTTAAAAAGTTCAAATAACGTACCATTTTCACAGTTTTAAACGCGATTAACTATTGCATTTGCAATCAAATTTACAAGAAATATTTCCAGGTGTGCCATGTGGGAGATTTACCCCTTTCTCTTCCAGCTCAACGGTTTTAACCCTCTGCAGATTCACTATGTCTTTATTGTGTTACTTTTAAATCAGCACTGTTCGTCAGGATTCGAATCTAGCTCACCCAAAATCAATGCACTATCCACAAGATTCCTTCAACCCCATTAAAAAATATTTTAAAAAGTTCAAACAATGCTAATAATAAGATTAATAATAAGATTTCACCATGTCTTCATTGTGTTACTTTTAAATCGGCATTGTTTATCAGGTTTCGAATCCAGCTCTCCTAATTTGCAAAACCAACGCACTATCCCCCAGGTCCCTTCAATCTCATTTACAAATATTTTAAAAAGTTAAAATAATGCAAATAATAAGATTTAACAACCTGCAAATTCACCTTGTCTTCATTGTGTTACTTTTAAATCAGTTTTGTTTGTCAAGTTTCGAATCCAGCTATCTCAATTCGAAAAACCAATGCACTATCCACCAGGTCTCTCCATTCCCATTTACAAATATTTAAATAAGTTCAAATAATGCATCATTTTTAGAATTTTAGAATTTTATATTACATTTATCATCTAATTTACAAGGAATATTTCCAAATGTGTCATGTGGGGGATTTACCCCTTTCTCTTCAAACTGTACGGAAGGATTTACAGCTTTCAGATTCACCATGTCTTCATTGGATTACTTTTAAATCAGCATTGTTTGTCAGGATTCGAATCCAGCTATCTCAATTCGTAAAAACCAATGCACTATCCACCAGGTCCTTAAAATCCCATTTACACATATTTTAAAAAGTTCAAATAATGCATAATTTTCAGAGTTATATAACGCAAATACTTATATATACGTAATATTTCCTCCCACACAGTAATACATTGCATTAACGATATTTTGAAAAAAATTGCATTCCGATTATTCTAAACTCTAAATGAGCATTTCTTCATTTATGAAAGTTTCTTTATGCCACTTTTTAAATTATAAATACATGAATTTTGTGTAAACATTTTGATTTCACTATACGTGCTTGGATTCGTAATAAGTACACATTATGAATTAAATATTTCGTTGCTAAGTTATATAAGTGTCACTCAAAGCCAATTTATTTGTTTATGAAATTTGACACATAGCATTGAAAAAAAGAAGTCAAGTAGTAGCAGTGAAAGATTTAAATAACTATGAAAACAGTGAGTGAATTATGAGATAATTCAGGATTCTTTTAATTTGTTTTTTGTTTTAATTTGATAATTACTCATTCTAAATTATATACATCTTCTATTATACGTCTCAATAGGAGTATATAAGTTATTCACCATAATAAAGTACGATAAATTAAACTAAATTGCAGCTAACTAAAGACCTTAACATAGATTAGAATATTTTATATGTTATTATTCATTTATTGCATTAAAGTAATAATTAATTCTCTTTTTTGAAAAAATGAAATTAAACTCAAAATTTTATTATGTATTATTATTAAAGTATGAGACTTCCCAAAAATTAAAAAAATTAAAATAATTTCAAAGAGTTTCTCAATAAATTAGAATAAAGTTTTTCACCATTAGGCAAATCCAATTATAAAGCAAGTTTTTAATATGAAACAAACATCCTGTACGGTAGTATCAACTACTTTAGTTAATCTGAATTATTATGCTTTGAGTCAAGTTGCCGCAGTTGTATCATGCAATGATTCTTGCAGATAGTTTTTAAAAATATATTTGAATGTTAATGAATGGTGAAATAATTTAAATTATGAATATTTCTATAAATGATAGGTTGGGTTAAAGTCTGGAAACTGTGACGACCATTCTAAAATATTAAAGATGCCATTCTGAACGTAGTTCATTAAAGAAGGATTCTGGATCAAAAGATTTTATTGTATGAGGTGACGGTCTGTCTAAAGATTTAATTCATTCAGCCAACTCTTAACAGAAAACACATTCAAAGAAAATACTGTTTTTCTTTTCACTTTAGTGCCTTTTATAAAATGGTAGGTGAATCGTTTGAACAAATGGAATAAATATTGATATAATCTAGAACTAGAATTGTTATCTAGAAAAAAAAATAGACTCTCGCCCGCTGAAGATTTTCTTACAATCCATCTCATGTGTCGGTTTTACTTAAAAATAAGTAATAGTAATTATTTAAAAAAAAATAATTTAAGACTTTTATAAATAATTTAAATAGACAACATGATCCAACATTAGTTTAATAAACAAGTAGATATTTAAATATTAGAAAAAAATATTTTGTTCAATGTTTTCTATTTTATTGCAGAATAGATCAGATTATTGACAAATGATCTGGCACGATATTTCGTGCTAGATCGGATATTGGATCTGCAACTGAGTAATCTTTGATATTTGTTGCTCAGAGCTTGTTCTATTTTAAAACTGCGCTAAACCAAGTAGATGTAGTTTTTCCAAAATAATACATTAAAATGGTCAAATTTGTTTGAATAAACATAAAACTGCTTTTTAGGTCTGCTTACATTTAGAAATAAAAACATATAAAAATTTATATAAAAAAGCAACTTGATTCTTCACTTTTTCTCCCTGTTACTTAAAAAAGTGAACGAAATTTTAAAATAATTAATAAATAATTTTACATCAGGCATAAATCTTTATATTTGCATTTTTAAAATATTACATTTTTTATCATTTATAAATGAAAAACTCGTGTATTGGATAGTTTTAAATGTTCTTTTTTTGGTGTGTGTAAGACGTGGCTATTACAAATCTTCATATCTTATTTATCTATGTGCTGTAGTTTCATTACTAAATGTGTTTTTTTAGCCCTAACGTGTGAAGATCTTAGGCCGTACACATACAAAAAAATATTTATCTAATATATATATTGTACTCGGACAGTATCTATAAACTGTACATTACCAAATTATGACTCTACGATGCATAGTTTTTTTATAACAGTGCGAAATTAAAAGTATCCGTCACATCTGGTGCATTGAAAACAAACATTAATAGAAACAGGAACTGCGATAATTGCATATGATGTGATATTTACACAGGAAGGTGTTCAAAATGACCACCATTTATATCGAGACATGAATGTGTGCACTGTATGGTGGCTAACTGTATACAATGCAACAGCGTAGTGTCCACAAAAGTGAAGTCAGCTTACAGATCATCAACCAAATCTCATTATACAGTAACTGCAATTAAATATAGACATTTCTTCAGATGCCCTCATGGGAAATAGTCAAAGGTAGTCGGATCTAGTAATCATAACGGCAGCACAAGATCTTTTCATCCAATCTGTCGAAGACATTTGTGATGAATAATTGAGGGATAACGAGAGATATATTTCCTCACAGTTTGTAATTCATTTCCAGTACACTTGAATTCTTGCATTTCCATTTCCCGTACATGATATCCACTAAATAAATAACTAAAATATACAAAAATTGCTGATATTTCCAAGCAACTCCGGTCCAATGACGGCTGTTCAATTGCAAAAGAGACACTTAGCATTCCTCTCTCTTTAAACTGTTCTCGTAAGCCTAGAAGCACAATTTTTAGTTTCTTAAATCTTTTTATTTCATACGCTCTGTTGTTAAACACAAATCCAATCAAGCTTATTTTTCGTGAACAGGATGTGGCATTTCTTTCGCATATTTTAGTATCGCAGAGGTACAGTTCCTTAGGCAAATTTATGCACTCAGAGTGAGGCTTCTCGCCTTACACAGTTTATGAAATATTGTTTGAACAAAATGGTTTTTTTTAACCATATACATTAGAAATTACAATTAAATAACACAATAAGCAGTAAATAAAATTATTCTTGGAAGTACACTAGATTATTTTTATAGTAATCGAGTATAAAATTGAGTAGTTACGTGGTTTCATTTGAAATATTTTTCATATTTATGCCTGAAATTGTTCTTTGACAAATTTACTTTTATTGAATTCCTCTACTTTTAAACAAATAAATCATGATTGAGTACAATTTTTGATATTCTCTTAAAGTAAATAACAATTTGTAATACAAATTTGACGATAACTAATAGTTTGATTACAATCAAAGAAGTGGTAGAGTAATAAAGAAATAAATAGCGTAGACATTGCAACCAGACTTTCGTATTATTGACAAAGATCTTATTTCTCCCAGTTTTCTAATTAGAAAACATGGAATAAATGTTTTTCTAAAATTGTGTTTACTTTTTTCATTAAATCATAGCCGACTATGTTCGAATTTATTAAAATTTGGAAATTTACCAACAAATTACCTACTATATGACTTCTTAAGTTAAAATTTAACTGATAATAGGATTTAAAATTAAGAGAATTTCAATATTTTGTCAATATTCTTAAAAAGTACTAACCAATAGCTAAAATCAATGCTAACAAACAAAAAGCAAATGATTAGCACTGAAGACATACGTGTTCTTAGACAATGCATATAGAGGAAACTGTTTTATAAACAGTCGTAGTAAATTACGTGCTTCTTACGCAGATATTCATGGCCGAATTTTGTTTTCATTTTGTCGTGCAACATTAAAAAGTAAACAGTTAAAACAAGTAAACCACTAATAATGATGAAAGGAAGTGGCAAATCGTGTAAAGATTCACGTAGGAATTCTTTTAAGTGCAGATTGCTAGATACTTACTGTAACAGTCAGTGTCTTTTGCAAATTACGGAAACAGTTAAAATATACTGAATTGTTATAAAGAAATTCTGAACAAATTTTTTTAAGAGCCACCACAGTGAAGAAAGAACGACATTTCCGCATTATAACCAGGCGTAAAAAAAGTTTAATAAATCTAATAGCTACTCAGCTGTCTTATGACATTCATATGACCATAGAAATCCGAGATTTAAAGTTTTGTTTGAAGGCTTTGTTTGATTTAAGGTTTTGTTGTCGAAGGTTATATTAGAAAGGTCTGCTTGCAAGATCTACTACGCACAGGAAATCCCGTTTAACGATCTACAAAAATCAGTGGAGGGCCGTTCTATTAACTGATGAGTCTCTGTTCAGCCTAACCATATATTTTTTAACATATGTTCATCTAAAGAGAACCAGGGTCACATTATTTGGTCAACTTTCTACAAAAATGTGACCACGGTTTCAGTAGAGATTTAATGTTCTAGGTAGGTATTACGTTGAATGGCCACAGATAGTTCCATGTATTTGTCAGAGGTAGAAAAAGAGTACTTCACACAGAACTATGTGCTAGTTGTGAAATATAAGTGGTGAGATCTTAGAGATCTATGTTCGTTTTTTTTCAAGGCGGCCAGATGGTCAATTGGCTAGTGTTCTGCCTTTGGTATCACACACCTCAGGATCGAATCCCGAAGGTAGTATGGATGTTTGTTAGTGGTTCGATATCCACATTAAAGTGTAGATCCTGCTCTAATTAGCCTAAAGTGTGCACAAAATGACCGTAGAGCGACGAATCAAACCCCTCCTCACTTTTTCAGGGGTGCAGTGAGTCCCAATTGCTTTTTATTGTACTACAATAAGCATCCACATAGGGAAACTCAGGTGAGTTAATTTCTGAAAAATGAGAATATTAACCTCAATAACTAGCCAATCTGATCTCTAAATCTTACTCTTAAAGAAATGTTTGTAACACTTTAGAGAGGGCAACTGAAACATACTTCCAGCCTCCTAGAACCATAGAGGTCTGTAAACAGTTTTACTAGAGGGGTTTTTTTTTGTCACTCTACTGCCATTTTGTGGCCACTTTGGGCTAAATAGACCGGCACCTACAGTTTAACGGGGATTCCGAACTTCTAACAATCTGTCAATTCAGGTTCGAATCCAAGCCACAGCCAGGATTCGAACCTGAAGCTTGCGGTACCAAAGGCCAGAGTGTTAACCAATTGGCCATTAGGCTGCATTTTACTAGAGGAGGGGAATTGATTAACACAGAGACTCATTAACTGCTTGATTTCTAGTACGATTTTACGCTGACAACTAAGCAGGTATAGGGGAAACACTTATTAGACAATTTTGTTTTCGATATCTTAAGTTATAAGCTCTTTTTCTGGCATTGATGAGTCTTATTGATGGTCACGGGTGTACGCCACAATTATTGTATGGATTTTTTTTTGTTTTTTTTTTGCATTTTATCAGTTTATTTACATGATTTGGATTTAATTTGTCCAGTAGTTCTGAAAATATTCGACCAAAAGTGATAAATCACTTGATTGAAAACAATGTATAATGAGGACAACTGTAAAACAAACAGTGGCGATGTTGAATCGGATCGCGGAAAGGAAATCAGAAGGTAAATTTGTTCAAATTGATTTTTTATGAAGTTATAATGGCTTTCATTATCTTCAACGTATATTTTCCTTACTCGAATGTGATAAATAAAACTGTGATACAATCATGAAATTTTCTGGGAAGCAAGAATTTTTTCCTTTCTTCCGGAAGAGGAAAGATTATACATTTTGAATAATAATTTCATTAGCATATTTCTTTGCATTCTTAGCATTATTTTTTATATTTTATTTTATATTTTGCCATACCTTTTAGTAAATATCATGCATTAATGCATTAATTATAAGATTTCATCAACATTACAATCATAGCGGGAAGCACACAATTAAAAGAAAAAAATATATATAAAAGCTGTTATGTAAGATTTCATTTAATTCAAAATAGATTTGTGTACGTTTGTTGCTTTTTTGAATTTTATATTTTGATTAATTAAAATTATACTTTCTTTTATATTTTGGCAAACGTTTTATTAAACATCATGCATTAATTATAAGATTTGACCAACACTACAATCATAGCGGGAAGTGCATAATTAAAAGAAACTACACAACCTATTATATAAGGTTTAATTTAATTCAAAATAGATATGTATAAGATTGTTGCTTTTTTCAATTTCCTATAGTGATTAATTAAAGTTATATTTTCTTTACTGTTTTGACTATCGTTTTATTAAACATCATGCATTAATTATAAGATTTAACCAATACTACAATAATAACGGGAAGTACACAATTAAAAGAAATATATAAAAACTATTATGAAAAGGTTTAATTTAATTCAAAGTAGATTTGTATACGAATGGTACTTTTTCTAATTTTATAATTGATTAACTGAAATTTTCTTTTCTTTTATATTTTGGCAAACGTTTTATCAAACACCATACATTAATTAAAAGATTTCACCAATGCTGCAATCGTGGCGGGAGGTAAATAATTAAAAGAAAATTTATAAAAACTATTACTTAAGGTTTCATTTAATTCAAAATAGATTTGTATATGATTGCTGCACTTTTGGATTTCCTATTTTGATTAACTCAAAATTCTGAAATCATTATATTTAAATTTAAAATCATGTAATTGGCAAGAATTATTATACAAATGAATGATTTTAAAATATAACTTCAGTGAATAATACGATATACACATACTAACAAGAATGATCCAATGATCATTGAATTTTTGTATTTCATCATTTATTATATATTACCAACGGTTTTAAGCCGTAATTGTTTGCTTCATTATTCCTATCAGGTCTGCAAATATTTGATCCTTAATTGCCAGATGTTCAAATTTGCCTCGCGCGCGCTTTCTTCCGTAATTTTATTTTTATGGCTAAATTTTTTAATTATAATTTTTGAATAAGCGTTATTCGGTTTTACTTTTTGTAGTGCAGCATAGAGCTGCTGTATATTCATTGAAAAATATTCAATGGTTACATGAAATCCTATTGTATATGACATTTATAAGAACTTAACAATGCTTTAAAGAACTTAATTATAATTTTCAAAAAATATTTTTAAATTTTTTGAACACTCGAAATACATGAAATCTTTAAGTTAACAGTTTCAAAATTCTAAAAAAACAATATTATAGTCAAGGGATCATTAGTATAATATAATTATTAGTATAATATCATTAGTATAATATTATAGTCAAGGGATCATTAGTATAATGTATATATATATATATATATATATATATATATATCAAGTATATGGCATGTATGGTATCAAGTATATACATGTATACATACTTATATGTTTGACATACATATAAGTATGTATATGTATATCAAGTATCTATAGTATAGTCAAGGGATCATTCTCTTATGTTTCAGTGACTTTAATAATTTTCAAAAATCAGTCTCAACTCATTAAATATTGTAGTAAAAGTATGCTAACTTTTGAATTAACACTATTTCATAACCACATTGAAAATGTTTAATATCTATATTAAAAATATAAAAGGTTATCTAAGATAAATAATTACTAATAATAAGAATCCAGTTTACAAATAAAATCTGAAATGATTGAGTCAACGGCGTATAAAATCTTGTTAGAAGAAAAACATATTTATAAACTTGTAAAACATGAATCTAAAGAATTTTTTTTTATATATTGCTGTTATAAATCAATGTCTGCGTCTTTCATACATTTCTTTCCTTTTGAAACGTGCAATTCGTCAATCCTCGTTAAGTTATAGATGTAAAGATATTGCATTTCGAAAAAAATAAAAGAAAGAGAAATAATGATTAAACGCAGATGTTATTAAAAACAAGCATTTTGTTCAACATCAAAGACTTGCAGATAGCAATTTCTATTGCTTCATTCATCAGTTAATAATTTTAACATACAGCAGTAATTCTAATTGGTACACTATGTCGGAGCCTCTTTTTTTAACATAAAAAGGATTTATTTCATGTTTTTCTAGGAAAAATGGAATGAATTTTTTTTCTCTAATGCAAGCATTTCTCTAATCAATTGACATATATAATATTTCTATCAATATCGTTTTGATATTTTCTAGAAATGTGAATTCTTATGTAAATTATGCATACAGATTCTTTTAGAAGGGATTATTAAATGAGTTCATGGTGATAGAAACTTCATAAAGATTTTTTTAGAAGGGATTAATAAGTGAGTTCATGGTGATAGCTTCATACAGATTCTTTTAGAAGGGATTGTTAAATGAGTTCATGGTTTTTACAGATTTTTTAGAAGGGATTATTAAGTGAGTTCATGGTGATAGGAGCTTCATACAGATTCTTTTAGAAGGGATTGTTAAATGAGTTCATGGTGATAGAAACTTCATACAGATTTTTTAAGAAGGGATTATTAAGTGAGTTCATGCTGATCGGAACTTAATCCAGCTTCACACCAGATTCGGCGTTAAGCTGGATTATTACCAGATACTAAGATTGCAAAACACAGAATTTCAACCAATAAAAAGCTGAAATAGGTAGGAAATCAAGCTTCTAATATGCTGATATTCTGAGGTATGCGATCTTATTATCTGGTAGTAACTCATCTACCGGATTTTAATACATTTTCTCCATAAGGATGAACGGGCTGCAAATTGCTTCCTGGGGATGAGATCTTTCTAAGGGAAGTTGTCATACATCTTACAAATTTGAGGAAACTTAGATTAACTTTCACATAAAACATACATCCGTAGAAGAGAAGTACTTTGCATAGTGTATTAATAGGGCATTAAGGAGAAAATTAGAACTGAACTATAACCTTTTTCTACAATATCTACATGTATTTTCTACTAACTAGATAATGGATAATTTCAACTATCTTGTCAAAAATGAGTCCATGAAACTTTCAGTTATTTTTGACTATCAAGATAAAATTGCATTCCTTAATTAAAATTAATCTATTTTTAATTTTAAATAGAATAGTTTAGGAAAATTTTATAAATAAAATATTTGACTAATGTTTACTTTGTTTTAATTTATTTTGATAAAATTGTCCCAACTCTATTAAGACTCTACCAAAGTTAGTGCGACAAATATATTTAATAACAGCTGACGTTAAAATTTTGGCTAGCCTTAACGGTTGAAATTAATACCTCAGATAATTTTCTCCAAAATTTTCTATTTCAAATGTAAGATCCTTTCAATTTCTATGAATTAGCATATTTGCTGATGTAATACCTTGACATGATATAACCTATGATAATAGCTTATATACGATATATTTTAATATATGAATTTAAATCTATGATTCTTAAATCGAAACCAGAGCTACTAAACAACTTAAAAGAGTTTTAGAGAATTAATCTTTATTAATGAGAAAAGAAACTCGGGAAGAAACCATGACTAAGCTAAGAATTTTAAAACAAAGATTCTGTTTTGACAATCATGATAAAGTTAATTTACAACTCAAGGAAGTTTTGTTTAAGCATTCCATTACAAAATTGTTTTGTTTAAAAGAAACATGCAATTAAAATGCGGATCAACTATACATAAAACTCTTTTCTCTTTCATACAAAATAATATAAGAAAGATTTTACCCAGGATTTCTGTTCTTTGCAAGCAAAATTTTATTGCTCCTTAGAAATTGGATATTTTCATGCACTGACAACGTTTTATGTGAATATCTCTCTTTCTAGTACCAGTAAATTTATATTACACTGAGCCACACACATAGTTTATTAAAGATGAAAATGGCAATTTTTTACAAGTTTTGGGGTGATGAACACAAAAAGGATAGTAAAAATGGAGATTGGTTTTTGTTTATTAGATGCGGAGGTAGTCGGTCAACTCAGTTTTCTTGAAGAATACGTGGAAAATGAAGTATGAGAATTTGTAAATTTTTATAACATAACTTACAAATAGTAATATTTCAATCATGTAACAATGTCTATAAAAAGAAATATATTGAATATACACTGAAGTGACAAAAGTCATGGGATAGCAATATGCAAATTTTCAGATGGCAGTAGCATCGCGTAGAACAGGTATAAATGCGCAGTGATTTCGCAGAGCTTTCATTTCTGTTCAAGTTATTCATGTGAAGAGGTTTTGACGTGATGATGACCGCACGACGGGAATTAACAGACTTTGAACGCGGAATGTTAGTTGGAGCTAGACGCATGGGTCATGCCATTTCGGAAATCGTTAGGGAATTCAACATTCCCAGATCCACTGTGTCAAGAGTGTGCCGAGAGTATGAAATTTCAGCCATAACATCCCACCATGGACAGCGCAGTGGTCGACCGCCTGCACTTAACGACCGAGACCAGCGACGTCTGCAAAGAGTCGTAAATTCTAACAGACAAGCAACACTGCGTCAAATAACCGCAGAAATCAATGTGGGACGTACAAGGGACTTGTCTGTTAGAACTGTACAGAGAAATTTGGCTTTCTTGGGCTATTCCAGCAGAAGACCGACTCGAGTGCCTTTACTGACAGAACGACATCGCTTGCAGCGACTCTCGTGGGCACGTGAGCATATCGGTTGGTCCCTAGATGAATGGAAAACCGTGGCCTGGTCCGATGAGTCACGATTTCAGTTGGTAAGAGCTGATGGTAGGGTTGGAGTGTGGCACAGACCCCACGAAGCCATGGACCCAAACTGTCAGCAAGGCACTGTTCAAGCTGGTGGTGGCTCCGTAATGGTGTGGGCTGTTTTTTCATGGCATGGACTTGGTCCTCTGGTGCGACTGGACCGAACATTGACTGGAAATGCTTATGTTCAGCTACTTGGAGAACACTTGCAGCCATTCATGGACTTCATGTACCCAAACAA
Source organism: Caerostris darwini (assembly GCA_021605075.1). Taxonomy (NCBI): domain Eukaryota; kingdom Metazoa; phylum Arthropoda; class Arachnida; order Araneae; family Araneidae; genus Caerostris; species Caerostris darwini. The sequence goes on from BPLQ01006949.1 coordinate 364,353, forward strand.
CGATGGGATTTTTATGGATGACAATGCGCCATGTCACCGGGCCACAACTGTTCGCGATTGATTTGAAGAACATTCTGGACAATTCCAACGAATGATCTGGCCACCTAGATCGCCCGACAGGAATCCCATCGAGCATTTATGGGACATCATCGAGAGGTCTGTTCGTGCCCAAAATCCTGCACCATCAACGCTTTCACAATTATGGACGTCTATCGAGACAGCATGGCTCAATATTCCTGCAGAAGACTTCCATCGACTTGTTGGGTCCACGCCACGTCGAGTTGCTGCACTTCGCCGGGCGAAAGGAGGGCCGACACGATATTAAGAGGTATCCCATGACTTTTGTCACTTCAGTGTATATGAAATTTGTTAATACTAACATATACTATATACAAGAAATATCTGAAAAGAAAGATTTAGAAATGATTCCCTAGTCATATTTAAAGTTCATAGCTTCTATAGATTAAACCGTTTGGCGCCTATTAGTCTATAGAAAATTACTCTAGTCTGCCTGTCTTCACTGTTTTTAGCCTTGGAAACAAAATAAAAATGTGATAGCTGTTAGTTGTACGCAGTTTTTGTGGGTGAAAGAAGTGATTATAGTGAATAATAACTTCTCTTATGTATATAGAGAAGTGACATTTGAAGCCTAAAATTCTCCATCACTCCTTTAATAAAAAAAAAAAATTATTTCGGATGTAAAATTGGAGATCAGGACAAGACCTGGGATCCATTTATATATTGTAATTGTAATTCATGTTTAAGACAAACTTTCTTGTATATACCAGGCAAAAAGAAAATGACATTTGTCATTCCTAGGAGTTGGAGGGAACAAAGTAATGACATAAAGGGCATCTACTTCTGTATGGGTTCAACCTTTTCTTGCAGGAATATCAAGCACAAAAAACTCGAAAGGGCAGTAGCCGACTTATAGGCTAGCCTAGCCTTGCAGTAGTAGTAGCCTAGCCTTGCTATGCGACCTCCACGGTGAAGGGAAAGCTATTCTAAAACTCCAAATGAAACTTCAGTTTTTAAATGAAAGTTTCGTAATATAGAATCAGTTTTATGTGAGGCTATACAATCCTCTAGATCTAGTGCTGAATATAAGGATGATGCTATCTATACCTACATCATGCAATCCATCCCAAGACGAACTGAATAACAATGTTAAAGAGAGCTGTTTTAGACTAATGAGAGTTCATTGCATCGATACTTAAAGAATAGAATTTACACAAGGAAGATGTCCGAGTTCGCAATAGTCATGAACAATTTCTACCTTATTTTATACAGGAAAAACCCTGTTTTCTGTTCTGACATCAGTAGTGGAATAACTGCTTTCAAAATATAACATAGCTATTCTCAATAGTGGCTATTCATAGATTCATTCAAATTAAATCTCAAAGCAATATTGCAGCATAATAGAAACCAGCATACATTCATTACAGTTAGATACTCTGCCGTTAAATGAACTTATAAAAATTGGAAACATTTGTTGTAATATTTCAATACTTTTTGCATATTTGTCGTGATTGGAAAATGATAGCTTTTCTCAGGGATCATTAATTAGAACAGATTCTTTTTATTTGAATGGAATATCAAAGTCAAAACTTTGCAGTACATAAAAAACAATGGCCTCCTAGAAAAACATGCGATATTGGAATGTGCAAATTCTACCATTACCAAAAAAAGATCTTACTACCACCCTTGCACATAAAATTGGGATTAATGAAAAATTTCGAGAAAGCAATGGAAAAGAGTGAAGCAGCTTTTAAACAACAAATTTCATGCAATTGGCAAAGCTAAACTAAAACAGAACACGGAATACTCATTGTTAATCAGATCCTAAGCTCTATAAGGATGCAAATTTAGATACCGTGCTCCAACAATATGTGAAAGAAGCTTGGAATGGATTTTACCTTGTGTCAAAGAATTTCTTAGGAAATTGGAAATCAAAGAATTGTAAGAACTTAGTGATGGACTTGTTGTCTGCATACAAAAAACTTGATTGCGCTATGCCTCTAAATATGCATTTCCTGCAATGTCATTTGGATTTATTTTCTGAAAATTATAGCAAAGCAATGAGTATGGTGACGGTCTGATGGCCGAATGGCTAGCGCTCTGGCGTTCGGTACCACAGGTACCGGTTTCAAATCCCGGCTTTGCCCATGGGTGTTCGTAGTGGTTCGGAATCCACTTTAAGCCGTAGGTCCCGGTCCTAATAGGATCGTAGAGCGCTGCGGGGGCATTGTTACTCCGCGTCCGTGGCTTACCATCAAGTTACACGCGCCCCCTGGGTAATGTAAAGTGATTAACATCGGTGCAGCCCTTATGGTGAAGATCACGATCTATTTGCCAGCTGCATTAGAAGAAAAAAAAATGAGTACGGTGAGCATTTTCAGCAGAACATTGCTAAAATAGAAAAATGGTTCCCTAATATGTTGACAGATTGTTGTTGAACAGTTTTAAATAATGATTCTGAGAAAATGCATAAAGGACAATCCAAGCTCGTAACATTGAGTAAACAGGTACATGCATTACTTAACACATTGCTTTATATTGAAAATATTTAGTTGCAAATATCTTAGAAATGGGAGCCAATTTCAAATTTTCATTGTCATATTCGTGTTCAGCAACCCAAAATTAGTAACAAATGACTTTTTTAATCTCAGAGAAAAAAATTTAATTGAAATTTGTTTTGTGATGTGTTATATTATCTAAGAGATATAAAAAGTGCCGTTGAAAATATCTGTTGAAACTCTATGTATGAATGCTATAATTTCATAAATTACATGGTGTGGAAATTAGGCTTTTGAATTTGAATGAGTTTTTATTCTGATTTTTTATAAATATTTTTTATTATTATTATCAGTCGACAATTGTTAAACTGCTTTCTATAAATCCCTATCATCTTGCTTTGCCATGAAATTGAAATTTTTAATCTCATATTCGTTTTGTTGCAAGAGTAAATTACATAGAAACAAGTAATATAAAAACATTTTTAAAGTCAATTCCTTTTTTTTTCCCACTATATTGCAGAAAAGTCCTTTACGAATAAAGTTGAAATTTTCCTCTTGCATCTATTATTACATGTATTATACATGCAACTCAAATCTAAAAAAAAAATTAAAATTAATTAAATTAAATTAATGAATTAATATTTGAAAAAACTGTATTAACATCCAGTGTCATACGCTACAAGTTCAAAAAAATGTATTTGAACTTCAGTGAACGAATAAACTATTGAATGGTTTTTTATTAACGATTGAAAATTTGAACAAGATACATATAGGGAGAGTGTGAACTAATAGTAGGAATTGAAAAAGAAACCTATTTTATTAAATCACCAGAAAAATTTATTCAAACTTTAGCACTTCATTTTTTGCACACAATTTCATTTTCTAGTTCACTAGAAAGTTAAATGATTTATGATAAAGCTCTAGAAAGCTTTCATTATTAAAACAGGGGTCGCTAAACTTTGACTTTCTCTCCAAGAAATTTTTTTAACATTTTATGACCGCTCTTTTCCTTTTATTATTTCGTAAGGGCAAGAAAAATATTTCTATGCGAGTTATTTTACAATGTTTATAACGTGTATAATATATTATTTTTTATTAAAGTAGTATAAAGTCAAAGAGGAAAGTTTTTTTTTTATAGTTTTTAAAATTATATTGGAGGGATGATTAAAATATAATTAAGATAAATAATATAAAATTACAATAATACTATCTTTCGATAGTGAAGAATACGTAATTTGACCTACTTGATTGTCCTATTTAACTATTTTCGTGACCTTTTCCATCTTACAGAGATCGTTTTTCCAATCATTTGCTTTTAATGGAGGTAATCTTGCTGTTATTCAACATTGAAACAATCAAATTTAAAGTTCAACAATTATTATTCATACAATGGAATCTTTTATTTCATATTGATACCTTATAAATTCCGAATGAATCCCTTACAATATTATATTGATGCCAATCATTGTTTTAAAATAGATAACTCCTAAACAAAAAAGAACAAAAATTGGGGGGGTGGGGTTTGGGGTTTGAACACCCCTATTCATTTATGTTTGAACGTCTTCAATGATCCGAGAGTTCAAAATCATACATTTGGTGTATTTAAGATCAACTACATGCATAAATGATACAGTTCCATATGCTTGCTGTCATTCTTTCCAGAAGTTTAAATAGACAGAATGATTCTTGTTGAATTTTAAGTAATTAGCCTTATTTTTAGAAATATCTTCAGTAAATAAGATTTTCTCGATATCTATTAGCTTGCCCAGATTTTACTTAATATTTTCTATTTAATAAGATTGCCTTTGACTCATAAATATAATTATAGCCAGAACAAGTAACTTTATTAAACTATATTATTTATTTCCATTTTTATATTTTTGAAAATTAGTAATATAAAAGGATAAGTAATACTTGAATCTAAAATATAAAACTGAAAATTTTATTTTATAAATATTGAATTTTTTTTCTTTATAATGTGTAATTTAACATGACATTTTTTAATAATAAATTTAAAAGTGTATGATTCTTTCTGAGTTATCCTATACATCAGGGATGAATAGGACATTAACCGTCAAATCGTTTATTGCACTCTGTCTCATCATATGACCATTTTACGTAAAAAATGTAACTGCCAATTTTTTTTTTTTTTTAAGTTTCAAGAAAGATAAAAAGAGACGAATATGATGTAGCATTAATTTAATTGAAATGTAAACTTTTTAATGAGGGAAAAATAGTCTATTCGATGTTTGCTATTTTATTGCAGATATGAAAATCAAATGCTTTATCAATATTATAGATGTAGGTTCTGGATGTAGGTTTCCTATATATGAAACTTTTTCTTTTATCTCTGCGATATTTATTGGAAATAAATATCGCTTTATGTTTTAAAATTTCTCTCAACAAAGTAGATGTGGTTGGTTCTAGATTAAAATGTTTAACTCTGATTGGAGCAATGTATATTCTGTGAATATTTTTATACATGAACATAACAAGAAACTTCGATAAATAAAAACCATTTGATGATTCACTTTTCCAAGTTACAGTAAATATATGCAGATCTATACATGCGTGATGTACAATAAGGATTTCACCCATTATATTTTGCCCACACGTGCAACAGAAGATAATTTTGATGACATTGGATATGGACTAAATTTCCACATTCAACAGCTAGAAAAGTACATTTGCTGCACCAGTTTCAGATACTTCATTGAATTCTTCTCTATGTCAATACATATGAGGGCCACGAACAAAATAAACAAAAATATGTTCTATTTTTGTGCTGTCAATTACTTTGTCTTTTCTGGTTACTCAAATTTAGCGTTACACTTTTATGAAAACAAAGATAAAGCTTGTAGGATCGTAGATATATGACGTAATTTTTTATCGTATTATGGCATCATAAGGATGTCTCTATGTTTTCTGGTATATAATAGATTGTTCAAATAATGTCGTATATTGCACAATCTTGGTCTATTTAAGGAATTGATTTAGGTAAATATTGTTTTAATTGGTATATGTGATCGCTATTGAAATTTTCAAATCCATATCAATGATTTATAATGCCTTATATATACAACAGATGGATTCTTAATAATTGAAAATTCAGAATTGTTTCGCTAGAAGATTTTTAAAATGCACATTTTTTTATATACTTTTGATACTTTTTTATACTTCAATGAAATGCTATTATTTCATCAATAGAATAAAAAATGTAATGAATTTATTAGGACTATTATTTATTAGATGTCTAGCTAATTTATCTAGTATTTCACGGATTCATTTGAAAATACATGATACAATAAGTTAAAAAAATAATAATTAGATCTACCTTTCACAACGCTAATGCCTATTTAATTTAATGTTTAGGTAACCCAAACATTTCTTTCTAAAATGCTTTGAATTTTTAAATATTGATATATTATATGCCCTATTTGCATTTGGACAAAATGACCATTAAAATTTCTATAGAAATACATTGAAAAAAAGGAAGATAGGAAATTTTGGTGTTTTAATGTAGTAAGGTCTTATTTGTATGTAGGTATGAAATGTGAAAGATTCAGGTCAAAAACTGCAAATTATATAAAAGACAAACTAGCAAACTGATTTTAAAAATTATATATTATATTAAATATTTTATTTTGCTTCCAAGGTCCAACATGTAAAATTTTAAGACTTCTTTTAAACATACAAAATACACATAAAAAGATTTTTGATGTCGAGTAATATCGTGTATCAGTGTTTGGTACAAGGTAATACTGTGTATCAGTATTTGGTACAGGGTAATACCCTGTATCAGTGTTTGGTACAAAGTAATATCGTACACTAGTTGCTATGGTATTCTGAATTACTCCAGACATAACTCATTCATTCAACAAGTCTTATTTCGATTGAAAATGGCTAAACTGACTAAAAAAATTTTAATAACAATTTTTGAGTCATTGGTGTAACAATATTTATAGATGGCAATTTTTATTAATGCTTACAAAAGGAGTCTTACCTTAAAAAACTAACAGCTGAATATTCTGAGTAAAACGGAAATTCATCTTATCTTCGAGAATAATTTAAGGTACGAGAAGATGGGCAGGTTTAAATCCACATTGGGATCATATGCCTTCCACACTAGAGTCAAATAATCCAAATGCACCTCATACACTTTTAGTCATCTAAAACAGTGGCGAGCGGTATTTCCCCATACATCTCTACGCTATTATTAGTTTTTCTGTTTTCGTTACATTTATACGGCCTGGTGGACAAGTGGCTAGCGCTCTGGCCTTTGGTACCATTGGCTTCAGGTTCGAATCCTGATGGTGGCAGGGATGTTTGATAGTAGTTCGGAATCCATTTAAATTGTAGGTCTCCATCTAATTAGCCTAAAGTGTGCACAAAATGACCGTAGAGCGACAAACTAAATTTTTACATTTCCCAAATTACACATCAAGACGGAAAAATTGCATTTTTACAAGTTAGTTTGTGTTCTATTGATATTCGTTTAACTCAATGATTCCAGAAAATGAAAAAGTTCACTTTCGGGTAAGGTAATATAGGTATATATTAACTTTATAAAATTAGAATTATTAATATTAAAGAATATTTAATCTAGAATTTCAGTATATTTTTAATGTCGAGATGATCCGCATTCTACACTAGAACGATTATGAGCACTAAATTGGTTATCAGCCTTAGACATAGCAAATCCATCATTTACTAACGTACAGCATGGGATACTTCATTGAATTCATATCTAACCACCACATTTTTTAATCACTTAATTAATGACGGAATGGAGAATTAATGAAGAATGATGGAATTCAGACTCTTTCCTTCGCCTTCTTTAATCTTAAAATGGGACATATGGAATTTACATTCTAAATCAGTAAATTTGAATACAATGAAAAAACATTTCATTCTGCATATTTACCATGTACATCAACGGATTAGACATGGAAGTTTTCTGTTTGGTGTCACTTGCCAAGTTTTGAAATCTCCTCTCCTAGTTCGAAAAATTTAAAGAGCCATACACCAGGCTCCTATGGATCGTTCAAGACATTGTTGGTGATTTTCAGAATACAAGGAAAAATCTTTTTTTTAAAATGAGATACGAAGTAAAAAAAGCGTATAATTTGATACCAATTTATTCAGTATTTTTAAAAAATACCTATTAAACTTATTTAGTAATAAATTTTTTGTAGATTAAATATATATATATTGGATACTTTAAACAATGGTACATTTATTATATATACATTTTTATAGATTTATTTTCACTTTTTTTTAATATACATTTTATATACATGGACATTTTCACTTCTCTTATTTTCTCTGTATTTGTCTTCTATGACGACTATTGATGCAACTGAAAAAGAAACATTCTTAATGTTTAAAAAATTAATAAAACATTAAATAAATAAGTTTTATATAAATAAATTTTAAAAAGAAATATATAGAACCTTCTTCATCAAAATTTATGTTTAAATAATAATAATACAGTGATTGCAAATAATATTGAAAAATGCATGAATCTTTCAAAAAATACTAATTCAATTTTATATTCAGTTTAGCCAACTTGTCAATATTTTAACTCAATATTTAAAACATAGAAAGTTATCTTTTTAAAAAGAAAAATATTTTTCTTTATCAGATAATATATTGTTTTATTTTTATCGATAATTATTAATTTTCAAAATATTTTTAAGTGTAAACGAAAATAAAAGAAAATATTGATATATATTAGAAAAATTAAATATTGATTTAAAAAAAAAGAAAATACTGATGCATATTATTAAAGAAAAGACTGACGTTATTAGAATTTCCTCTTTTAGATATAATTATTAACATAACTCTGAAATGGAGTGTAATGTTAAAAATATTTTTTCTATAGTTTTTCTTTCAAATCACTGTATTCATAATATTCTCTTTTTGTAGCTATTGAATATTGTTAAACATCGATAAAAATATATATTTTAGATAGAAAAAAATAAGACTTTATAAAAATAACTTCTTATGCACATTTCTATTCAAGAAATGGTTTTGTATGGGTTTTCTAATTTGTAATTTGTATGGGTATTATTTGATTATAAAAGGAAATTAGTTTCAATATTTAAATGGACATTTATTGCTACAATTTGATACGATTTTAAAATTTAAGACTTAGTTTTTTTTTATTTTTCATAAAGCAAGACAAATGATTGATTGAAATATATGAATGATTTTAGTATACATTATCAATAACGTTTCATCATTCGCATTTAAAATGCAATAACAGCATGTTTAAAAATGTCATTTCATTTTAATTTCATAAAAAAAAAATTAAAAAAAAAATTAAAAAAAAATTCATACATTGTAGAGTTTAAAGTAATGAAAAATTTTAATATTAGTAATAGTAAAAATACTTTTAAACAAATAAATTATAATCTTTATTTTAATTTATTGATTAACTCCTCTCTGAATCCCACCCCCATCAAAAAAAAAAAACCTTCACAAATACTGAACAAATAATTATTAGCAGAAGTACATCTAATTTTGTATAGTTACTATTTAATTTACTGGTTTACTTTGTTCTCAAACCACTCATCACTTCCCGCCTCCTCAAAAGAACCCTCACAAGTACTATTAACAAGGGACAAATAACTATAGCAAGAAGAGCTATTAGCAAAAATACATCTAATTTACTGATTTACTTCGTTCTCAAACCATTCATCCCATCCGTAACCCACAAAAACTTCACAAGTACTATTAACAAGGAACAAATAACTATAGCAAGAAGAGCTATTAGCAAAAATACATCTAATTTACTGATTTACTTCGTTCTCAAACCATTCATCCCATCCGTAACCCACAAAAAACTTCACAAGTACTATTAACAAGGAACAAATAACTATAGCAAGAAGAGCTATTAGCAAAAATACATCTAATTTACTGATTTACTTCGTTCTCAAACCATTCATCCCATCCGTAACCCACAAAAAACTTCACAAGTACTATTAACAAGGAACAAATAACTATAGCAAGAAGAGCTATTAGCAAAAATACATCTAATTTACTGATTTACTTCGTTCTCAAACCATTCATCCCATCCGTAACCCACAAAAAACTTCACAAGTACTATTAACAAGGAACAAATAACTATAGCAAGAAGAGCTATTAGCAAAAATACATCTAATTTACTGATTTACTTGGTTCTCAAACCATTCATCCCATCCGTAACCCACAAAAAACTTCACAAGTACTATTAACAAGGAACAAATAACTATAGCAAGAAGAGCTATTAGCAAAAATACATCTAATTTACTGATTTACTTGGTTCTCAAACCATTCATCCCATCCGTAACCCACAAAAAACTTCACAAGTACTATTAACAAGGAACAAATAACTATAGCAAGAAGAGCTATTAGCAAAAATACATCTAATTTACTGATTTACTTGGTTCTCAAACCATTCATCCCATCCGTAACCCACAAAAAACTTCACAAGTACTATTAACAAGGAACAAATAACTATAGCAAGAAGAGCTATTAGCAAAAATACATCTAATTTACTGATTTACTTCGTTCTCAAACCATTCATCCCATCCGTAACCCACAAAAAACTTCACAAGTACTATTAACAAGGAACAAATAACTATAGCAAGAAGAGCTATTAGCAAAAATACATCTAATTTACTGATTTACTTCGTTCTCAAACCATTCATCCCATCCGTAACCCACAAAAACTTCACAAGTACTATTAACAAGGAACAAATAACTATAGCAAGAAGAGCTATTAGCAAAAATACATCTAATTTACTGATTTACTTGGTTCTCAAACCATTCATCCCATCCGTAACCCACAAAAAACTTCACAAGTACTATTAACAAGGAACAAATAACTATAGCAAGAAGAGCTATTAGCAAAAATACATCTAATTTACTGATTTACTTCGTTCTCAAACCATTCATCCCATCCGTAACCCACAAAAACTTCACAAGTACTATTAACAAGGAACAAATAACTATAGCAAGAAGAGCTATTAGCAAAAATACATCTAATTTACTGATTTACTTGGTTCTCAAACCATTCATCCCATCCGTAACCCACAAAAACTTCACAAGTACTATTAACAAGGAACAAATAACTATAGCAAGAAGAGCTATTAGCAAAAATACATCTAATTTACTGATTTACTTCGTTCTCAAACCATTCATCCCATCCGTAACCCACAAAAAACTTCACAAGTACTATTAACAAGGAACAAATAACTATAGCAAGAAGAGCTATTAGCAAAAATACATCTAATTTACTGATTTACTTCGTTCTCAAACCATTCATCCCATCCGTAACCCACAAAAAACTTCACAAGTACTATTAACAAGGAACAAATAACTATAGCAAGAAGAGCTATTAGCAAAAATACATCTAATTTACTGATTTACTTCGTTCTCAAACCATTCATCCCATCCGTAACCCACAAAAAACTTCACAAGTACTATTAACAAGGAACAAATAACTATAGCAAGAAGAGCTATTAGCAAAAATACATCTAATTTACTGATTTACTTCGTTCTCAAACCATTCATCCCATCCGTAACCCACAAAAAAAACTATTTCGTAACCCACAAAAAACAAGTACTATTAACAAGGAACAAATAACTATAGCAAGAAGAGCTATTAGCAAAAATACATCTAATTTACTGATTTACTTGGTTCTCAAACCATTCATCCCATCCGTAACCCACAAAAAACTTCACAAGTACTATTAACAAGGAACAAATAACTATAGCAAGAAGAGCTATTAGCAAAAATACATCTAATTTACTGATTTACTTGGTTCTCAAACCATTCATCCCATCCGTAACCCACAAAAAACTTCACAAGTACTATTAACAAGGAACAAATAACTATAGCAAGAAGAGCTATTAGCAAAAATACATCTAATTTACTGATTTACTTGGTTCTCAAACCATTCATCCCATCCGTAACCCACAAAAAACTTCACAAGTACTATTAACAAGGAACAAATAACTATAGCAAGAAGAGCTATTAGCAAAAATACATCTAATTTACTGATTTACTTGGTTCTCAAACCATTCATCCCATCCGTAACCCACAAAAAACTTCACAAGTACTATTAACAAGGAACAAATAACTATAGCAAGAAGAGCTATTAGCAAAAATACATCTAATTTACTGATTTACTTGGTTCTCAAACCATTCATCCCATCCGTAACCCACAAAAAACTTCACAAGTACTATTAACAAGGAACAAATAACTATAGCAAGAAGAGCTATTAGCAAAAATACATCTAATTTACTGATTTACTTGGTTCTCAAACCATTCATCCCATCCGTAACCCACAAAAAACTTCACAAGTACTATTAACAAGGAACAAATAACTATAGCAAGAAGAGCTATTAGCAAAAATACATCTAATTTACTGATTTACTTGGTTCTCAAACCATTCATCCCATCCGTAACCCACAAAAAACTTCACAAGTACTATTAACAAGGAACAAATAACTATAGCAAGAAGAGCTATTAGCAAAAATACATCTAATTTACTGATTTACTTGGTTCTCAAACCATTCATCCCATCCGTAACCCACAAAAAACTTCACAAGTACTATTAACAAGGAACAAATAACTATAGCAAGAAGAGCTATTAGCAAAAATACATCTAATTTACTGATTTACTTCGTTCTCAAACCATTCATCCCATCCGTAACCCACAAAAAAACTTCACAAGTACTATTAACAAGGAACAAATAACTATAGCAAGAAGAGCTATTAGCAAAAATACATCTAATTTACTGATTTACTTCGTTCTCAAACCATTCATCCCATCCGTAACCCACAAAAAACTTCACAAGTACTATTAACAAGGAACAAATAACTATAGCAAGAAGAGCTATTAGCAAAAATACATCTAATTTACTGATTTACTTCGTTCTCAAACCATTCATCCCATCCGTAACCCACAAAAAACTTCACAAGTACTATTAACAAGGAACAAATAACTATAGCAAGAAGAGCTATTAGCAAAAATACATCTAATTTACTGATTTACTTCGTTCTCAAACCATTCATCCCATCCGTAACCCACAAAAAACTTCACAAGTACTATTAACAAGGAACAAATAACTATAGCAAGAAGAGCTATTAGCAAAAATACATCTAATTTACTGATTTACTTCGTTCTCAAACCATTCATCCCATCCGTAACCCACAAAAACTTCACAAGTACTATTAACAAGGAACAAATAACTATAGCAAGAAGAGCTATTAGCAAAAATACATCTAATTTACTGATTTACTTGGTTCTCAAACCATTCATCCCATCCGTAACCCACAAAAAACTTCACAAGTACTATTAACAAGGAACAAATAACTATAGCAAGAAGAGCTATTAGCAAAAATACATCTAATTTACTGATTTACTTCGTTCTCAAACCATTCATCCCATCCGTAACCCACAAAAAACTTCACAAGTACTATTAACAAGGAACAAATAACTATAGCAAGAAGAGCTATTAGCAAAAATACATCTAATTTACTGATTTACTTGGTTCTCAAACCATTCATCCCATCCGTAACCCACAAAAAACTTCACAAGTACTATTAACAAGGAACAAATAACTATAGCAAGAAGAGCTATTAGCAAAAATACATCTAATTTACTGATTTACTTCGTTCTCAAACCATTCATCCCATCCGTAACCCACAAAAACTTCACAAGTACTATTAACAAGGAACAAATAACTATAGCAAGAAGAGCTATTAGCAAAAATACATCTAATTTACTGATTTACTTCGTTCTCAAACCATTCATCCCATCCGTAACCCACAAAAAACTTCACAAGTACTATTAACAAGGAACAAATAACTATAGCAAGAAGAGCTATTAGCAAAAATACATCTAATTTACTGATTTACTTCGTTCTCAAACCATTCATCCCATCCGTAACCCACAAAAACTTAACAAGTACTATTAACAAGGAACAAATAACTATAGCAAGAAGAGCTATTAGCAAAAATACATCTAATTTACTGATTTACTTCTGTTCTCAAACCATTCATCCCATCCGTAACCCACAAAAACTTCACAAGTACTATTAACAAGGAACAAATAACTATAGCAAGAAGAGCTATTAGCAAAAATACATCTAATTTACTGATTTACTTCGTTCTCAAACCATTCATCCCATCCGTAACCCACAAAAAACTTCACAAGTACTATTAACAAGGAACAAATAACTATAGCAAGAAGAGCTATTAGCAAAAATACATCTAATTTACTGATTTACTTCGTTCTCAAACCATTCATCCCATCCGTAACCCACAAAAACTTCACAAGTACTATTAACAAGGAACAAATAACTATAGCAAGAAGAGCTATTAGCAAAAATACATCTAATTTACTGATTTACTTCGTTCTCAAACCATTCATCCCATCCGTAACCCACAAAAACTTCACAAGTACTATTAACAAGGAACAAATAACTATAGCAAGAAGAGCTATTAGCAAAAATACATCTAATTTACTGATTTACTTCGTTCTCAAACCATTCATCCCATCCGTAACCCACAAAAAACTTCACAAGTACTATTAACAAGGAACAAATAACTATAGCAAGAAGAGCTATTAGCAAAAATACATCTAATTTACTGATTTACTTCGTTCTCAAACCATTCATCCCATCCGTAACCCACAAAAAACTTCACAAGTACTGAACAAACAACTATTAGCAAAAATACATCTAATTTGCATGGATTTCCTTTCTTTCAAATCAATTTACAAAATAAATGTGTTTTTTTTTATCACATAACTATACTATTCATCTTTTACCATTCAGTTCCTGGATTGAAAACAAAAACATTTCAGCAGGTGTTTCCATTATAATTTTTACGAAACTAGCAGATGAGTTATAGATACAACGAATATACTAACCGCACAATGACATCAAATAAAGCGGGATAAATAAAAAAATAAATAACCAGATGTTTTTGAAATACAAACGAGCTAATTTTCGAATTAAGGCAAGGTAATGGGTCGTCCTTGCTTGAATGTAACTGGATCATTAGCATTTTAGAAACTTCCTTCAGATAACAATGGAATTCCATCTTTATTGCCTTTTTAAGTTGGAAAGAAATATTAGACAATAAATAAATTATTGTTTACCGGAATTTGACAATGCTTGTGTGTTTGATGTGGGATATTAAATGGTTTTACAACACAATTGAATGGAAATTGTAGAAAATGTTTTATATAAGAGTAAAAGTTATTGACGTTCGAACTATTGTAATTTGTAACTGCATTTATTGCATGGTATGCATAAAAGAGCGAGTCGTCATGAATTAATATTGAGTAAAACATAGTTCCTGCTTACTTGGTTTAATAAATATTCTCACGCACGTGTTAAGAATGTTTTAGTGCATAGACATGAATGAATATTATAATTTAAGGAATATAAATGTCAGCATTTTTACTTCATAAAGATAGCTATATTGTTTGAGTATTATAAATTCATGGAAAACTATTTGATATTCTACAGAAACAATCATGTGGATTTGCAACACATAAATAAATTAATTGTTGCATGATAACGAATTCCTTTAAAATAGTTTCGTTCTTACTTGATTGGGTTAGGGAAAAATATAACATGATATTCCCCAAAACTGCTTTATTTAAATACAGTACAGAAATGAAAAATCTGTAATACATCATTTATATATCGCTTTAATTATTAGGAAAATTATCGTACAACAAAAGAAATGATGAAATCACGAATAAAAAAATCTTATTCTCTAATTTTTATTATATTATGTTAATCGTATAGATATTACAGATTGTGTATAGAGTTATAGAATTTTTTTACAATTGTAAGTTTATTTCGTAGAATCATTACAGCGAAGATACCAATGTTTCGAAAATTTCTTTAGGGTTACAATATTGTTATTAGAGGAATTCGTAACTTTTTCTGCAGAATTTTTATTTATAGTAAATAAGTAAAAAAAAAAAAAAAAAAAAAATATATATATATATATATATATATATATATAAAATAATTATTCCTATACACTATGATAGTGAGATTGGATTATACCGGACACACAGGATTGGATTATACAGGATATAGAATTTTACCTATATATATATATATATATATCCCATATAATGTTGTTATACACAAAGAATATGATTTCCTAGAATGCAATATAGTAGATCAGACTGAATAAAATATTTTATAAATATTTAAATACGTATATTTTTTGGTTCATGTTTCCTGTTTTAGATTTCATCAAAATCTTGGAATCTTTTTAAAAATTAGCAAATATTTTAAAAATAAAATGCATGTATAATGTGACAATCCACAGTATATGAATAACTAATTTACGCAAATTAAAGTAATTTGTTGATTGATTAATATTGACTGTTTTGAAAGGAAAGTTGAAGATTTTTTTTAAAATTTATAATACTTATGAAAAATATTAAATAATATGTTAGTGGTAGTGATGAAGTAGAACAATCAATAATAACTGTATGTATAGCAATATGTAATACTAACAATATGTTAAATATGTAATACTAAAAATATATTAAATATGCAATATTTAATGAATTTATATTTTAGCTTAATTGTTTAAAAAATTGATGACTTTCTAAACAAGAATACACAATATATTTAAATTTGGTTCTTCAATATAAACTTTAAATACATGCATTTTAAAAATAACTTTGAATTCAATTGATATTTCAGGAGATATTCAGACATAGATTGAGTGAATTTTTATCTGTAGCCCTTTGAATTTTATAAACTTCATAAAATAACTTTAGAAACTTAATCTTTATATAATAGACTATTTAAAACTAATGAAAGTTTAAAGTCTTTTACAAATATCTAAAGGAATTTAATCCCATTTAAAAATACACAACAGCAATTATTATTTTCTCAATTTCCAAGGAAAAAAGTTAGAATTATGTATAAAAGGAAGGTAGTGTTTTTTATCGCATAATCATTTTCTGATTCTTAATAGATAACAAGAATTTTAGCATCTCGTTAATAAGTAAATGTTTAATTTAATTTTTATATTAAAATATTGATTAAAAGCATTAAAAATTTAATAAAGAAAATACATGTAAATCTCCCAAAAATGGTTAATGAGGTGCATATAATAATGATCAAGTAGCTTTTTGAATTCATTTCTTCATACACACGCAAAAAAAGTTATAATCACACACAAAATAAAAAAAATAAATAAATAACTTGATTAGATTATTTATTTCATCTTCACTTGAATATTAAAATCATATATCATGAAATCACTAACCAAGATATGATTGAAACCTTCGTAACAATCATACCTGCCACACAATCAAATTGACATCTATTTAAAGTTTCATCATACGAATATCAACCAAAATAAATAGATGTACAAAAATAAGTAGAAGAAAATATTAAATGTAAAATGTTATGAATAAGTGAATAAACACATAAGTAAATCAGACATTAAAAAAATAAACATTTTAATTGAAAATATAGAGACACTGAAATACATAATATACAAAAGAGGATAAATAACCAAACAGGAATCATCCATTAACTAACACACGTCATTATAAAATTTCGTTACGATTTATTATGAAGTTTTCATAAGAAATATATTCTCTGTTAAAAAAATTTTAAGATTAAAAAAAATAATAATAAATTGCAATAAAGATGTTGCATAATATCTAAACTAATCAAAAAATAAAAGTTTTGAAACACAGAATCTTGAAAAATACACCTCAGATTATAGAATGAAAAGAACATAAACCTATTATTTTCCAATTTGATAAAATATATTCGTGTATAATACAGAAAGTTACTCCTCGTGTGCATTAACGTCCTAAAATGGTGTAAAGGTTGCATTTCTTAACCTTCGTGAAAATTAAAATTATCAAATTAAAATCAAAACATATTTCATTTTGGAAATACTTTCAGAATATTTATTATATTATGTTCAAAATCTCAAAAAATCATAGAATTCTTTCTAGAAAAAAATGTTTACGAGTGGTCATGCTTCTTCCCAACATAACTCAAAACATTTAAACTTTCAGGAAATGATTTCTGCTGCTGTGATGAAACAGGAGCGGAAATCATTTCCAATTCCAACTGCATGTCCTCTTACAGAATCATGGCATCTTAAAATCCCCTCTCAACATTTTCGCTTTCAGTGATACAAAAAATATAATATACGGTTCATGTAACTGATGGCAAATCATCCATTTAATAAACTTTACAGAATAAAATGAACAATTAATCGTCAGAAAAAACCATTACATCTGAAGAAACCTTTTTTATACTTCGTAGACTGAAAGTTGTCATAATATTTTGTATAGCATGTCATACAATATTTTTCATAACATTTTTATAACCATTGTATATTCCTTCTGTATTGTATACTTTTCGTGTTTTTCTCATGCTTATGTTAATTACATAGTACCATAGCATATATTTTTTTTTCTGTGTTATTATTCATAATACCTCTAAAATTTTGTAATTTAAATTTTTTTTCATTTAAATTTACCTTTCCCCACTCTCATTTTTAATTAGTAGAGGGGGGCTATATATCTCTGTAGATAAGGAGGGGAGTAAAGTAAAGCATATTTATTACAAAAAAAATGTTTTTTCTACTAATTTTTTGATTTATTTATTTTATGAATCTCCGATATACTTGATTTGGCATCAGTTCCTCAGCATTTTTATTGCTGGACATCTTATTAAAATTTCTTTTATTAAATCTTGCATGAATTAAAAATTTAAATGGTTGGAAATTGATTTTCAATAACTCATAAATTATTTTCTTAATATATACGTATGTAGAATCGACAACATTCAATTTTTAAATTATTTTACATTTTGTTTTAGAAAATGAATAATAGATGGCAGCACTAAATTATGAAAATAATACATATTTACTTGAAAGAACTATATTTAACATTGAATTATAACATTTGAATTATAAGTTCTGTTAAATTTCCGGTGGACCGAATGAAAATGTTATTTCTAATTAATTTAATTCTTTAGACACAACATAATTATTTCCTTTAAACAACACTTCATTGCTATTTAAATGTTGTTTTTTTTCTGACATTTCCGTTGTTAGTTTTGTCTCAAGACTACACAAATGATTATTTAAAAATATTATCTATTAATAAGTTAGCAGCCCAACTGATGAAACAGTGGTAACTTTATCGGACTACATGCAGAATAGTTATTTCGAGTCTACTAGTGGCGATAGCTGAAATCACTGCTTTTAGAAATAAGTAGATTCGATGGTGATTGTGCCAAATGTACAAATTGCCACGCACTGACAATTCTGGTTGGAGATCTTCAGATATCCTCCCATATTACGCACATATTACAGTTATACCTAAAAAAGTTTTACAGGAAGGCAATAACATTTCCTCATCGTCCGTCATTGTGGTTTTTGTAACATAATAAATGGAACACGAGGCTCCCCGATGTTCAGAAAATAATAATAAAATTAGCTAGAAATTGTAATAGAACGATTGTTTTAAAATGTGTGGCTAGTTAGAAAAGATAACCACAATAAATTGTTCAAACTCTTTAATTTCTTTACTTATTACAAAATACTATACAGTTTCCTAAAAATGCATATTTTCAGAACTAGGAATTATAAATTAATATTTATTTAAAAAAATAATTTGATGCAAAATTATTTCATAAATTAATTTGGATTTAATAAAATAATTTGATGCAAAATTATTTCATAAATTAATTTGGATTTAATAAAATAATTTTATACAAAATTATTTCATAAATTAATTTGGATTTAATAAAATAATTTGATACAAAATTATTTCATAAAGTAATTTGGATTTAATAAAATAATTTGATGCAAAATTATTTCATAAATTAATTTGGATTTAATAAAATAATTTGATGCAAAATTATTTCATAAATTAATTTGGATTTAATAAAATAATTTGATACAAAATTATTTCATAAAGTAATTTGGATTTAATAAAATAATTTGATACAAAATTGTTTCATAAATTAATTTGGATTTAATAAAATAATTTGATGCAAAATTATTTTATAAAGCTCTGATGCTCGACGCCATAGGTTTCGGTTTCAAGTCCAGGGCGATGGCATGAATGTTTGTAGTGGTTTGGAATCCAATTTAAATCGTACATTCCGGTCTAATATGACTGTACAGCGTTAAGCGTAAGGCTGGCAACCCTACCCTATAAAACGAAAACATCTACTGTCTAGAAGTCTGCCAGCAGGCAGAAGGCCTTAGGCCACCATGGGGCTGTTATGCCACTGATTATTATTATTATTATTTCATAAATTAATTCGGATTTAATAAAAACAATGATACAAAATTATTTTATAAATTAATTTGGATTTAATAAAATAATTTAATACAAAACTATTTTTAAATATCATATATGAACCTAATGCCGTTCTGGTATTAATTACTTGGTTTTCCTCCTAAATTTGATTGCATAAAATAAATTCAAGATCTGTAAATAATTAAAAATGATCTGCATGTTAAAACCTTGTAATGATTGAGAAATTGCATGTTTCTATGCAAAATTCTTGAGTAATTTTGAATTTTAATTAATTTTATTACAGTGATGCCATCAAGAAAGGAAGGAAATTAAATACGCTCGTGAGAGAAATCTATATTAGCATGTAATAAGTAACCAAACATAAATAATGATAAGCAGGTGAACTGATATTGGTGGTTGAATGAACTATATGAGCTCAGATTAGATAAAACTGTGACTATGTTGCAATTTTTATTGGTCACTCCTATACAGTAGAGCAGTACTAATAGTGACTAACGTATTCTTCGTGAATTAGCTAACACGTAATGTAAGAGGATATGCAGATTATATGTAACAGCTGAGCTGAAAAGTTCATAGGCTGACACATAGATAGCGCTACTAGTATTAAATCCATATGATTTTTAGTTGGCCCTAACCTTCAAAAGACACGTGTATAAATTTGACAGCTGTTCCAGCCTATGTGAGTTATACCATTTTTAATGAAGCAACTTTTGTTAGTTTGAAAAAATAGATAAAAATGAAATTTCGTGTGTTGATAAAGCATTGCTTTTTGGCGAAAAAAAAATACTATTGAAGCCAAGGTTTGGCTTGATAAACATTGTTCGGACTTTGCACCAGGAAAATCAACCGTAGAGAAGTGGTTTGTTAAATTTAAATGAGGCGAAATGAGCACCGAGGACGATGCCCGCAGTGGACGCCCCAAAGAGGCTGTTACCGACGAAAACATAAAAAAAAGTCCCCAAAATAATTTCTTATAACCGTAAAGTGAAGTTGATTGAGATAGCTGAGACCCTAAAGATATCAAAGGAACGTCTTGGACATATCGTGAATGAATATTTGAATATGCGAAAGCTCTGTTCAAAGTGGGTGCCGCGCGAGCTCACATTTGACCCAAAACAACAACGAATTGATGATTCTAGGCAGTGTTTGGAGCTGTTCAATCGTAATAAACCCGATTTTTTGCTTCGATATGTGACAATGTATGAAACATGGCTCCATCATTTCATACTGGAGTCCAATCGACAGTCAGCCGAGTGGACTGCACGTGATGAACACTAAAAATGCTATAACTCGCATATTAACAGTGCAACAGCTGTCAAATTTATACACGTGTCTTTTGAAGGTTAGGGCTAACTAAAAATCATATGGATTTAATACTAGTAGCGCCATCTATGTGTTAGCCTATGAACTTTTCAGCCCTCTTATTAATATCTTAATTAATGTGTCCAATGTTAGAATATCATTCATACGCGATATCTTGTACAGCGGTTCAAGAATCTTGAATAAAAGTTAACAACAATTTTAAAGGATTTCTATAGATTGAAAATTAAGTCAATTAAATCGTACACATGGCAAAAGCAATAAGCGATGTAGGAAAATATTGAAATGCAATGGTAATAAAATTTATTTCAAAATTCAATATAAAATAACTCTACTTTTACATGGGAGTCTTAAGTATAAATCTTGCATGTTTTCAAATGGAAACTATTAATTAATTATTTTTATTGGATGGTAATTCATGTATTTACATCTATTTGTTTTCATTTAATCTATATTGCCTGACTCTACAGGCTCTGTATTTCAAAAATAATATATAGTAATACAAAATTTAGTAAAATGTAAAATACAATTAAAAAAATGTGGCAAATATATAAATGTTTCTTTCTATACACATTTTTGTATTAACACAAATATACTATTATATATTTTTTGTATTAACACAAATATAATATTTTCTATACACATTTTTGTATTAATAAATTCTGGTTTTTTTTTCAATTCCTTCTATTAGCTTATACTCTCCCTGTATATATTTTGTTCAAATTTTCAATCGTTATTAAAATACTTTTTATTTATCCATTCAAGTTCAAATACATTTTTTTTAACTTGTAGTGGATGACACTGGATGTTAATACAGTTTTTTCAAATATTAATTCAATAATTAAATTTAATTGATTAATTAATTTTTTTTTAGATTTAAGTTGCATATATCTACCAATAGATGGCGCCAGATAAACTTAAAAAAATGAATGAAAATTATTTATAGAAGACTTTCTGCAATATAGTGAAAAAAAAGTAGGAATTGACTTTAAAATTTTTTTTTTATATTGTTTTTTTAAAAATTGTTTAAAAATTTGCATAGTTGTAAATACCTGACTTATTATTATGCATATAAATATGTAACACTTTTTTTAAATTCAAGCATGATATCATTTTTACTAAATAATTTCCCAATTAGTAAAAAATCCATCACAATTTAGCATTTTTTTAAATAAATAAAAAATATGTTTTAAACAAAATAATTTAAAAATATTTTTAAGGAAATATAAGGATTGTGGAATTACAACACTCTATTGATCGTGGCGCCATCTTTATTTAAAACTAGTGACTATTGAAAAGGGAAAAAAGGAGATGGGGGCGTGTTGCTTATGTTTAATTTTTTTTTTTTTAAATATTTATTTGTTATTCGTTATCACAGTTGATAAAGAATGTAATAAACACTTTTCACTTGCGTAGTAGTCATCAAAATGAATACTGATTGTAAGAATTAATATTGTTTTCATAAAAATGAGGTTTCGTTAAGAATTAAATTTTTTTTTAATTAGTTAGAATACAAATCTATACGTATAATGATGCATACATTATGATGCTAAATATAAGCAGAAATCTTTGTAGTTGAATTAATTTATTTTAAAACAATTATTTTTAAATTTTTTATTTAAAAATAAAATAAGTTAATCAAAACAATTTTTGATTATGTCACTGATATTTTTTATTAGATTCTGCATTTTGACTGATATTAGTAGAATTATCTGAATAATAATATAATTGAATTTAACGAAACTAAAAATAAATTTTCAGATTTTCTTTAAATCTCAATTTTAAAGTTAATCTGGATTTATTTTTAATATGACAAGCATCATTACATTGGTCAAGTTCAAATGGTAAAAAAAAAAATGTTAAAAAAAATCATAAAGTTGTTCATAATTTAAAAAAGCTAATTAATTAAAATGTTAAGTTTGTAATGCAATTATATCGAGGGATAAACTTATTTTTCTACAGTATTTCATCATTGCATTAATAAGTTGAAATCACAATATTTTATGTAACTAAATTAACAGAAAGGGATTTATTTTAATTTTAAAAATGTCTTCGTGTTTCGTCTTAGTCATTTAAAATAATTTAAAAATTGGCAATATTGTTTAAATAAATGGAAAAAGAATTAAAATTTAATTGCATATGACATTATATTCAACTCGTATTTTCTGAAGTAATACATACACACACAATGTGTATATTTATTTATATATATAATAAAAAATAAATAATAATTCATATATTAAGATATAATAAAAAATTATTAATAAGGAGGATCAATCAATAATGGATTAGGATTTAAGTAAATAAACAAAACTGAATTAACAGAAATAAATAAATTTTAATTTTAAAAATGCCTTGTTTCGTATCAGTAATTAAAAATTATTTAAAAATTGGTAATGTTCTTTAAACAAATAGAAAAAGAATTAAAAAATGATTACATATGAAATTATAGTTGTTAAACACTATAGTAAACATTAAAAAATATTAAAAAAAATCGTAAAATTGTTTATAGTCTGGAAAAACTAATTCATTAAACATGTTACATTTTTAATATTATTATATCAAATGATAAAGTAATTTTACTACAGCATTTTACCATTTCTTATATATTAACATATAATTAAAAAAATAATTATTATGGTAGGCCAGTTAATATTGGAATAGGATTTAAGTAAATATAAAATATGTTTTGATAAATATTATAGTAAAAAATATATATAAGAAATCATTACGTTGTTTATAATCTGGAAAAGCTAATTCATTATCATGTTAAGTTTTTAACACTTATATCAAGGGATAAACTAATTTTACTACAGCATTTTATCATTGCATATATGTTAACATATAATAACAAAATGTAATAATTAATAAGGAAGACTAATTAATAATGGTATAAACTTTAAGTAAACATACAAAATGTGTTGTTAAACACTGCATTAAAAATATTAAAAATGTTTTTTTAAAGTTGTTTATAATCTGGATAAGCTAATTCATTAAACATGCTAAGTTTTAACACTGTTATATTAAGGAATAAACTAATTTTGCTACAGCATTTCATCATTACGTATATATTAACATATATTTAAAAAATTAATAAGGAAGACCAATTAATAATGGAATAGGGTTTAAGTAAATATACAAAATGTGTTTTTAAACACTACAGTAAAAATATGAAAAAAAAATTCATACAGTGGTTCATAATCTGGAAAAAATAATTCGTTAAACATGTTAAGTTTTTTAACACTGCTACATCAAGGGTTAAACTTATTTTACTACAACATTTCATCATTGCATGTATGTTAACATATAATAAAAAAAATGTAATTAAATAATAAGGCAAACCAATTAATAATGGAATAGGATTTAAATAAACATACACAATGTGTTCCTGAACAAATATAAAAGAAAAATTGTATTGTATTAAAAGAATTGGGTAAGCCTTTATTAGTTTCCTAAATACTATACTGGGTAAATAAGATACGTATCTCTCTTCTACGTAGAAAGAAAACTCTTCTAATTTTACAGTCCGGCTTGACATCCTTTTCGTCTCCAAGGTCGAACATTTTTGAAGGTCGATAAGATTATCCTATTTGCAAAAGCGGAAGTCCAGAGCTGCTGACGTCACATTTACTGAAGGCATACTACATAATGCGTCAAAAATTTACTCAATTGAAAAAAAAATACTGACAATTTGCGCCCAAAAAATTGTTACGTTCTTTAACAGACATTTTCGTACGCTTGAAGCAACAGCAATAAAGTCAAGTTTAATTTAATTGGTTAACATATTTAATGATGGATTTAAAATATTTTGTTAAAGGATATACAAAACTTCATTATAGTTTAGAAACTGCAGTCTTCAAACTGAGATCAGATGTCTAGTAACTTCGTGATCTCCGTTTTTTTTTTTTTTTGGATCACTCATACCTAAAACGAAAATAATTAAATGTTGTACATCATATAACACACACACACACACACACACACACACATTGGTTCGACATGCATGCCTGACTCATGGCTCAGTGGCAATGGGCGCTGCTGGTGAGCATTAGAGAAGAGGTTCAGTCCACTGGCGGTTTTGTTGTAGAAAGTGTATCAAAAATCGAGGAGCCTCGATGGCGTTGATGATGTTCAGCATCTTGTCTCATTAATTGATTTACCTGGTGAGAATGTTCGAGTTTTCTCTCATACGATGGCGTTGATGATGTTCAGCATCTTGTCTCATTAATTGATTTACCTGGTGAGAATTTTCGAGTTTTCTCTCATACAATACGTAAAGGCGGGATAACTGCCTTAAAGACTCCCACTCCATGTAGCTAAAGAAGGAGGCACTGGCCTCCTTCTTTAGCTACATGGAGCAGAAGTCGGACTTCTACCTACGGGTGCTCCATCAAAACAGAAGCTGCTTCCCTCTTCCCTCCTTCCATGAAGAATATGACAAAAACAAACAAAATCCACATAAAAAAATAAATAAAAATCCGCATAAAAAAATCTGAACGCGGAAGGCTTGATCATTGTTGAATTATAAAGAAAGCCGAACCATCAAACGCCAGAGTGAAGAGAACTTTCTTTATAATTCAACAACGATCAAGCCTTCGTGTTCAGATTTTTTTATGTGGATTTAAGTGAGAACCAGGTGGGGACACAGAGCCACTTGCAATTTCACGAGTGTCTACCTTTACTGCCAGTTTTCGATTCCGTGCAGTATAGAACTCATAATTCTGCAGAATTCCTAATGTGCATAATTTGTATCGATTTCCAGAAGAAACATCCGATTCACGAGAACAACGAGATCTCTAATGCTTTTAAAAAAAATAAAAGCAGCCTCATGCATTATGCCTTGCCATATAGTAACTTGTCACAACTTATTCTAACTACCGTTGTACAGTATTAATTTTTCTTTTGTGGTGTGTTACTTATCACTGCAAGGAATATTCATTAAATTTAATGTTCAAAGTAGCAATCGAATTTTATAGTTGCTAGAATGACGAAATACTTTATCGCATGCTTATACTGTCTAGACAGGGTCTGAATGTAAGTAAACACATTTAATATGTACTCGTTTTGACACTCGATATTCCGGCAAATTCGCCAAACCTGCATGGTCGTGATTCCAAACAAGGCGAATTAAAGAGCGCTTGTTACACACGTATGTATGTATGTATGTATGTATGTATGTATGTATGTATGTATGTGTGTATGTATGTATGTACACTCAAGAGCCAAAACTTTATGACCACCTGTCAATAACGAGTTGGCCCACCTTTGGCGCGCAACACGGTTTCAACCCGCCTTGGCATGGATTAATGCCACCACTTAATACCAGTTAAATACCACTTCCACCTGATCACGTGCCTTCCACGTCATCCAGGCGAGTTCATTGCAAAATGTAGGGGTAATAATATTTTGGCTCTTGAGTGTATGTGTGTGTGTAAGGCCTGAATACCTAAGTGGCTAGCGCTCTGGCGCTCGTTATCACAGGTTTCGGGTTTGAGTCCAAGTGGTACCATAGATGTTTGTAGTGGTTCTGAATCCACTTTAAACCGTAGGTCCCGGTCTAAAATGATTGTAGAGAATTTCGGGGGTAGTGCTACTCCGCGTTCGTAGCTTATCTTCAATCTACACGCACCTCCTGGGTAGTGCTAAGTGAGAGTGAGTAACATCGGTTCAGCCCTTGCCTTAAGGCATCATAGACGATTGTCTAAATGTTTGACAGCTGCATTAGAACTATATATATATATATATATACTCAAGAGCTAAAACATTATGACCTCCTGTCAATAACGAGTTGGCCCACCTTTGGCGCGCAACACAGCTTCAACCCGCCTTGGCATGGATTAATACCACTTAAATACTACTTCCACCTGATCACGTGTCTTCCATGTCACCCAGGAGAGTTCATTGTGTTCATAATGTTTTAGCTCTTGAGTGTATATATATATATATGTATATATATATATAATATAATGTAATAAACAACCATTTTGCTGTTCCTGATATTCAGACCTACTGTTATCCAATTCAGTTGCTGCCCTCATTCCCATTATATTTGTATCGATTTTTTGAAGGCTAGATCCGAATCACGGAAGTAATGCGATATCAAATACCTTATTTAACAATAAGGCTTATGATTTTTTTCCTGCTACACAATAACTTGTTTTAACTATCATTGAGATAAGGCAGTATTAACGAGCAGAAATCTCAATGTCACAAATCTAGTCAATTCGCTATCATTGTATCATCAACCTACGTGTCACTATCTTTACTTAATCTGAAAAAAATAAATAATAACTGTAAATATAATACTTGGTGATAAAAAGTAATAATTTAAACTATAAAAAATGCACAAAATAAATAATAATGTATAACTATATGAATGCATAAATTTTATATAAAGGCGATATATTTTATTATGTGCTAATAAGATTTTAACTTTCAATGTTGATAAGAGTATTAATTTCATTTTGTTATTAAATATAAACTATGATAACTGCTGACTATTTCACAGAATTTTTCTTTTATTTTGATTATTATGAAAATGAGTTTTTTTTTCGTTGCAGAGCTTAAAAGAAAACTTCCTCATGTTGTAATAAATATATATTTTTTAATTTATAAAAGTATTTTAAATTTGTTTGTAAATAGTTTATATGTTAATAAGATTTTAACTGTTAATGTTGATAAAAATATTAATTTAATTTGTTATTAAATATAAGCGATGGGAATTGTTGACTATTTCCCAGAATTTTTCTTTTATTTTTAATTATTATGAAAATGGCATTTTTTCGTTGCAGAGATTAGAAAGCAATACTCTCATGTTGTAGTGAATAATTTTTTTTTTCAATTACTAGAAGAGAAAATAAGATTTAAACATTTAATGTCATTTTAATGATAAAAAATAAATAAATAAATTCTATGAGCAATACGAATAATTCGTAATAATTAAATAAAAAAATACAATTGAAATTTCGTAAAAATAAAAAGAATTCTGTGATTTTTAATATAAGGAATTCCTTTAATTATTTTGTCAAAAGGAATTTGAGGAAATAATTCATATCTATTGACTGCAGTTGTATATCAGTAGAATAAAACTATTAATGTTGAAACAATATGATCATTCCTTAATAAATAAAATAAATAAATTGACAATGTTAACAGAAATTTCATCTAAGGATGAAGAAAATAATTCAATGACATTAAATATAATTGAATTTACTCAAATTATTTTCGAATGATGCTCAATGCAATATATCTAACTATTGTCATTTTAGTCGATAGTAGGAAAACAGAAAACCTGACAACATCTTTAAGAATAATAAAGGCAGTAAATGCAAATAATTAATTTTATTGCAATAAAAAGTTTTAAGAATTTCAAAGAATATAATGTTGTTACAAAGCATATAATGGCGTTTTGATATTATCTTGTTTTGCTTTTAAAAAGGGCTATTTTATATCCTTCGTTATTCAGGTAATTAGTAAAACTTTTTGAGATCCGCACTTGCATGCAATATAAACTTCCACCAGGAAGTCTATCTATAGATAAAAACAAAAAAATCTTAACATTTCAGTCACAATCTCCATCTACTTAGTTTCTTAAAAGTTTGATTGCAACGTACTCTACCAGAGCATTAATATTTTGCATATTGAGAAAAAAAGTTAGGATTCAATAAAAACTAAATCCACCAGGAGACCTAGGAGTAATATGTGCAGGAGACCTAGGAGTACTGCATGCAAGGGACTTTGTAGTAATGTGTGCAAGAGACCTAAGTTATTTTGTAGTAATGCCTGCAAGTTATTCTGTAGTAATGAGTGCAAGTGACCTAGGAGTAATGCGTGCAAGGGATTTTGTAGTAATGTGTGCAAGAGGGACCTAAGAGTAATGCATACAAGTGACCTAGGAGTAATGCGTGCAAGTGACCTAGGAGTAATGCGTGCAAGTGACCTAGGAGTAATGCGTGCAAGTGACCTAGAAGTAATGCGTGCAAGTGACCTAGAAGTAATGCGTGCAAGTGACCTAGAAGTAATGCGTGCAAGTGACCTAGAAGTAATGCGTGCAAGTGACCTAGAAGTAATGCGTGCAAGTGACCTAGGAGTAATGCGTGCAAGGTACTTTGTAGTAATACGTGCAAGGGACTTTGCAGTAATACATGCAAGGAACTTTGTAGTAATGTGTGCAAGAGAGACCTAGGAGTAATGCATGCAAGTGACCTAGGAGTAACGCGTGTAATGTTCACTGAAACCATGAAATTCGATGAAGATTGGGAAAGCATGGTTAAAACATTTCGCATTGGCAGTTTGGCTGCCTGGTGCGCCTTTTCCGCGTCCATCGCATAAATTTGGGGGCTACACTTAATGCAGCGTCCATACTGGAATGCGGGGGCCGTGGATGTAGACCTTTTTCCAAACATTTCAGTGTGACTTGGAAAAAGAAACCCCTATTTTTCCTTACCAACATCCCAAAGTCATGTTTCGGTTGATCGTAAATCTTTAAAAGCACATTTAAAAATCAACTCTATCTGGAGAAGTGTTTTTTTCGTAGAGTTCGCAAACATTCTCGGATATTTTGCATTTTCCGTCCATACTGAAACAAATGAATTCAGAGAGCTGCCGCGAATGACGCTTGTGACTTATGCGCTAAGTTGTAAATGGGCTTTAAGAATCATGCCTTCAGTTGTGAAAGGTGGACTGATCAAAGTATACATAAGTGGAACACACACATAGTATACATTACATATATATACAACATCAAATAGTAATAATAATAATAAACAATATAATATCCATTATAAGAAAACATGAATTACATATCCATGTCTTCTTATACATTACATACACGAAAAACATTACATAAAGTCATTACATTACATACGTCATACATAACATGCATCATGTTTTATATACATACATTTGTACTGTTAAGTTTTACATAGACCACTTTATTAATATTTTAAAAAGATTTGACATTAAAAAAATAACAATGCATTATGGACAGTATAGATACGCCCACTTTGTGAGATGTATTTCCTTTATATATATGTAAACAGTAATCGATTCTAGTTATTTTTAATTGTTTGTTTGTTGAACATTGATTGGCTTCGTTTACTGCTCATGTATGCCATGAAGAACCCATAATGGGTTATGAGGGGATGCATTATCTTCCTGAATAACTTTTAGTGGCAACTGCAGAACTAGAAAAAAACTCGAAAAAACTTCCACCAGGCAGCCTGATAATCAATTATTTTACACAAAAATTTTCTCTTTCCTTTCAAACAATTTTTAACTTTCATATAGTACGCTTTTGTGAAAAATTGTGTTTAAAAAGTTAAAATAGATATAACTTTACTGAAATGCATTTCATTTGGCATTAATAACGACATATCTATCGTTAAAATCAGTAATCTTCTGTTTTAGAATAAAGGTCAGTAACTTCATAGGATATGCATAACATCATAGGTAACCATAATGAAAAAGAGGAGGCTCATAATGAATCGTTATTGCATATGCCATTGTATTTGTTGACAATTCTATTGTTGTAGGGTGGTATAGGTTATTGTGTAAAAATCCCTTTAATATTTCAGGAAAGTGAAGTCAAATTAATTAGTAAACCCATTCATCACTTGCTGATTGAAGTGATATAAAATGATTTTTAAGGTGATATTAACTTTTTAAAGTGATTGTTTGACTGATTGCTGATAATATGAATTGTGAAATGTTGAAAAGTCAAATATCTAAGGACATTCATATTATTATCATAAATTTAGATTCGACAAAAGAATCGTCTGATTATGAACGATAGTTTATTATTGGCTGTATTCGAGATGAAAGGACATGAAAAATTTCCATGAAACATTTAATTATTTGAATTTCTATGGAAAATTTTTTGAATAGTCGAATTTAAAAATTTTCATTGGGGTTTTTGATTTGAAAAAGGAAATAAAGGGTGAATAAATTATCAAGATTTTAAACTTGGGACCCCTAAGTGAAAGCATAAAAATTTCATACAAGTAGATATTTATTTCAGTATTTTATTTCTTATTTTATAGAAGGTTTTAAAAATGTAAGTTAATTTGTCTAAATTGTCTAAAAATGTTTATTTTTGTACCATATTATATTTAAAAACAGTAAAACGAAAAATTATGAAAGCGTCATAATATTTTTTCATTCGATTTTTTGTGAATTTGAAAATGATTTATTATACACTTAAATCATAAATTTTGTGGTAATACCCCAGATTTTTTTTTTTAAAAATAAAATCATTTTGTATTTTAATAATTTTTAAAGATACTTTAAGACAACTTTTTTTTTGCATAACGTTTGTTGTTGTTGTTTCTTATCCCACTTGGCTGGCCAAGCCCACGAGCCCATACGTACTCATGATTGAAGGGGAAGGAAGCAGCTTCTGTTGCGATGGAGCACCCGTAGGTAGAAGCCTGACTTTTGCTCCGTGACGCTCTTACAGTCATAGAAGACCGGGACCTACGGCTTAAAGTGGATTCCGAACCACTACAAACATCCATGGCACCGCCGGGATTCGAACCCGAAACCTGTGGCACCGAGCGCCAGGGCGCTAGACACTCGGCCATTCAGGTCCCAAATTTGCCAACGGCACGCGGTGTTCCCAGGTGGTCACCCACCCGAGTACTGACCGCGCCCAATGATGCTTGACTTCGGTGATCTAACGAGAACCGGTATATTCAGCATGGTACGGCCGTTGGCGTTTGTTTTGCATAACGTATATTTCCAAATATAAGCAGAGAATGCATTTTTTTTCTTCAAAGAATTTGTCAAAGTTCAAAACCCATACGTAAACCGAAATGCAACGTTGATTATTTACTGGATTGCATTATTATTTGTGTATATTTTGGTACTTCTGCTAACTGGACACAAATTTCGCCAATATTACAATTTTTTGACAACGAAGTAACAAAACAGCAAGATAAACAATTTCGAATGTAAAACGTTGCATTAAAATGTTCGTTCAAATAAACGTTCGAATGTAAAACAAGTCATTTTCATAAAATTGTTAAATCATTTTTTTTAAAGGAATCTTTTTTTTCACAAGCTTAAGAAATTTAAACTAAAGAAATAAAAGCGTGTTTTAATTAGTGATATTTGGTGTTTTATTAGAGAGTTTTTGCATACCGTACGTTAGTTACCGTAGGACGTCCGTTAGCTTTTTCTCCCTAGCGCGCATGCTCAGCGCACTAGGGAGAAAAAGCTAACGGACGTCCTACGGTAACTAACGTACGGTATGCAAAAACTCTCTATTATTTTCTTTCGTCTAACTGAAATTAATCTAAGTTTTTGCGAGATTAGCTAATTCGTATATAAGCTGAAACCTGTACTTTAGCTTTTACAAATATTCTAAGAAATTTCGACTTATGCGCTGAAATGTGAGATAATCTTACTTCACTATTATTTTTTATTCTTAACAATCTGTATATTAATAAGCAAGCTAATTACAAAAAAATAATAATAATCATAAATGCTTCGTAAAAAAAAATCATTAAAATTTTTCTGTAAGCTATAGTTGAAATCCATTACTTAGAATTTTCTAGGATTTGATTCAACAGTACCTGTTTAAATTTCAAAATAATTGACTTCTAAATAGTTTTAAGAGTGAATTATAAACTAATTAATAAGTAAAATTATATATTTTTTTAAAACTAAATTATATGAATTCAAATTAAATGTTGAATACAATTAATGTTGCTCAATTTGTTATAAGTATTAAAAATGTAAAAATATATTTAAATAAATAAATTATAATACATACATAAAATTTAGAAATGATTTTTGATCCAAATGATTTTTCTTTCTTGAAAAGCCTCATTTTCACCTTTAAAATAAAATTATCTTTGCTTTTATCAGATGATCTTTTAGAACAATTTTATATTAATTTTTCTTTTGAATTATTTTTTTTTACAAAATTATTTAATAATTACTCAATTATTTTATAAATAAATATTATATATAAAAAAAAAGCTTGTACAATACATGTAAACAAAATTGAAAATGATCAAGGACACGAAAACTTCAAAACAATATCCATATATTTTATGGGTAAAAAATTAAGCAATGTTGCTTTTTCAAGTGGGTGAGCGTTAAAAAAGTTTAAAAAATTATATAATAAAAAAAAATATGATTTTGTAATGTCTAGTATCTTATTCTTTGTATAAAGCTAAATTAATGAAATTAACTTAAATCACGTATTTATTTTAACTGGATTAAAAACTGGAAAACTGGATCTTTTGAATCTCATAAAGATTGAAACCTTGACCTTGAAAATTTTCCTATTTTGTAACAAGTTAAAAAAAAAAATACTCCTTCAATGACTATTATTACCTGTTTTAAGAGAGATAAAGAAAAATGAGGAAAAATAAATATCAACATAATTATACCTATTATAATACTGACCCATTCGATAGTATCAATGACGTAAAGCTATTCATCATTATTTGAAAAAAAGCATTCTTTTGTAGCATTCTGAAAACTTACTTTTTTATTACTTTCGATTTGCTTGAAATTGAATGTAGAATTAATCCTCTACAATACAACCTCATTAATTGAGGAAGGATATTTTATTTTAGTACATAAAGAGTGTAATGCAGGGGTGGCCAACATTTTTGGAAAGTTACTACTATCAGAAAAAAAAATTACGCGTGCCACTTCCAAATTTTCTAACATACTAAAAAAATATAAAAAGATGAAAAAAATGTTATTTATTGGCTGATTATGTGATTTTTAGCATTTTTTCCAAATAAGTCTGAGAATAATAAAAAATCTAAGATGAGAGCGAGAATAAGAAATGATAAGAGTGAGATAAGTCTGAGAATAAGAAGCAGATAATATATAAAAATTAATATAATAAATAACGTAAAAGTACAAACTTGAGTTTTAATGTTAATAAATACTTTTAAAGATTCAATCAATTATGTTATGTTTAAGTTATAAAAAAATGAAAAAAAAAAAATGTTATTTTGACTGATTATGGGATTTTTACGAAAATAGCATTTTTTTTTTTATAAGTCTGAGAAGTGGGGATTAAAATAATGTATAAAAAATAATAATGTAATAAATAAAGCAAAAGTACAGATTTAGGTTTTATTATTAATAAACATTTTTACATAAATACTTAATATTTAAAAAAAATTTTGCGTTTAAATTTCTCTATTGAATTAAACGTCAAATTATTTAAATTTCATTTTACTTTAATTAAAATTTTCCACTAGATTTTACTCTACTCTACTCTAATTTTACTCTAGCGTTAGTCACTCGGCCATCAAGCTTCTGCAAATGAAATAAATTCCTCATGATTGCTTTTCAGTGTAGTATAGTGCTGTAGGTCAGTAATTTGGATTTGGATTTCAGGTGGGTAGCAATTATAGAGAAATTGAAAAAGGATTTCTGAACAGATCAGCTTTTTTATTATCTTAAAAAATCATCAAACCTAACACTGAATAAATCCTGTAAATTAATATTAAATTTTTAAATCTATATCACATTTTGGAGCATTATTGACTTTTGTAGGTAGTTCCTGCATTAATATGAAACGATTTTGAAAAAAAGAGTTTAATACGAGACAAAAAAAGCAAAAGTGTGTTCACAAAAGGAGATGTATGATTAACTAGGAATAGGGAAGATGCCATGTTTTCCCTGTAATCTTGAATCTAGGAAACTGAAGCCATTGAGCTCGTCCCATGATCATTGATTTATCGCATCGTTGAACAGGTCAGGCAGTGAGTGCCCTTTGTGACTCTATTGTATTCAGTAGTGTATGAACAGGGTTTTTACGGATCTTGACAAAGTTCCTGAAGATGACATTATTGTTTCATTTTTTTTTTTTAATTTTCCATAATTCTTCTCGTGAAATCCCCCCGTGCCACGGGTTGATCATCCGTGGTATCAATGGGTACCATGGTATTAATGGGTTCATACGCAATAGTTAATTGAATATAAGATTCCTTTTAGATATTTTCGAGCCTTTCTTTAGACCAACAGGAGGATAGAGACAGTTTCATCTATTAAACTCGCTTCTTGAATTTTTAAGTAATAGAAACCTCATCAAACATTACTAGTTTAAAAATTTTATAGTTCAGCGTCAACTTTATTGTTGTGAAGTGTAAAATTTTTTTCTATCAATTTTCGCTCATTTTGTTTTGCGCAAGATTTCAATGTCGAGTAATCTGTCAAGTTTTTAATAATCGTGGCCTGATGGCCAAGTGGCTAGCGCTCTGGCACTCGGTAGCACAGGTTTTAGGTCAGAGTCCCCCATTGATATTGCAGTGTTTCGAAATCAACTTTAAACCGTAGGTCCCGGTCTAATATAATCGTAGAGCGTTGTGGGTGTAATGTTACTCACGCCCGTAGCACATCTTCAAGCTGCACGTGTTCCATGGGTAATTTAAATTAGTAACAGTGGAACAGCCCTTGCTTATGCCATAAAGATAGCTATCTCTGTATTGTCAGCTGCATTAGAAGTGTTTTTTATTAATCTCACTATTTTTTTAAAATGGGATGAAGTGCATAATAAGTTGTTCATTATCGTTAAGTTGCATTCTCACAAAATACTAAGATCACACGTTGTAGAAAGTCAGCCAAACAGAAGCCTAATCTCCTCCAAACTCAGATTTCCAATTGACAGACATTCTGTGGCATGCGATCTTAATATCAAGTGGGTGGTTAAAAGACAGATTGTACATGTTCTGAGCAGTTAAAAAGAATGCTATTACAAATATTGGCTTAGAAGAATTTTAACTTAAGACAATGTTATTGCAAATATCAATTTTATTTAAAACATGTAAGGTATGCACGACTCGTGGCTCAATTCCTGACCTGTGCCGCTGGTGAGCAATAAGACTGAGGTTCAATCCGCTGGCGGCTTCGTTGCAGACACTTTCTTGATCAAACAACGAGAAGCCTCGATGGTGTTTGTGATATTCAACATCTTGTTTGATAGGATCAGTCGTTTGGTAGGACTATCATTTCGTATTTTTCGTATTTTTTTGTAACTATTGTATCACATCGTTTGGTCACCCAGAAGAAGTTTTCCGGGTTCTCTTCCATACGATACGCAAATGCAGAGTTGTTCTCTCTAAAAGTACTCCCGGAAGGCATTGCTCTCCTTCTTCAGAGACACGAAGTAGAATCAGACTTATATCTGTGGGTGCTCCATCACAACAGAAATTGCCCCTTTTTCATGCATCTATAAGTAGACTACTCATGGGATGTCCCTCCCGCATTGCAGGACACTGAGGATTAGTCACAATAACATATAAGGTTGTGAGTCAGCTTTATATGTCTTATATGCTTTATATGATTTTTGAAAACTCAGCAAAAGCAAATATCTTTTATTTGTAGGGATCGATTTCCTTATATTTATAAGTACAGAATTAAATGAGTAATTCTGCAACGTTTGTTTTAAAAGGCATACAAATTAATTCTTTGAAATGCAGATCTAATCTAACTGAAAACTTATTTGGATAAAGTAGATCTGAAGAAAAGATAATTTATTTGGATACAATGATGACTTTTTGCAGTGATAGAATGAATGATTTTCAACACCTAGATTAAAGTAAAACATCAGTAATTGCAAATATCATCATCATCATCACAGCTCCAACGGTACGCCAAACTGCAGCCTACTGGCTGATTACTGACAAACAAACCTCAGCCTATTGGCAGATTTCGAGATAGGAGATATTTCTTTTTTACGGAATAGAGTTGTCAGCCCTACGTCCAAATGCAAATATATCTCCTTTAAAAAGTCGTGATAGGAATCTCTTTGCATCTTTTAGCCAAATAAACGGAATAATCAAAATAAAATAAGCATAAATGTTTCCTTAATTTGTCACTTTTTAACTCAAGAGTCATAGAAATTCATAAAGTTTTGAAAAATAAAATTTAGTATTTCTGTGGTTCTTTTTCTCTAAACCTTTTATTCAAAAGAAAAGGAAGCGCATTTTGCTTGTCACCAATTTTTATAATGATTATTTGTTGATACGTCTTAACCAAATCAATCGATATTTAATCTTAATTTTTCCGTAAAAACCAATATTTCTTTTAAAAACTTTTCTATAAATACTTTGCTACTAATTGAACTAATATTGATCACAATCGAACAGCTAGAATTGTTTTTCCTTCTTTTGAATTGTCAACGGAGATATCGTGGAAAGTGCATATATTGGCTATAATCAAAACACTAACTCAAAATTTTAATTCTGTAACAAAGCCACATAAATGGTATTTGAATCCTATCTGGAAACATGATTGAGTGTTTAAAAACTGTGAATTATTATTTTGTTTAAGTGCATTATTATTGAAAAATATTGAAAGATATTTTATATAATATGTTCAACAGTAAATAAAGAATCAACAAAATTCGGTCAGTGTTTCTATTTTGAATGAAGGTTATCTAATGTTATTAGAAAGGGTAGAGGTTTTTTGTATCACAGTTATCTTCTGGCAGAATGAGCTTTATTTTTTTCTTGCCGTTATCACACATTACACAAGATCTTTTGAGACAGGGTTGTGTGTATTTCTGATATTCAAGTGTGGCATATAATTGATACTACTCGTCCGCGGGCCGTACAAAACAAAATTAAATTATCTTTATATATTTATTTCTTATTATTATAATATACATAAATATATTATTATAATATACATAAATATATTATATAAATATGCATAAATATATTATATAAATATGCATAAATATTTATTATAATACACAATTAAATGAGTAATTCTTCGACGCCAGTTTTAAAAGGCAGACCAATTCTTCGAAATGCAGATCTAATCTAACTGAAAACTCATACTCAGGACACGGCAAACTCATTTACTGTATCCAAACTTATTTGGATACAGTAAATCTAAAGAAAAGATAATTTATTTGGATGCAATGATGACTTTTTGCAGTGATACAGTGACTGATTTCCAACACATAGGATAAAGGATAACATCAGTAGTTGCAAATATATCTCCGTTTAAAAATCGGTGATATGAAGGTGAATACTCTTTGCATCTGTTAACAGAACAAATGGAATAATCAAAATAAAATAAGCATAAATGTTCTTTTAATTTGTCACTCTTTAACTCATAAGGTTTTGAATAATAAAATTCAATACTCATGTGTTTCTTTTTTTTTCTAAACCTTTTATTCAAAAGAAAAGGAAGTGTATTTTGCTTGTCACCAATTTTTATAATGATTACTTGTTGATATGTCTTAATCAATTCTACCGATATTTAATCTTCATTTTTTCCCTAAAACCCAATATTTCTTTTATAAAAATTTCCTACAAATACTTTGCTACTAATTGAACTAATATTGATAAGAATCGAACCGCAAAATTTTTTTTCCTTCTTTTGAATTGTCAACGGAGATATCGCGGAAAGTGTTGATATTGGCTGCAATTAAAGCACTAACTCAAAATTTTAATTATTTTAACGGAGTCAACGGTATCGGTCGCATAAACGTTATCTGAATCATATCTTGAAACATAAATAAGTTTTTAAAAACTATGGATTATTATTTTGTTTAAAAGCATTATTATTAAAAATATAGACAAATATTCTATATATGATAGATTCAACAGTAAATAAAGTATTACATCATCGGCAAATGTTTTTTTTTTAGAATGAAGGTTATCTAGTGTAATTTGAAAGGGTAGAAGTTTTACGCTTCACCGTTATCTTCTTGTCGAATGAATTTTATTTCTTCTTGTTCCTCTCACTCATAATACAAGATCTTTTAAGACATTGTGCATTTCTGATATTCAAGGATGGCATGCAATTAATACTACTTGTCGGCGGTCCATACAAAACAAAATTAAATTATCTTTATTTATTTGCTATTATTTTTTTCTTATTTTACTCGGTAGACAGCAACATCTAGCCAAGTACAAGAACCCATGTGGTCTCATGGAAGGAAAGAAATGAGAGGAAGGGGGGTTGCAGTCTGTTGTGATGGAGCACCAGTAGGCAGAAGTCAAATTTGGTTCGTTAAAGAAGGAGGGTAGTACCTTACGGAATAACTCTTAGCGATAACTACCCCGCATTTGCGTATCGTATGAAAGAAAACCGGGAAAACTCCCATCAGGTAATGCGAATCACGAGGCAAGATATTGAACATCACAAATGCCATTGATTCTGCTCTTTTTTTGAAACAGTGTCTACAGCAAAGCCGCTTATTGAACCTCTGCCAGTGGATTGAACCTCCGCCCTAATGCTCACCAGCGTCGAGCGTTGCCCCGAGTCGGGCATTAGTTATTCTTATTAAAGTTATACATAAATATTATTGCATTAATTTCACTATTGTATTATACACTGATATTG
Organism: Caerostris darwini; assembly: GCA_021605075.1. Taxonomy (NCBI): domain Eukaryota; kingdom Metazoa; phylum Arthropoda; class Arachnida; order Araneae; family Araneidae; genus Caerostris; species Caerostris darwini. The sequence continues at coordinate 403,865 of BPLQ01006949.1, forward strand.
TTGAAATACATGTTTATTAAATATAATGATCTACACTCAAGAGCCAAAACATTATGACCACCTGTCAATAACGAGTTGGCCCACCTTTGGCGCGCAACACAGCTTCAACCCGCCTTGTCATGGATGCCACAAGTCCTTGGTAGATGGCCGGAGACAGATTGTACCAGACGTTTAAGCAACGGTCACGCAAATCCGAGATATTGCGAATTGGTCGTCTTTGAACTCTGCTGCCGTCCCAGGACATCCCAAATGTGTTCTATCGGATTAAGATCCCGTGAGTTAGGCGGCCAGGACATTAACTGGAATTCAGCATCATGTTCCTGGAACCACTCCAACACAATTTTATCCTTGTGACAAGGGACGTTGTCCTGTTGGAACATTCCATTTCCAGCTAGAAAAACATAGGCCATGTAAGGGTGCAACTGCTCCGCAATGATGTTCAGATACCCAGTAGCAGTCATGGTCTGCTCTACCACAACCACGGGTCCCAGAGACGCCCAAGAGAGCGTCCCCCAAAGCATAATACCGCCACCACCGGCCTGTGTATGACCTACTGTACATTGAGGGAGCAACTGTGCCATCATGTCGTCTACTGCTGGTTTCACCGTCATTCATCCATTTTGCATGAGTACTAACACCTGTAGATCGCGAACAACAAACGAGTCTGGCAGTTTCGGAAATACTTGTTCCGAGCCTTCGAGCCATTACAATCTGCCCTCTATCAAAGTCGCTTAGATCCGCAGCCTTTCCCATCACACACAGAAGTAAGTGAAAGAATGATTCTACAGATTCTCCAGCAGCAGTTAAATACCATTTCCACCTGATCACGTGATTTCCACGTCATCCAGGCGAGTTCATTGCAAAATGTAGGGGTGATCATAATGTTTTGGCTCTTGAGTGTATAATAATTAAAATTTAAATATATATCTATAATTTATTTAAAATTATATTATTAAATTTTAAATAGATATATTATATCTATATTATGGAGGTTTTATAAATGACAAACACACAAATACACACCCAAACCTAGTTCCCCCTACAAACCACACACAAACATTATATCTTTATATATAAAAATCTTCTGTGCACGTGTTTGTCACTGAACTCCTCCTAAACGGCTGGACTGATTTTGTTGAAATTTGTGTGTTTGACAAAACATGGAGAATGTGTTTAGCTATCCCCTTTGTTGTACGCCGCCCCAGATGGTGCTGCAATATATCAACTTCTGTACCATTCAACCAATCGCTAGAAAATTTTGTAATAATATGTATTATTATTATATAGCATTTCATCTTGCGTATTGTTCAAACGATATCCATGAAAATTAGTATGCACATATATTGGAACATGGAGAATACATTGGCGATTTGTAATTTTCTACAATGCATTTTTTTTTTGGCTGGACAACGTATATATACATGAGTATATATATATATACATATATATATATTATACGTATATATACATATTTACTATATGTAAATATTAAATATTAGTATAAATTTAGATCATAATTATATGAATACTAATGAAATAGACACCTTGTAGAAGCTCAACTCTTGAGTTTGACCACAGTATAACAACATGTCAGAGAATTTATATGAATTTTAAATGATGCTTTAACAAATATGTGGTCTGAATTAATTAAGGACACATGTTATATAATTCAAAGGAAAAATTTGCTAGAAATCTAAAGGGTATTGCTGTTTCTTTGCATGCAACTCTTTTTATAAACTAAAAGATCTTTTTTATCAACAGACTGTTCTACTATCAACTCTTGAACTTTATACTCCAAAATACAATGTTTTCATTTTCCACTGAAGGCCAAAAATTGTAGATATGAATTTTAAAAAAAAATATCACATGTTACATTTTCTGATACGCCCTTTAAATTGGAAATGTAATTATATCCTTTTATCTCCATTTTAAATAAAATATACGTATTCAATGTATTCTTTCCCTGTTATATCGCCGCAACCTTGATGTGACAGTTGCGATAATGCGTCGTTTCCTGTGAACGGAATCGAATAAAAAAATATTATTTAACAGTGCTTCGTAAACACGAGATATCATTTGGAATAAATGGATTCAAATCTAACTATAACATTTATTGGATTATTGTTCTGATTTTCTATTTCTTTCAGTATGGAATACATTTTTAAGAACAGGAAGGTAATATAAATAAAGGTAAATAATTAAAGATGGTAGTTAATAATGAAAAACAGCACAAAATGTATTATGTATGCAATACAAACGAAATTTTATTCTAGTTAGAGTGATAATGAACTTTACCAAACATATTAATATCGTTACCATTGTCATCTACAGTAAAGTAATAACAATGTAGTTTATTTTATCATTATTATTATTATTTTTTTTTGCAATGGCTTAAGTCAGTGGTCCCAAACTTTCTTGACTCAAAGCACCTTTTTTGAATTACGATTTTACCATACTACACTACTCTAAAAATATTACTAATAATAAGTAATAGATAAAAATAAATAAAGCTCTTGTACTTGCATTATTTAATATATTCTTACATTTAATTTTCATTTCATTAATATTAAATTAATGATTAATGGAATAAATGAGTCTGCAAATCACTGCACTTGGCCATTCTCATTTCCTTTTCCACGGTGGTGTTTGCTCTGTACTTGCTCTTCACCATAGCAACCGCCGAAAAGCTAGTCTCATACGAATAAGAGGTTGAAAATGGAATTAAAATCCACTCAACTTCATTACTAAAGGGAACCAACTTTAATATTTTTTGGATACAACTGTACCACAGAAAGCAAATATTATGCGTTTTGTTTTCGTAGCAATTCTGTTTTTGATAATAATTCTTCGACTTCAACAATCCCTTGCGTAGATAATAATTCTCTTATTATTGCAGCAGTTAAATGCAGAAAGTCAGATTTGGAGATAACTCTCCGACAGAACTTCGATCTGTTAAGTTTCTCAACTTTTATTGGAAAACTAAAAAAATTGCTAATGCATAATATAGATTTTGATTGATCAGCAGTAAAATTCTCGTTTAGCAGATGATCAGGTTTCAGTTTCATAAAAGTTTTAAGATGGCTTGTTATTATAGGCAAGCCTTTGTGCATTTTAAATGGTGACATCATGTTTCATTCTTTGTTATTATCAGATAATATTAAATCCTGTGAATTCCTCAAAAACGACATTAACGTGACAACAATCCAGTCTTCGAAGGTGATTTGGATGAAGATCGTAGGGTAGGAGAGGCAATACAAAACGAGTTTAGTGAATTTAGGTCTTCACTGTTCCACAAGTGAAGAAAATTATTTACATGAAATAGAAAAAAAATATTTGGTTCCGATATTGCCTGCCCTACATGTAGTTCAATAAAAGAATCTGGATTCAATCACTAGAATTCGCGGCAAGCACGACAAACACGGGGATCAGAGAACTAGCATTGTTAGTAAGAACATTGTAGAACTTTGTTAGTAAATCCAAAAATATCTTAATAAAACAGATAGATTTTGGTTTGGTTTGTCGTTCTACGATCATTTTGTGCACACTTTAGGCAAATTAGACCAGGACCTACAAAAACAGGACAAATATACATTGATAGTCAAATCAACATTTTTCTGAGGAAAAAAAATGGCAGAAGATAAATATCATCATAAATACGAATTAAAGCCTATGTGAAATGTAATAACAAAAAAATGCGCAAAACGCATGAAGACAATGAGTTATAATCAGCGATGAAGAAAATGTTCTTTAATCATAATAGAAAAAGAAAAAAGAAAAATAAGTTAACAGTAAGGAAAATAAGGAAAAAGAAATAAGGTGATAATAAAAGAATGAAAAGAAAGATCATTGGGTTTCTCCTAGTGACTGATACTAGAGGAGATCTAATATCTACATCTACATATCTAAATCAGATATACTGCTAAGGGACTGTTTTTAAAGATTTTCCCTATGATCCTTTGATGTTAATGCGTGTTAAATGAGTTTCAATTTCGTCATTGCAGTTTATTCGTATATTGGAAAATTCATTAAAATTTTTTAATCTTTTTTCAGTTTTTAGTACATTGTTTTTGATCAACTATACAGCACATAAAAATTTATGTAAATCGAATATTATTTTTACGGCTTTTGCTATATAAACTAATTGGGTTTCAGAAAAGTCCCTTGCCCATTATCTTTTTACTCATAAAATTATGAGCATTGCTTTAGGGAGCGGGTGTGTAGTTTCCTTCATCACTTGTTTTCGTATCATTGATCAGTGTTTTGTTTCCTTAACCATTCTCAACGTTTCTTATTTGTTTATTTTTAAAAAAAAATCTTTCGCGTGCAATTCTTATTGATTTATTTAAATTTCTTTCACGTGGCTCATAACTATATAATTAAACAATGTACAAATGTTCTAAAAGGTCTGGTAAAAGCAAAGACAATTTTATTTCAAACTGAAAATAAGATTTTTAAGGAAGGAAAATCCTGTAGAATTTTATAGTTTTTATTTTTTAAGATTGCTGTTATGCGTTTTGTTCTTTGTTAGATTCTAAATTTCATGGGTAACATTCATATCGGCTCAGCCGATTATTTTCGTTTTGAATAAGAAAATTATCTTTTTCAGTTTTTATTTATTTATTTTCCTTGAGTTTTTAAAGTTACTGTAATGTTTCACAATTATTTATAATATACACTTTACCAATAATGCTTATTTTTAATCTGGTAATTTGATAATGTATTTCTCAGTCAAATTTCTTTGAAATACACATAAGAAGAATGTAACCTATAATCTAATGAAAATTCTATGAAACAAGTTGAGAAGCATCTAATGATTCTTGTGAATTCCTCATTTTGAATAAAAAAAAGTTTTAATGTTTCTTAATAATCTTTTATCTCTAGGAGACAACTATTATTAAAATTAACTATAACTTCTCCATTTACACCAATGTTTGTAACTGAACTCGTTTTTATTTACTCAGATTTATAGGTGTATAAAAAAACTTGGCTAACACTGCAATTCCTTAAGTACGATTTAAATTCTCTCATTATTTTCAAGAATAATAAGCTCTTTCAGTATTTCCAGAACTATATGATCTCGAGACTTACGTAAAAAATTTCTAATTCCTTATGTATTAAAAAAGTAGATAGTATAAAAATGAAATTATATTAAATATGGTCCTTGACAGGTATAGAATTTACTGTTTAATTTTTCAACTTTAACATACTCCATCGATAGAATATCATGTTATAAAGGAAAAAATATTGTATTAAATATATTAAAATAATTAATCAAATAATGATACCATACTTATATTATAATTGGCCAAATCCCAAAATAGGGACCGTTGACATTTCACGACTATTTTGTGGAGTCAAATGTGGAAACTCTGGTTTCTTGTACTTTTTGCAATTTACTTCACTTACAATTGCAACCGTTACTTGTTGTCTATGGCCAAATGAATTTTTGACTGCAAATCACAAAGGCACCTACTCTGCGATTCTACCCTATAATTTAAATGGGACATTAATGCAATGGTTGGGCTGCTTTTAAGAATTTTTTTTTAATATAAAGCAATTTTTGAAAATCTTCTCTATATCAGACATTTTAATCCTTTAAGCTTACTAGTGCCACGCTAGAAGATACAATGTTTAAAAAAAATGTCTCTGTAAGCACATAAAATAGTTTTAATGTAAAGCAGTAAAAACGTGAATTAAAAAAATAAAATATACTTTTTTTATAAATTTTTCTCATATAAAAGAAAAAGCAGTAAAAAAACCAGTCTTAATATCCACCATGGTAAATAAATTGCTTTAACATATTTCATTTAATTCCAGATACATTTTTTTTTTAAATTTCAGCAAGTCCTGAAATTTTAATTATTGAAATAAGAAATATGATTGAAGATGAAAATAGAAGTGCAGATTAAAATAAAAAAAATAAAACTATATTAATTTATATTTTTATATAATTATAGTAGCCCAAAGACCATAGGTACAGTTTGCTCCTGATTATTAAGATTTATTTGTTTATTTATTATCATTTTGAATTGTTATGAGATAGTAGCAAAACTTTAAAGAAATTTACTAAAATGAACTGATTTTTATTTAATGCTTTTGGATTTAAAATTGAAAATTTTTTATCTTTGTTTAATTATATCTGTGATAATGGTTTTCATAATCACAATCATTAAGTAATTATTGTTATTATTAATTTATTATTATTTGAAATTATCTGTTATGTAACTATTTGGTAGGAAATACATTATAATTAAAGTTTGTATTCATCAAAAATTCTACCATGTTATTTCATAATTTTATTTTACTTTAGGTGATTTATATTTTGTCATTTTTTGAAATTTCCTTGCTCCAAATTTTTTGCAATTTTTGCTCCTTGCAATTTATGAACTAGGACTTAAGAATTTACAAGAGATTGAATATTATTCATCTAAGTTCACTGCTCTTTGTAGTCCTTGTATGCTCTAATGTCTCTAAAGACGATACCGAAAATGAAGGGGGTTAAATTTACTCTCACATAATTAAATAAGAGAGTTCAGGACGTCCAGATAGAGAGCACGTAGGCTGTTCTATGAATCTCGGCTGTTAATATCTTGCGGAGAAAGAATCAAGCACCTATAAATTGCAATACGCTGACGTCCGCGCTCGTAATCGGTTACAAACGAGGATGTTACTAGTAACTTGATACATTAAATCGAGTATCCGTTCTGATGTAATGGGAGGCAGGGACGTCACATTCGTCATGTGCGTGGTGCTCCTTTTTCTTCCTTGGACGGAGGATGTCGTGTTGCGTTGCACGCGAGCAACCCAGAAGGTCAAACATGAGAACCCTTACTATCTTAAAAGCTTTTGGAGTGGAACAGAAAGTTGAGCAGTTTCGTCCATGTTGTTTGTTTTGGCTCACCATAGTAATAGAATGGTAGTAAACCACGCTTCAGAGGTTTAGTTAAGTTTGGGAGAACATTTTGAACGTGTGAAGATGAAGTGTTTGTGCATGATTTCTTAATTCGAATGCAAATGAAGATATTTTACTTCCTTATGGATTTAATGTTCCACAAATTTTGATTTTTTGCTTCTTCCTTAGCTTTTTCACAATTAAGTTAAGGATTATAATCATTTTGAATATTTTAATGCATCCAAATAACAAGTTTCTTTACAATAAATATACAAATGGGTTTATTATGGTCTCAAACTTAATTCATCAATTGTAATTAATAAATCAATCTAATATTTAAATGATCAATTTCACTAAAATGGGAAACATATCTTTATATCACAAAGATAAGTTTAAAGAAACAATGTCTAAGAAATGTTAAATGTTCTTAGACAATAATGTCACAAAGATTTCTATAATTTTCAAGTTAAGTTTCTTTAGTTTTTTTGTTTTTTTTTAATTTACGAGTTTCTTTACAATAAGTAGATAAATGGGTTTATTATACTACGCAAACTTAATTTATCAATTGTAAGTAATAAATCAGTCAAACATTTAAATCTTCAATTTCACTAAAATGAGAACGTATTTTTAACAAATGTTTTTAGACAATAATATCACAAAGATTCCTTAATTTTTTTTTAAATTTACAATCTTCTTTACAATAAGTATATAAATGGGTTTATTATGCTAACAATCTTAATTTTTTAGTTCGACCATGACTATTACCACCATTCACATAGAAACTTTCTGTTTAATCTCACTTGTGAAATATCGAACGCAGCCATCCTGGCTCGGTAGCCCAGAACTCTGTCCATCAAGCCACTAGGTTTCCTGTCTGGAACCTAAACAATTAACCAAATAGAATTAGTTTTATTTTCTAAGATAACTTAATTATATAACTTATTATTATTAAATAAATTCCTTTACTGTAACTGTATTCGCAATCTTATAATTAGCTTTGAAATATAAAAGTTATTTGAAAGCATTTACGTTTTATTTCTAAATATGCATACATTTTATTGAAGAATGTAAACCTTTTTTCCCCTTTACTGCTAGCAAATAAGGATGAAGCGATACACGTTTAATATCATGATATACGTCAGAAATCGAAAAATTCCAACAAAATATGTATAATTATACACAAAGCTGTAAACATCCTGCTTTCAAAATAAAGGGATTATAAATCATTCCTTTATTTGTTCCATTCATTCAAGATTAGCAATTTTAAAACATTCTGTAGTTTGTATTGGTATATTTATTTTAATAAACTTTACTTTTATTTGTAAAGCTCATTTCATTACATAATGTTAGATTATTTCTTTTTCCGGAATGATATTTAATGAAGTTTATTAAAAGGGGTAATACATATTGGTTAAATGCATTTTGTTATTATTGGATTAATTATTGGTTAAATATTCTCCTATTCAGAGAAAAGATAAGACACGAGCGTCTTTTTTAAAGTATTATCCTCAAAGAGTATTATCCTCCTTTTACAAAAATTATATCTTCCTTTTGCAAATGCTAATATAATATGCATAAAAATCCCCAATTTTCATTTATAAAAAATATAGGCAGTTAAATTATTGTGATATGGTTTTAATTTACTTGACTTGTAAATAACGCTTTATTATTTTAGTATCAAAAGATGCTTAAATGTCCCTTTTTTTCAAGAAGGTTTTTATATTCAAATGCGAAAATGCTTTTGTATTTTTTAATTATATCTCTCACTATAAAATATTTTTCTTTCTTCAAGTTTTTCTTAAATGTCAGCACATACTTATAAAACAGCGATTTAATTTAAACAGAAATGTTTATGTTCTTTTCGTAAATGCAATTTTCATTTATAAAAAAATACAGGCAGTTAAATTAATATTTTAAGAAATAAAATATGCTTGATTAATTAGTGTACAAAATCATTCATTGAATACGTTAAATAACTAAACACAAAATTAAAACTAAATGTTTTCTCTAAACTTTCATTTCCTTAAAATTTAATCTCTAAAATGTGATATTAACTACTCATTGTTTGTTTCATATCTTCTACAACTGTACACTTTCTTACGTAAATATCAATCTAATCTTTTTTGCTAACATAAACTTATCTACTCCTGCTGAAAGGTCATTTTATAAGAGTTTAAATTTAGACTAGTCTCTTAACACAATTTATTACGTTTGAAAAAGGTTTTTTTCTATTCGATTAGCTCATGTGTTTTATATTATATAACACAAGTTTTAGTTTATTTTTTTGGATGAAAAGTTCATCTTTCCGGTATATTTATTGTTACTATTTATATGTTTCTCAAAATGGGATATCTATGCAAATTTTAGGTAATCCATATGTGGATTCAAATAATTTATATTTCTTAATTTTTATTTATTAATGAAAAGAACAAGAATGAATACTTGAATATAAATAATTTATGATTTCTGAAGAACAAATCTTTGGTGTGGATTTCATGTAAAAAAAAATTCTTGGCAAGATTTCTTAAAATTTATTATGATAATTATGTCTTCGATTGTTCATAACTTATTCATAAGAGAAAATACTCTTTGAACTGGAGAATTAGTGTTGGATAGACATACAATATGTTATTATACGAAAGTTCATATGATTCAAATTATCGTTGTGAAAGTGTTTGAACAATTCCTGCCGATGACTTTTGGTTAAAAAATTCCCATCCCTTTCTGCGATATATTGTACTTAGAGATAAGTGAATACTGATGAAATGCTTCTGTACCTTGGTTATAAATGATAAATCCTTCTTCAATTAATGCATCTAATATATTTTTTCTTCCTAATGTAGGTATTTTGATTAAATTCATCAACTCAAACATTTCTAATTCTTAGAGCAAAGTCCACTGCTCCAAATATTCTTTGTTTATTGTATAGAACTCAACTGCTGTAGTTTCATATATTCCTTATTAACACCACAACAGCCACTTTCTTGCGATTTTTAGCTAGCTGGCAGGCCTTTGACGTCTCAGAATTATTGCGCTTGCACACATGCTGTCATCACAGCTCAGTAGTATTATCAGCTAAGTATAAACTCAGCGAGTTTTAGTACATTTTTAAAATTTTTATCGTGGCTTGATCTTTTTGAAAAATGGACGTTTTGGCATACCGCAACTGTGCTTGGGGTCAATAAAATAAACAATATACACTCATATACATAAATTAAGGATAATGAAGTTCAGGCAAAGAAAGAGACAGAAGCAAAACAAATTTGACTTATTTGTAAAGTCTATTTATTAAACAAAAGATAAAGAGCAAAAAAGATGCTATATGTTTGACATAATTAATAAAAATTGCGATTTTTACTCCCTGGAGCAAATTTCAAAAAAGAACCTATTTACAAAAAACAGTATAACATGGTTAGTATGATGGTTAATATGGAGTATGTCTCCCGGACGATGCAATACAGGCCTTACAACGCCTAGGCATTCTGAGTATCAAATTATCAATCTGATCTTGGGGAATATTACACCACTCATCAAGCAATGCTCTCCGAAGTTCCGGTTGACAGGTGGGAGGGGGTTGACGGGCTGCAATTCGTCGACGAAGTATATCCCACACATGCTCTATTGGATTCAAGTCCGGTGAGTATGCTGGCCAATCCCTACGGGTGATATCCTCCAATTGAAGGCATTCGTCTACAATGTTTGCACGGCGAGGACGGGCATTGTCATCCATAAACAGAAATCCAGCATCTATGGCGCCCCGAAACAAACGTACAGGTTGTTCCAGAATGGCATCCCGATAGATGTGGCCTGTCATCATTACACTCTGAACATGCAGGTCAGTTCTGGAACCAACAATAATTCCTCCCCAAACGAGCCATCCTGCACCACCGTAACGGTGTCGTTCAATGGTGTTCTCTTGGTGGTAACGGGTACCTGGCGCTCTCCATATGAAAGTCCGGCGAGAATCAGACTGCAAACTAAACCTGGACTCGTCGGAAAACATCACACAAGACCACTGTTGCGGTATCCACAATGCATGCTCTCTACTCCAGGTTAATCGCAGGCGACAGTGAGTTGCGGTAAGTGGAACACATCTGACGGGCCTACGAGCCTATAGATCAATGTGCCCTAAGCGTCTGTACACGGTCTGCCTTGAAACTGTCGTACCGGTAGCTGAAGAGAGGTGACGAGACAGGTCTGATCCTGTGCTCCGTCTGTTTCTTTTGGCAGTAACTGCTAAATACCGGTACTCATTTGGCGTTGCAACTCGGGGGCGACCTGTGCTGTAACATCTCCTCACATTACCATCATCTTGGAATCGTTGCCAAAGCCTGGAGATGACACTCTGGGCGATTCCAAATTCCTCGGATACTTACAGCTAGGTACGTCCACATTCCAGTCGTCCGATAATTCTACCACGTAAAAAAATCATCCAAATGCTTCCTTTGTGCCATAACTATGCGGTTATTGCACTGAAAGACTTTTAAAGCGCTTGTGAACAACTTTACTTCTTTGCAACCATTCCTTATATACCCCTCTCTTACACTCTCGTCATTGTGACGTACTATCCGCGCCATCTGGTGGTTTCCTATAATTTGCATATTCTTCTTCAAGATGTGTGTGATAATTCTACAGGTGAAATTTTTATTTTAGAGTTCAATTTCTGTGTGATTCTGAATTATTCTTAATTTATGGACATGAGTGTAATAAAGAGGCAATACATTCACACTGGGATGTATGGTTATGGTGTATGATATATGGTTACGTTAGGCATATATACAAAGGAAGTTCTGAAAAGCGTTTTGGTTATTTATAATTATTTTTGTTAACTTATTATAAAATTTATGAAAGAAATGCTTGATCACAATATTAAATTCCTGCATTGATATTAAATCTCACAAATAATTTTAAAAAAAAGCTGAAAGCGTAACGAACTTAAGTTGCATTAACCGATGTCGAGGATAAATTTTACTAAGAAACATGCATTTTTTCAAAAAGATTTTTAATCAAAATGGTAATTGAACACGTTATACTTCACGATACGACAGAGAATAGGCATTTATAGTTCGCATCCTTCTTTAACATCGTGGGGCACATAACGTTTTCTCTTACTGTTTCATTATAACTCTATTATCATTGTATCATTTTCAGTAAAAATGTGTCATATAAAACATAATTTATACCTTTCAAGACGCGTTTTTATACTAAATTATTAGCCTTACATCACAATGGGGTCAAATGAAATCGCTTCTAATGATTTTCAACTAGTTTAAAAAGTTTATTTCTTGTTCATTCGTAACAGTTAAATTGAAAAATCTTTTATGCTGACAGAGAGTGTCAGTAGATTTCACTTTCCTTGTGTATGCAGGTTCATTAAATGTGTTGGACGGAAAATTCTCTGCAGACTAGAGACAGAAAATGTATCGATCAAATGTATCGATTCCTAAAAATCGTGATTGGATCACTTACTATTAGGGATTGCAATATCGGTATACCTTGATACCGAATACCGGTATTTTGAGCCATTTGTACAACTTTGTGATACCGGTATTCACAAGTTTAAATACCATTTTTTCGGTATTTACTAGAAATTTAGAATTCTTATCTGTGAAATTTTTATTCTCATCTGTGAATTCTTATTTGAAAACTAGAAATTCTTATCTGTGAAAACATGGTTGTAGTTGTGAAGAAAGCGTGTAATATTTCGATATTTTTTTAAATTGATGAGTTTATTATTCACATTGTATTTGTATATCCTACTTTAGAGTTCAAAATATTTTTCAGATTTATTATATATATACTCATAAATAATACCCCATAATAGTGAATAAGAATTACTTTAAAGAACATAAAAAATCAGTTGATAATACTTCTGTTTGGTTTCATTATTTATATGATGAAAAGAATATGGTGGCACAATGTAAAAAAAGTTCAAGAGTTATTAAAGTGAATGGAAAAAGTACAAACTGACTCCATACATATTTAAAAACGAAACATGATACACATTTGTCAAAGAGGAAATAATCTAATTGCAATGAAGATACAAAACTTAAGCACAGTTTCTAAGCCCAAGACATCAGGGATTTTAGATTATTTTGAAAAGAAAAAGATAATTTGAATGAAATTATAAGTAAAATAACAGCATTAGATGGTTTGCCATTTCGAGTGTTTTTTTGGGATATTTACATTCTCTAATAAAACTGGCAAAATAAAACAAAAAACAAAAAAACAAAAAACACCACCTGTGTTTTCTTTCTTTTTCTAAAATTTCTACTACCGTTATTAAAACCGGTATCCCGATATTAATATCTAAATAATACCGAATGTCGGTATTAAACTTTTGGTCCGATATTGCAATCCCTACTTACTATCAGAGAGATTCACAATCAAGTAATTTTCTGTGTTTACTGTCATTTAGTCATGTGTTGATTTTAATCTTTACCATATTAATTATATCCTTAGACATTGTAGAACATTGTTTTGTATATAATTCTAAAAAAGTGCAATGTTACGATATATTTTTTTAAATAACGTTGTTAACTGATGAATATATGAATATGAATACACACAAATTTAGAAGTCTATATGAAAACAGGAAAATGGAGGAAGTGGAACATTATCATATTAATGTTTTGGCAATTTTTCCCTTAAGTTGAGGAATCACTTCGTGGAATATATAAATATTCATCCAAATCACCAACAATAGCAACGTAACGAAATACAAATTTTTGTCACGAATATCATGACATTTTTAATCTGCGTGCACATTTTACCTGAAACTCTACTAAAGGAAAAACACTATTTTTTATTTAAGTATTTCTATTGAGGAAAAAAAAAGTTTAAAGGAATAACAACTAATTTTTTAAAAAGTATTTTAAAAAGTTGAATATTTCCCCTCTTTAAATTTAAGTAAGATAATCTAATTATAACTGTTATGTATGAAAATGTTAGCTGATTTATAAAGTTATACTATAAAATTTTGACTGACTATTTATTGTAAAGTAAGATTTAGAAAATCAGTTCTTGTTAACTTTATAATTTACTTGTAAATTCATGTATCATTTTCAAGCCATATATAATTTGTTATATATGATTTTATTTTTAAAAAGAACATTGCAGTTGTTAAACAAATTTCTAATTGTTTGTTATTAGAAAGCAAGTGGATAATTGTGATAGGGATATGTAATGATAATAATGCAGTATGTATGAGATTTTGTTTGTTTAAAACTTCTTATTCAATTCCTTCTATTAGCTCACATTCTCCCTATATATATCTTGTTCAAATTTTCAATCGTTAATAAAATACTTTTTATTCATTCACTCAAGTTCAAATACATTTTTTTTTGAACTTGTGGTGGATCACACTGGATGTTAATACGTTTTTTTCAAATATTAATTCATTAATTAAATTTAATTAATTAATTTTAGTATTTTTATATTTAAATTGCATATATATATCAATAGATGGCGCCAGATAAACTTAACAAATGAATGAAAATTAATTTTAAAGGACTTTCTGCAATAGAGTGAAAAAAAAGTAGGAATTGACTTTTTTTTTTATATTACTTGTTTTATTTATTTACATTCACCATCATTCTTTTAGAAATATGTTCATTTATTTTATCAAAAACATCGATTATTTATGTAAAACAATTGGTATTTGTTATCTAAATACATTATGTTATAATTTAAATTACTTCAAAATAAGAAAAGAATTGCGCAAAATAATTCTGTGTGCTTTCTGAATTCATATTATTTACCAAAATGAAGATTAAATGCAAAAACTTATCTTTTGGTAAAATGCAAACAAATGCTACCCAAAATTAGTAAGTAAATTAAAATTAGTAAGTAAATGGCTTTATAAATTTTTTTTTACAGATGTAAAAAAATTATGTGTTGTGAAAAATCCAATGTGTATGATATCCCTTCATCATTGTTATTTTTTAATGTTTTTTATAACTGATGCAAACAAATACTACCCAAAATTATTCAACTTCAATAAATGCACGTTTTATTTTATTATATTCCTAAAGTAATGATAGGTATAGTATACTAGCCTAGTATTAATACATGAATGAAAGTTTATTTTAATTTCTGGTATCTTTTTCAGTTAAACAATTTAGACATATCAGATAGAAACTATTCTACTTTATGAAACAGAGTAATTAAAAACAGATTAAAATGTAACAGAAAAGAAATTATCAGTGATGACAAGAATGTCACAAAGATAGACTTTTCTGATAACGCAGGAAAATTGAGACATACTTTAAAAGATTATTTTCTGAATTTACCTTTGATTCTTTATGGAAATTTTTAATAATAAAATGAAATGCAGACATCTGATAAAATAAAGATTAAAATTTATGATATTATTTTACTGCCTTACTTGTGGTTCAATATGGTAATATAACTAAAAGACGGAGATTTAATTCCATACAAGGAATGCTCTATAGACATTGCTTTAAAAAAAATAATAGACTAGACATATGCTTTTTTTTTGTTAGATAGTTCTCGATATCACTGACAATAGGACTGCTTGGATATTTTCCGGGTTTACTGCATTATAATAGTTATACGTATTAGTCTGCCCAGAAAGAATTACTTTTTTTTATGTCCTTTTAAAGGATGACATTAATACAATGAAGTTGTATGAAATATGTATCACATAAAGATTTTAACAATATAGCTACTTTTCCTGGTTTCAGGTTTGTCGGTTAAATTGAAACTGTATCATTTTCTTTCTTTTCATAAAAATTAAAACACATTTATGCAAAATTTAAAGGAGAACAAACAGGGAAGTTAATAAGAAATATGACCATTTTGCAAGCCAAGCTACTACCAATACTCGCTGCACGCTACTTGTATCACTATACAATTCACAACAAAAAGTTCTAAGGTGTATCATATTCAAATTATTAAAGACGTGAAATGTGCATAAGATACAGATAAGAAACTTATCCTTAAATACTTTTATAAACATAAATATGAAAAGGTGGAACGGCAAAACTACATTGGCAGATTGAAAAAAGAACACAATTTTTTTTTTAACTATGCAGTGATCGGTTGTGAAAAGATGTTGTCTAGAGAGTTCGTAAAAACCGATATATATATATTAGTAAATCCTGAAGAAATTAATTATAACATTTTAAGGATAATTTTATCAAGGAATACGTACTTTGAAGATATTATAAGCCATGTTATTTCCGCTCGATAGACAGCTGAATCTAAGTCAAAGGCACATCCAGCAATGTCTACCAATAACAACTTTCCATTTAGAGCCGACAAGGTATACGATTAAAGAAAATCGAGTTAGCAATGCAAATCTATTTTATAAGGCAAAAATCGAGTCACGTGATAGAATCTCATATTGTTAGTACGTAAGTTCGAATGTTAGACATGAGTAATTTAAGACCCGTTTGCGAGTTCGAATCTAAGACTTGAGAAAACAAGGATAGTATCTCTAAGTGCGCTTATAGTGTAGGATTCATAGGAGGTAGATGAGGTTTTGAGAAACGGACCGACTCGTAATAATTGACTGCATGCTGTTATTATTGGATTAAAACTTTTTGTTTGCCACTACTGTCGAAATGCTGTTTAAGGTTTACTTAAATGATGATGAGTAGAACAGAGCTTCTGAGCTTCTTGATAAAGAACACTCATCGGACTCTCCTGACAAACTAGATAATCTTATTAATGATTAGAAATGCCATAGGATAATCAAAATCAGTGAAGAATTGACTAGAGCTAATATACTATGTCAGTCATTGTTCCATTATTTACCAACTTTGGACCATCATTGAGCGAGACCATCTCAAACTCAAGTGGTATGAAGAGAATGTTATTGCCGCCCAAATTGAAGTGAGTCAGCTTGAAAATGGCAATATCTATAAGAATAATTCTATTATGAATGGCAATAAGCGTAATGGTGTTCATGTGGATTTTGATAATGTTGAAAATGATGTGTTTCAAACGCACAATAAAAAACTGACGGCTAAGATTAATTTTTCTAGAAATGCTATCAATGCATCATCTAACAATAATTCTGTCGATAATTTGAATGTTGATGAGAAGTAGTTTCAAGAATTAGGTTCGAACTCTATTGCTAAAAAATTATCACTTATTATATTCAAATTTGCCGAAACCCTTAACGAAATGCTAAAAAAATTCGATGACCTCTTTGAAAATAAAATAATATTTAAAATTGATGGCGGGTAATAATTCAGAACAACGCAGATAAATCGCAAACTATCTAAGTAAAACTGGTATAGAATATTTTGTCATCACTCCCAAATCACAAAGACCACTTAAAAAGGCAATCAATAGTACCTACATAAAAACTGGTGATAAAGATATAAAGGGCCAATTAACTGGAATGGATTTTGAAGTAGAAAAAGATATTCAACTGATAAGGCAAAAACCAAAACAAAATTTAAGAAAACCAGGCAGTCCCTCCTCATTTAACAGATAGCTTTTACAAAAACGCTGAAAATTTTTTATTTTTAAACTCGAACTTCTTCTATTTTTCATTAATAACAGAAAAGTTAAACACATGATCCCTAACTTTACAATGCTTTAAGCGTAACACATTTCATCACAACACTAACAACAGCATATTCAAAGCTCTCTGCTTAAAATGCTCCCATGAATACTGCCATAGAGAGTGCCCTTAAAAAAAACTCTCCCTTTGATTTAATTGTAAAGATACTGGTCATGTAGTGACCTGGAAAAATTGTCCTACATTCCCCAAGATAACACCAATTCCAGATAGAAAATATTAATATAGGCAAGCTGCTTTCGAAAATATACTTATGCCAGACAGGTTACACCGAATATCAACTATGCCTCAATCCTCAAGAGCCTTAATTCTATACCAACTACTGCAATGATTTCCACCTATCCCATGATTTCCACCATGGCCATCAGGTCTTAGAACATCCAAACGTGCAATTTGTTTTCAGCCACCTACTACTGCATTCCTGATACAAACGTTAAATCAAGGTATAATTGCGATATTTAAAACATAAATTAATTTAATTAAGGAAATTTTCAATTATGGATTATATCAATCAAATTGAATTTGTATTAGCTGAATTAAGACTATTAACTTTGAATGCATACTGGAAAGCTGTTTGGCCAGAATGTATTAAAAACAAAGATGTTCTCCTTACTAATATGACCGAACTTTTATCATAACATTGGAACATGCAACTGGCGGAGAAAGATTAGATAATCTATCATTTGAAGGTATCGATGAATTATTAGTTGATAAAGCCTTAAACGAAGATGAAATAATAGAGGTTGCCCTTGAGATTCCTGTTCCTAAAGAACGTAGCGATAAAGACGAAGAAAATCCTGTTCTAAAAGCAGATTTACTTAAAGGTTTTGAATTGGTCACTAAAATGGGTAATCATTTTTTAAACATGATCCTAATAAGGAACGAAACGGGAAGTTTCAACGTGATCTGAAATGAATAAAGCTGTCGTACAGAGAATTATATAATGACCTAGGCAAAACACAAACACAGCGATTAATTACTGAATTCGTTCTTAAATCCACTGAAACATCGGCACCACAAGAGGCTAATCCAAATTTTGTTCAAGAGATTACAAAAGAATTTCCCCAGTGGAGCATGAAGACGATAACCGAGACATTTCTAGTGATAGTAGCCATATTGCAGTCTTACGCAAACATAAGCTTTTATTGTCAAAAAGTGAAAACGAATTAAATGTTTTTATATGTAACATATTATTTTGCCTAATTTTTGTATTCATGAATTAGTGGCATGTTTTCTTTCCTTTTCAAATGGTAATTTATTTTGTATTATGTATGTGCAATCTTTATGAAATAAAATGTTTAAGATCCTAACATGAAAACTCATGGTTAGTTATATTATTTTGCTGATTTCTTACGACCGAAACCAATCTTCTATTTTTCCATACATGCAACCTATTTTTTACGCGAATTTTTTTACATTTCTTCGGGAAGGTATCTATATCCCCATCTAGGTATCTCGGAAGGTATATATATATATATATGATGAGATATTTAAAAGAAACTATAACTCTTAATTCCTTTTTTCTATATATCTATGAACATTAAGCCATAGATTTATATTTTACTTTATATGTAAAGGAGGAGATGGAGATCACTTCTTGACCAAAGTTATTTGCTAATCTGTGCAATTTACTACTAAACTGTTACTACTACTAAACTGTTCTATTTACTACTACTACTAATAAATGGCTGACCAGACTACGATAAAAAATTCATCTGATTGGGTGGGATTATTCCCCGTTGTAAACCTATCTGTGTATTATTTGTTTGGAAAGATTTATGACCCACTGAAGGATTACGGTTAATTAACAGCGTGTAAAAATGAAATGACATTATAGATATACTAGACCGAGTGATTTACTGTTTGGTGAAAGAGAGAAACCTGCCACATTGCGGAGAATTTATAAAAGGTTTAAACTACGGATACAACAATGAATTTGGAGATTATAGATTAGGGAAATGTTGGCTTTGTTGCTGTTTAAATGTATTGTAGTTACATATGGAATTATTCTGATCTGTTTATTAATGTTGATACTTCTATCGGAGTTGCAAGATATGAGTATATTGATAAGTGAAATGGAATTCTTTTCTTTTGTCAGATATATAAATTTGTATAAGGTTTTGAAAGTTAATGTTATTATAGAAACATAAAGATTCAAAACTTATTTATATTAGACTTTTTTTAAAAAAAGTCTCTATTGGATAGATGTAATAACATGTTTTTGAAAACTTTTATATTTGGAAACAATTGGGTCACCTACATACTTAAAAACATGTTTGTGAATCAGACAATTTTTTTCGTAGTAGTGAAAGTAAAGGATTAGCAGGTATTAATAAATATCTAGTTCCTTGTGGAATTGGATGTAAAGATTATCGTTATTATAGAAGGGATTTTTAAAAATTTAACAATTATAGAGTTTTATCCAGTAATTAAAGCTTATATTAGAATATTATGAGTTTAAGGTACCTTGGAAGCTTTTGAAGCAAATGGTGAAAATGTGATTCTTAAAATCAGTGTTATCTATAAATGAAATGTTTGAAGAGTCCTTTAAAAATTTTTAAAACTGATTTATTTTTATTAACAATTTATGTGTATAAATCTACCATGGTGGCCTTAGATACCATAGTAAAAAGATTTAAAATATCTTGCCTGGTTTATCCATACATGTAGAGGTACTACATGTTATAAAGCGGTAAGCTATTGAAATGTTTTGACATTTTGAATTATTATTGCATGAGGAAATTTGATGGAATACTTAGTGATTTTAAAGAATTTGTTGAAAGCAATGATTATAAAATAAAAAAAATAATAAATATAAAATGCAAGAAAAAATCAAAATTAAGAATAGACACGAATTTTTCAGAATTACAATCAGTTTTGTAACAAAACCGAAAGATGGTGGTAAGTAAGGCGTCTAGGAAATCAGCCAAAAAAACACAGGAAATTAATTATAATATCCTGATGATGCAAGAATTATGTTACCACAGAACATCAAGAACAATATTGTTCCAGATCATCCAAGTCAAAACAAATCCACCGAATTACGCTCCTTTCATTACATGTACTCCTCTATAAAGGTTTCATTTTGAATTTAGAGTATTATTCCGAAATACAGTTAGGCTTATAATACATAATGTAATTAGACTTATAATAATGATTATATTATCAAACATTACGAACGAATTTATTGTTTAATATAGCTGATCATGCTTTTTCATTTTATTTTAGAACACGTCGATATCATTATATAATATAATTTTTTGAAGGAAAACATTTTATATTTTAAACTTCAGCTTAATCACTTTCACTACATGAATGATTAGATTCCATTTACTAAACAATGTATGTTAAAAAATTATTTAGTAGTGTTAAAGTCGTCTAATATTTTTAAATTAGATGCCATTTTTTACAAATTGTTATAAATTAAGTTTTTTTTTTTTTTTTACATTTTGAAAATTAATCCGACTGTAATTAATTTTCTGAATTTTATTTGATATGAAGTTTTCTCTTTTAGGAACTAAATTCCAACTAAATTTCTTTTAATGCATAACTTAACGTCGATTTTTCGGGATTCGAATCATATATATATAATTTAGTTAAAGAAATTTGTAGCTTAGATACATTAATAGTTGTTTTTTGTATTGGGCTTACAAATTCTTCTAGTCAAGAGCATTTTCCACGTTATATTTTTACTACTGGGCCCCAAAAGTAAGACCCATTGTTGTTTTTTTTCAAAAACTTTTTATTTATTATTCCAAATTTATTTCATCGCCTTCAAAGTAATCCCCTCTAGACACAATGCACTTAATATGCCACCTTTTTTTTTTTTTTCCAATCCTCAATGCATGCTATAAAGTCATCGGCAGGGATGCCCGTCAAAGCGCACGTTGAATCTCTTCAATCTACTCAAAACGGTGTCCCCGGAGTGGTCAGAAGTCGCACGGTGTGAATACGGGGGTTTGTGGAACGATATGGGTTTCATTTTTGTCGAAAAAGGTCACGAAGAGTCAATGCAGTGTGATCTGGCGCATTCAGTGTTTTCGGTACCAATCGATATTTCACGCGTTTGAGGCCCAAAATGGAATTGGCCGATGCTTTTGAGATTCCAACATCATCAGCAAGTTCTCTAATTGTAAATCGATGTTTTGCAAGTACTAAGTCTTTAATTTTTTGGACGTGAGCTTCGTCGGTTGTGGTTAATGGTCTCTTCATCTTCAACGCGTTCTCTGCCTTCTTTGAACTGTTTATACGACTTCTAAACGTTTCTTTCAGATATAGGAATGCTCTCCGAATGCCTTCTGCAACATTCTATACTTTTTAGGAAACAAAATTTAATGCAAGTTCTTTGCTCAATTAATTCAGACATTTCAAAAATTACCGGTATCGGTTTTAGCGTCTCACAAAGCCCAGTGTAACTCCAACACAAATGAATATTTTCACGTCTAATTTCAAACAGATGTCGAGGACAGTGCCAGCAAAAAAAAAAAAAAAAATTGGAATTCCATAAGCCCCGGGAATTTTAAATTGAAAATTGGTCTTACTTCTTGGACACATTAGTATATGAATTTTTCTGAATCATGCCTCTGACAATAAATCAGCAACTCAAGTCAGCTGTTTAACATTATACGTGTACTTAAACTAACAACAATGAGAGTAGAAAATATTTATACACCTTTATTTGTATTTAAAAATTGCTTAACATATCAAACCTTTAAGTAAAAGTTTTAAGCAAAACCAACTTACATACATACAAATATTTATTTGGTATTTTACATTTTATTTTAATTAAAACCAATGAATCATTCTGATACTTAAAACAAATAAAATCAAATTAGTCTTATATTTGTGTAAAAATATTAGTATAACCAAAATAATCTACAGTTTTTTTTACAATGTTAGTTAGAAATTTATTTTGTCTTTTATAACAGCTTTCAGTTTGGTATGGATTTGTTCAATTTTGAAGCAATTAAATTAAAAATATAATTCCATTATTCCAGAAGACCAATTTTTTTATCACCTTTGCTAGAAATGGATCTTAATCTTACTTTATTATCAAAAATATCACATGATTGCACAATGAAAATTATAGCTCTCAACTGCGCAAAAAAAAATTGAAGGTATTTTGGTTTGTAATATAACACCTAAAGCTTAATGTTTTCGCTGTATACTTAAGATAATTATGGTATATAAAAACGTAATCACGTTTGGGTCCAATATTTGTAGAACTAGACTGTCAATTGTGCATATGATCAGTGTCAAATATCAATGAGCATATTATGATTCACATGCATATATCAATGTGCATATTATGATTCGTGGCATATAATGTGCATGTTATGATTAATGGGCATATAATGTACATGTTATGATTTATGGACATATATAATGCACATGTTATGATTCATGAACATATAATGTACATGTTATGATTTATGGCATATAATGCATGTTATGATTCATGGGATTCATGAACATATGTATCTTATGATTCATGGGCATATAATGTGCATGTTATGATTCATGTGCAATCTGCAAATAATGATTCATGGGCATATAATGTGTCTATTATGATTCTCGAGCATATAATGTGCATGTTCCGATTTCATAGGCAAATAATGTAACTATTATGATTCTCGAGCATATAATGTGCATATTATGATTTCATGGACATATATAATGCGCATGTTATGATTCAAGAGCATATGATGTGCATAGTATGATTCATGTGCAGTGGGCATATTACGATTCATGTGCAATATTATGATTCATATACACATAATATACTTATTATGATTCATGTACAAGTGATGTACATATTATGATTTATGTGCATAGATCAATGTGTGTATTATGATTCATGTGCATAGATAATATGTGTATTAAGATTCATGTGCATAGATCAATGTGTATATTATGATACATATGCATAAATCAATGTGCATACTATGATTTGTGATCTTATCAATAATCAAATTTCCCACACTAGAGGCATTCATACAGCAAATATAGAACCTCCTTTTCATTGGAAGTAGACTGTTGAAAATAGAGTCTTTAAATGCATTTCTCTATTAAGTTTTCTCCTCACCTTTCGCGTTTCATCAAATGAATAAAATGTTGAATAACTCTCTCCAGAAAAGAAAAGATTTTTTTTCTTTCAAAATTCTTTGTTTATAAAATTATGCTTTTTTCTAGCTTAACACTCAGTAGCTATTCATTGAATATATTAAATTATATATACGTATAATTATTCTTGAAAATTGTATATATTTCTATAGTCAGTTGGCAGAAAATTTGGTAGAAATACTTACAAAAGTGGGTTTATGCCTTAAGAGGATACCGTAATATTTCTGTAAACAAATTTCTATTTAAATGCACTTTTTATTAATTTTTTCTAATAGATGGGTTATTTTTATAATAAAAGTAATGAATAAAGAAGTAAAACCAACCCAGTACGTTAAAAATTACGTCATATCTAAAAACAAATCATATTTTTTAATTCCTTCTATTAGCTCACACTCTCCCTATAATATATCTTTTTCAAATTTTCAATCGTTAAAAAAATACTTTTTATTCAGCTACTCAAGTTCAAATACATTTTTTGAAACTTGTAGTGGATGACACTGGATGTTAATACAGTTTTTTCAAATATTAATATATTAATTAAATTAAATTAATTAATTTTAGTTTTTTTTTTTCGATTTAAGTTGCATATATCTACCACTAGATGGCGCCAGATAAACTTAAAAAAATGAATGAAAATTATTTATAAAGGACTTTCTGTAATATAGTGAAAAAAAAGTAGGAATTGACTTAATTTTTTTTTTTTTATATTACTTGTTTTTTTTATTTTTGATGAGGAAAAGGTGGTAACTTTTCCTTCAGTTCCAATGCATTCAAAATTTAAAATTAAAAGTAAAAAATATAACAGAATTTATAATGCAACAAAATGCTTAATTATAATAAAAAAATTAACAAATATGTCTTACATAAGTTGAACGTTTTCGAATTTTATTATCTTTTCAAAGTCATTAACTTAAAAGACTTTGAAAAGATTTTTTAAATGATAAGTTGAATTCGTAATACATTATTTTTTGAGGATAATTTTAATAACATTTCCATTAAGTTCATTAATAAACAATAAATCAACTCTCAAATTAGAATATAAATTATGCAGTTTTCAGGGCATGACACCCCTTTTTGGATTTTTATATTTCTATTTCCATTTTTTAAAACAATGTTAATTAATTCTTGTCCGAGTTTTCTAACCTAGATCAGAAAGACAGGACAGACAGGACTTGACTTGATTAATAATGCATGATGGTTCACTGAGCAAGAAATATTAACCGATTCTATTCCTAATTTCCTTCAATGCGAGTCCCTTAAACTGTGAAGAAGCAAATGTGCAGCTATATAATTACCATATTACCACATTAGTATATATCACCAAGTATGTTATATCACCAAGTACATATCACCAGGTATGTTTTTTTTATGTTTTTTTTCAATTCCTTCTATTAACTCACTCTCCCTATATATATCTTGTTCAAATTTTCAATCGTTAAAAAAAAATTTTTTATTCAGTTACTCAAGTTCAAATACATTTTTTGAAACTTGTAGTGGATGACACTGGATGTTAATACAGTTTTTTCAAACATTAATATATTAATTAAATTAAATTAATTAATTTTAGTTTTTTTTTCGATTTAAGTTGCATATATCTACCAATAGATGGCGCCAGATAAACTTAAAAAAATGAATGAAAATTATTTATAAAGGACTTTCTGTAATATAGTGAAAAAAAAGTAGGAATTGACTTAATTTTTTTTTTTTTATATTACTTGTTTATTTTATTTTTGATGAGGAAAAGATGGTAACCTTTCCTTCAGTTCCAACGCATTGAAAATTTAAAATTAAAAGTAAAAAATATAACAGAATTTATTTATAATGCAACAAAATGCTTAATTAGAATTAAAAAAATGAAAAAATATTTTGCATAAATTGAAAGTTTTCAAAATTTATTATGTATTTCAAAGTCATTAATTTAAGAGACGCTGAAATTATTTTTAAAATGATAAGTTGAATTCGTAATGCATTATTTTTTGGGAATAATTTTAATAAAATTTCCATTAAGTTCATTAATACATAATAAATCAAATCTGAAATTAGAATATAAATAACGCAGTTTTCAGGGCATGATACCCCTTTTTGGAGTTTTATATTTCTATTTCCATTTTTTTTAAAAATGTTAATTAATTTCTTGTCCGAGTTTTTTAACCTAGATCAGGAAGACTGGACTTGACTTGATTAATAATGCATGATGGGTTCACTGAGCAAATAATATTAACCGATTCTATTCCTAATTGCATTCAACGCGAGTCTCTTAAGCTGAAGAAGATTTGCAACTATATAATTATCATATTACCGCATTAGTGTACATCACCTAGGTATGTTTTTTATTTGTTTTCCTCTGTCAGTAATTTTTTAAATTTCTAATTGGTATAAAATGTATTGCAACATTATAAATTACATTGCAACATTAAAGATAAAAAGTGTTTATACTTTTATTAATTTTACATTTTCATGTAAATTAATAAAAGTTACATGTTAATTTTAACAAGTAACATTTATTAATTTATTAAACATTTAATTTTCATTAATGTTAATTTTACATTTACATTTTTTGATAAATTTATAAATTCTATAAAATTGTACGGAACACTTAATTAGTAAAATTTTTTTAATAATTAATTTTTAGAAAGCCTGGTCTGTTAAAGAACATTTTTTAGTGTTCCTTATCTCACTTGGTATATAGCAACATCTAGACCAAGTCCACGTTGGGATGGAGCACCCATATGTAGAAATTGGATCTGGCTTCGTGAAGCAGAAGAAGGAGGGCAGAGAATCGAGAGGGAAATACCTCGTATTTGATTATCGTATGGCAGAAAATTCGGGAAACTCCCACCAGGTAGTCCGACTAACGGGGTCCTGAATGGTTGAATGTCTAGCGCTCTGGTTCTCGGTTCCACAGGTTTCAGGTTCGAGTTCCGGCGGTGCTAAGGATGTTTGTAGTGGTTCGAAATCCCCTGTAAGCCTTAGGTCCCGGTCTCAAATGACTGTACAGCGTCACAGTGCCCAATCTGACTTCTCACCCACATCATTCCCAAACAGTAAAGGGGTAACTCAGCTGTAGGCATAGTGATGTGGAGTAGTGTAGAAGTAGTAGTAGTATTCCGACTAAGGAAGCAATATGCTGAACGTCACAAACGTCAACGAAACTCTTCGTTTTTAGAAACAGTGTCTACAAAAGAGCGAGAGCAGACTGAACCTCGGTCCTAATGCTCACCAGCGGTGCGTGTGGCCACTGAGCCACGAGTCGGGCATTAAAGTAATATGTGGCTTGTAATATTTTCTATGAGATCTAAAGCGTAAAAAATAATTTTTTAATAACAGTTGGAGCCTGATGGCCAAGTGACTAGCTCTCTGGTGCTTAGTACCCAAGCTTTGGTCTCGAGTCCCGTTTGTGCCATGGATACTAGTCGTTGGAATCCCCCTTAAACCGTAGGTCCTGGACTAATATAACTGTAGAAGGTTGTGCGTACCCTATCCAGTAAAAAAACATCTTATGTTTCGAAACCTACCAGTAGGCAAACGGCCTTGGCCCATCATGGGGCTGTTGCGCCATTGGAGATGTAATTACAACGTGTAATAATAATGTTTAAATATAATAAATATGTAACTATTATTAGTAATTATATTACTAATTCTAATAACTAATTCTTGTAACTATTATTAGTAATTATTTTTTTTTAATATTCCTTAAATTTTTCACTTTTCTTAAAAGTTATTTTTTCATCTGTTTTAGATTTGTTATTTATTGTTTTAAAAATTCATTTCCTACTTTCGTACTTCTTTAAGTCTAGTGCGAAATTTTACGGGTACAGGAAGAATTTTGAAACTTCAATACAAATATTAACTTTAAATTTTTTCGTAAAATTAGAATTGAAATAATGATATTTATTCTTATGCTGTTATTATATTTAGGAAGGTTCTTGCAAATATTAGATTTCTTTATTGTTTTGTTACACTTCTCTTTTAAATGTTTTTTTAAATAATTTTTTTTATAAATTCTGTAGGATATATTCAGTTAGCATTTTTACAAATTACAAATGTTTTATAAGTCAAAAGGGTTAGAATTAATTATTTATTATATGTTTAGATTTGAGCACTCAGCATATGGTGAATAACTTAAATTTGCTAACATATTTATGATAATAAAACAACTTAATTGTCGCAATGTCGTCTCAAAGAGTACTACTAAGTGGTATTTGTTAGGAGTTTTTAAACTTTCAGGGATATCGACGTTTTGAAATGAAGAAATTTGGAAAAATAGTTTAGACAGTTTATCTAACAATGTTAGACACATTTTAATCATCTCTGTTTTTAAAATAATAGTTTAAGTTCCTTCAAAGCTGAATTGGACTCTTGTCCTGTTGTATAATACAAAGCATTCTCTAGCATCGCAATCGGAGTATATTTAAAAAAAAAGAATGATATATCTCACCTTTAAATTTTTACTTTAAAAATCATAGGGCCTGAATGGCCGAGGGACTAGCGCTCTGGCGCTCGGTACCACAGGTTTCGGGTTCGAGTCCCGGCGGTACCATGGTTGTTTGTAGTGGTTCGGAATCCACTTTAAAATGTAGGTCCCGGTCTAATAGGATCGTAGAGAGTTGCGGGGGCATTGTTACTCCGCGTCCGTGGCTTATCTTCAAGTTACACGCGCCCCCTGGGTAATGCAAAGTGAGTACGTCTGTGCAGCACTTGCCTTAAGGCATCCAAAGACCAAGCTGTCTGTGTTTGCCAGCTGCATTCGAAAGAAAAGAAAAACTTTAAAAATCATAATAAAGAACAGCAACCCTCAGAATGCATTAGTTTTTAGAAATTAAGGAAAAATTAGAAAAAATATTATTGCGAAATTTCTATTCATCGGATTTAATGAAACTAAGTAAAAAAAAATTCCACACAAATTACTTACAAGAGAAAAACAATAGATTTTCATACCATCTTTACTCCAAATTTGAAATTTATCAAAATGTAGAGCGTGGCATTTCAATGTTTGATCAGCTTTAATAGGGAATGTTATCACCTTTAGTATTCATGCATGCTAATGTCTGTTATTTGAGAAGATTTGATGTGAGTTTATTGCTGCTTCCTTGCGGTTTAACTACACATTTGTAAGTAACACGTTTTAAATAACACATTTTGCATTATATGTATTGATGCAACATTACTACTTATGTATTCTAACCAATTTTTATGAATGTTAAATTTTTGATCGTGTGATCGCAATGTTTCTGATTTTTCCTTACTTTTTGAGAACCACTGTATATTGATGAATTATTCAATTCCTTCTATTAGCTCACACTCTCCTATATATATCTTGTTCAAATTTTCAATCGTTAATAAAATACTTTTTATTCATCCACTCAAGTTCAAATACATTTTTTTTTGAACTTGTGGGGGATGACACTGGATGTTAATACGGTTTTTCAGATATTAATTAATTAATTAAATTTAATTAATTAATTTTAGTTTTTTTTAGATTTAAGTTGCATATATATACCAATAGATAGCGCTGAGATAAACTTAAAAAAATGAATGAAAATTATTTATAAAGGACTTTCTGCAATAGAGTGAAAAAAAGTAGGAATTGACTATAAATTTTTTTTTTATATTACTTGTTTTTACCGGGCCTCATGTATGAATAAATATTTATTGTATAAAATAAATAAATTAATAAAAAAAAATATTAAATAAAATTCAATAAAAATATATATTATATAAATTAAATAATTATTAAGTTTCCGGTTACTTTTATTTCTTATATCATTACTTATAAAAAAAGGCATGTAAATTCTGAAAGAATTTCTTGAAAGACACTAATACTTTTCAGAAAAATTAAGAGTATGTAAGTTTTGTCACATATATCTAGTCACTAATAATCATTAGATTAACTAATATCCCTGTAGATTAAGTCAAAGTGCGTTAAGGTATCATTCTACATTACTCCGCACTACTTTGGTACACCAGAAACTGAAATGAATATTGCCACGTTTATGGTTTGGATTGCCGCTCTACGGTCATTTTTTGTACACTTTAAGCTAATTAAACCGGGTCCTACATTTTAACGTGGATTCCGAACTAACCACTAACAGACATCCATGCCACCGCCAGGATTCGAACCTGAAGTATCAAATTCCAGAGCACTAGCCAATTGGACATCAGACCTCCATGTTTATGGTGATAGATACACGGAAAAATTTTTTAAGTTTTTGTTTATTATTATTTCTTGTAATTATATTTATGAAATAAGTATTTTGAAGTCATAAATCTTTGAAGTTTTATTTTTAAAACATAATTTGTAAAAGGGATCCCCAAAAAAATGTGTATTTACTTGCGAGTATAGTCCAAAATGCAATTAAATATTTTCTATTTTAATTACTTTTATTAATTTTTGTAAAGCTCTTAAATAATAACTAAATTAATCAATCACAAAGATGCTTGACACTATTAATTGTATCCTTCTTCTAAAAATATTTGCATTACTTTTTAATTCATTATGTATTCATGCTGATGTAGTTTTGATAACGCTGTTAAATTAGCTTTAAAATTTTGAAAAAAAAAATAGGGTATAATACTTTTTAACTAGTTTCAAATTTAATCTAACATTAATATATAAGTAAATGGTTGAATGAATAGTTTATTGTAGGCCATATTGTTTTTTTATTATCAACTAAATTCGTTGCAATGACATATTTTTTTAAAATTCAGTAAACTACGTGTTTCACTTATAATTCACCACGGTGCATTGATGAATGATGGTGGGAAGGTATTGCCATTAGAGATTTTCAAGATTTTCAGGAGCATTTGCATATGTTTTCCCTGTGGGAGAAATCTCAAAAAAGATTCTAATAGATAGCCTCATTGTTAATATGAATACTTTCATACGCTGTCAAAATGTTGATCGATTTTTCTGAAAGTACTAACCTCAATAACACGCTTAACAGTGGATTTAAGCCTTCTTTCATGCTACTTTTTTACACTATTGAACATCGGCGGGGCTCCTGTTCTACTAACGTATTTCACGAATAGCCCACTGACTGTTGATAGGTTTATTGTCTTGGGAAGGTTTTTAGAAGATTTGAGCCATATTTTTGTGGCGTATATGAGAAAACCTGGATGACCTCCAACAAGACTATCGACTACAATCGGACAAACTGATCAACCCTGCGAGACGCTTTACATACTTGTCGAGATCATCGAATCTCTTAGATTCTGAGTAAATTTCGTTTCTGACTGCGACAAACACCGCCAGCGGATTCAAACCTCAGTCCTCTTGAACGTTAGTTGCTCCCATTGCCATTGGACCACGAGTTGGGCTTCTTTTATGCTATTTTTTTTTCTCATTGAACACCGGTGGGCCTCCTGTTCTACTAACGTATTCCATGAATAGCTCGCTGACTGGTGATAGGTTATTGTCTTAGGAAGGTTTTTAGAAGATTTGAGCCATATTTTTGTGGCGTATATGAGAAAACCTGGATGACTTCCAACAAGACTATCGACTGCAATCGGACAAACTGATCAACCCTGCGAGACGTTTTACATACTTGTCGAGGTCATCGAATCTCTTAGTTTTTCAGCGTTTCTGACTGCAACTGACACCGCTACCGATTTCAAACTTCAGGCCTCTCGAACGTTAGCTGCGCGCTGGACCAGGAGTTGGGCTTCTTTAATGCTGCTACTGTTGCCATTTTTATATAAATTGAAAGATCTCGCGTACCACTTATGTACCACGAACAGCCAATAGACGCGACGGAAGAAGGGAGGACTTTGTTTAATGGGTGAACTTTTAAGCGTGGGGCCTGAACGTCCGAGTATCTGGTGCTCGGTGCCACAGGTTTCGGGTTCGAGTCTCATTGGTTCCATGGATTTTTGTAGTGGTTCAGAATCCACTTTAAACCGTAGGTCCCAGTCTAATATGATCTTAGAGTGTTATCTTGAGGTTTATTTTGACTTCAGTCCTTGGGGTTTCTCGCTAAAATGAAGCTGCATATTTTCCTTAACAATAGACTAGTTATCTGCGACAGGATCTATTGGACTTGGTGTAGGCTTTGCTGCACCAGGAGACTAGTAACAACAGCTTTTAAGCGGGACTGCCCCAATTTGCGTATCATGTGAAATAAACCAGGAAAATACTTATCTTTTAA
Source organism: Caerostris darwini (assembly GCA_021605075.1). NCBI lineage: Eukaryota > Metazoa > Arthropoda > Arachnida > Araneae > Araneidae > Caerostris > Caerostris darwini. The sequence goes on from BPLQ01006949.1 coordinate 435,579, forward strand.
TCGTTATCAAGGCGAGCTGCTTACACATGCTGTCACAATCGTTATCAAATATCTTCAATTAAGTTATTGCAAAGGACGTTGCCAGTGTCAGTGTTATATCTGAATTACAAAAGGTTCAGTATAACAACAATATATTGCAATCATTAACGCATTGGAATTGCAAATGTTTCAAGGCCAACGATTTCTGTATTCATAACTATTAATAAATAAACACGGAAGGTTAGCTTCCTTTTAGACATATTTTATTCCCGTTAATTTCATGCCTGGAGTAACCCCACAATTTAGTTATCTTAGAAAATTTTAAGAATTAATTTATTCTAGATTTCTTGATAAACTAATACAATAGAAAAAGTCATATGACTATTTTGTGATAAGGGTTTTCTTATTGTAAAGATAAGTATGAATAAGTATTGATTTAACTAACAAGTGTAGACTATATCAAACTGAGACTTATTGTAATATAGTACAATTTACTTTAAGAAAAGTCTGATGAAACGAATTTTTAATATTACATCACTTTTTTTCAATCACCACTTTATCGTTATCTTAAATATATGGGATATATAATGAATGTTTTCGAAATATATTCTTTGTTCATTTGTTTCATCGGCATATTATATTTATATCAAAAAACTATTAGTGCAATTTTATTGTTAGATTTTGTTTATAGTTTTACCTGTCTAAAAAGGGGAGAATTTTAAGATTAAATATAACAATTTTAGAAATAGATTAAGTTATATTAACAGTGATAATATTTTTGAAAAACTAATGGTTTTCCTGAATTTTTTTAAAATATGTTCCTAAATGTGCTCTAAAAACTTCATCGAAACATTTTTAATACGTTATCAAAGTGATACACAATATATTATTTCAAAATGCACAAAAGGGGCCACATAATCAATTTTTCAATAAGAAAAATGTTCATTCCAGAAATTATTTGAATAAAATATAGTGATACCGGAAAGTTAACAAACCTTCACTAAAACAAGCACAAGTTATTGAATTTAGACGCTCAAAAATGATATCCATTTCATTTCAGTGGATCACAAAAAATAATAACTAATATTCATAAATTTAGATTTATATAAACATTAAATACTGCATATTTTGAAAAGTATGAAAAAAAGTTATCACGTAACACTCGAAAGTCAATGTAAAATAGGATTAATTGCCTGATTTTGATCAATTAATATTTGGTTGGTCTCCTTTTGCATCTTTAAATTTGTTAGGCATCGATGAAACCAATTTCTCACGCACGGTACAATACAAATCAATGATGGTATATTACTCATTCAGCCAATGCTAACTTGTTTTCAATAACTTCAGCCAATGCTAACTTGTTTTCAATAACTTCAGCCAATGCTAACTTGCCTTCAATAACTTCAGCCAATGTTAATGTCTAACTTTTCTGTCTAATACTTCCCATAAATTTTAAACAGAATTGGTCTGTGGTTTGACGTAGTAAATTTAATTGCTTTGGGATATAATATAACACCAATTCTTCAACACAAAGGCCTCAGGTTTGGGATTGTTTTCGTGTTGGAATATCCATATTTTACAAGTCTAATTTGTCTGCTGATTCTTAAAAATTATTTATCAAATATACAAAACGACCAATAGTGTTTTTTTATAAACGGCAAATTACCCACCCTAATAGCCGACTTGCTTCTCTAGACTATCATCGACTTGCCTTAAAGTTTCATAGTAGGAACAAGTTCTGTTTCAGTTTTTCAACTTTTTTTTTTCTTTTCATTTTAACCAAATAATTTAATAATTATTACCATAACTCTTTTCTAGAAATTCAAATCGTCCTCTTCATGGAGTTCAAACGTTTTCAATTTAAAACATTTTCCTCTGTTAATTAAATTGACTAATGGTTATTTTGAGGATTTCTTCCTACACAGTGTTCTTTAAACACATTCAGAAATGATAGAGTGTTTATTAATTGTTTCATAATCTTTGGCTAGGTCTACTGCACTGATTAGCGGATCAATTTAAATTCTTACGATTTTTTTTCACTTATGGCGATCACTCAACTTAAGTGATCTAGCAGAACATGGCCTTGTTCTTAATAGTTTGAATCAAATTAAAGTTTCTAATGTCTGTTTGCCCAATAGAAATAATACAATAATGAAATTTATGAATTAGTATTTTATTTAAATACTTATTTAACGATTTCTATTTAAATTTAAAAAAAAAAAATTAATATTTCAATAATAAAACCTTGATCAGTTTAATGATTAAAAAAAGCCGTCATGTCTTTTGCGATTGTGACCTGGATATTGATTTCGGAGAGTACATGTGCTTTGAAGATTAATTTCCATTAATTAACATTTCAATCGACTTCTGTCAGTTTGATCAATATTTTTATACTGTTTACCAGGAAATAATTCTCTTCCTCGTTTTTTTAATCTGTTTTCCTAATTAATCTGATTATTTCTAAATTATTTCTCAGTAACACTGAATCTTCCAGATGGAGAATTATCTCAAATCAAGTGTACTACTGTGCCCAAAAAGCAAGACCATATTTTTATTTTATTCAAAAACTCTTTATTTATTTTTCCAAATTTATTTCATCACCTTCAAAGTAATCCCTTCCGGACACAATGCACTTATGCCAGTTTTTTTTCCAATCCTCAATGCATGCTAAAAAAGCATTGGCCGGGATGGCCTTCAAAGCACACGGCGATTCAAGTTGAATCTCTTCAATCGTCTCAAAATGATGTTCCCGTGGTGATCTTTTGAGTTTAGGGAATAGCCAGAAGTCGCACGATGCTAAATCAGGTGAATACGCTGATCGTGGAACGATATGGGTTTCATTTTCGGCGAAAAAGTCACGAAGAATCAATGCAGTGTGAGCTGGCGCAAGCATTATCGTGATGCAAAAAACCAAGAGTTGTATTTCCATAAATGTGGCCTCTTTTTGCGAATAGCTTCATGCAAACGACACATAATATTCCTTGACACACAATAGTATTCCATCTTGTCCTTCACACTTGTAAGCATTTCTTTCCGATGTATGAATGCTCACCGAATACCTTCTGCAACATTCTATACGTTTCCGCAAACAAAATTTAATGCAAGTTCTTTGTTCAATTAATTCAGACGTTTCAATTTTAGTCCTACAAAGCCAAGCATAACTCAAACACTAATGAATATTTTGGCGTCAAATTTTTCACAGATGTCAGCAACTTAAAAAAGAAAAGGAAATTGAAATTCCATAAGCCCAGGGAATTTTAAATTGAAAATTGGTTTTACTTTTTTGGGCACAGTAGTATGTTGTTGAAAAAGGATTATCATAAAACAAAAGTTCTTTAAGACATTGACATTTTAATTATTTTTAAAATACTAATGATAATTGATTTCTTTTATTTCACGATTAAATCAATAATTGCTAGTTTAATTTTCTGATACCTATTTTTAATTTTTAATTTCCAAGATGTTTCTTATTAATATTTCAGTTACTGTAACATGTTAATCAACTTGATGTTTGAAAAAAAACTCTTCATTAAAAAGAAGAAAGATCAGAACATTTTTATTATTTTTGATAAAGGATATCTTAAAATATATATTATTTATTAACTTTTCTGATTAACTATTGTCTTTAAACCAAAAAGACAAAGCGGTTTTAGACAGTAATTTTCCTTATAATCCCAGACAGCTGTTTTCCTCAAAATGCAGTTTGCAGTCCCACACAGCTCCTTTACTTTAAATGTTGTCTCTGGAATCTAGAAGGTTGGACATTTATTTAGCATAATTAATGCATCGTTATTTTGATGTTTATGGTATTTCTTCTTTAAATTTTAATAATTACTATTGATTATTAAAAGTTAATGTAGAAATGAATTAAATTTAGTACTATATATTATTAATAAATAATATAATACATTTTTAATAATAATAAACAATTTTTTTAATAATATTAATAATATAATAATTTTTTAAAGGTTAATCAGAAAAGGTAATATTCCGATTAACAATTACCTTTAAACTAAAAAGGTAAAGAGGACTAGACAGTAGTTTTCCTTCTAATATGATCCCTGTACCTCCAAATGCAGTATGCAGTCCCAGATAGCTGCGTTACTTTCAATGTTGTCCCTGCAATCTAGAAGGTTGGACATTTATTTAGCATATTTAACGCATAGTTATTTTGATGTTTATGGTATTTCTTCATTAAATTTTATTAATTATTATTGTTTATTAAAATGTAATGTAGAAATGAATTAAATTTAATGCTATATATTATTTATTAACTTTACTGAATAACAATTATCTTTAAACCAAAAAGACAAAGCGATTATAGACAGTAGTTTTGATACCAGACAGATGTTTTCCTCCAAATGCAGTCTGCTGTCCCAGACAGCTGTTTTACTTTAAATGTTGTCCCTGCAATCTAGAAGGTTGGACATTTATTTAGCATATTTAACGCATCGCTATTTTGATGTTTATGGTATTTCTTCATTAAATTTTCATAATTATTATTGATATATCAATTTTTAGTTATTCTGTAGCTTAATTAGAAATTTTTGACCTGTGTTTTTTTAAGAGCCTACACGACAAATAACATTTTTCAGATAGCAATATTTAAAAGTTTTTTTTTTCTTTTGTTTTTTTATCCGTGTTTTTTTTTATCTTTAACAAAAGGTTAAGCTTGTTTTGTAAACAGATATTGTAAATGGAGCGTTTAAAATACGTTTAACAGCTACAGCGAACTACTTCTGATAAAAAACTAGTGCACTTTACCTCAATGTTCTCCTTCAGTGATTTACGCTTAAAAAGAGAGTATTTTTTTTAATGAGAGTTTTCAAGATTGACTTGTTTTACTTTAGTGCAACTATTAATTCACTGAGGACTGGAATTACTTCATTATTATTAAGTAATGAGCGTTTGTTGATTTTTTCTTACTAGAAATTATTTTAATTACTATATAATTCTTTATTGTTATTTATACCTTTTTACATTCAGTTGTCAAATTCCTTTTTCGTAAAATTTTGTTTTACTAATAATTTCTATTTTTAATATTATGAAATTATCTATAAATAGTTTCTAATTTCTTGTCATATATTTTAGCATTTTTGTGAACTTGCCTTAAGTTTTGTTTTTTTCTGTTTATCATAAGTTTTCTTCTTTTTCAATTTTTTTTTTTTTTACAATTATTAGGTTTTTTTTTCTTTATAGTTGCTTATAAATGGATTTCTTCTTTAATTTTTGTTTTTTTCTGTACTTTTTAATGTTAAATTGAAGTTATTCCGCTTATATTTTTACCTAGTATTTTTTACAAAATTTTGCTTTTGAATTTTTTGGATTATTGTATCCAGTTTATAGTTACATTAACCAATTTTAATTCTCATGGTATTTGAACTACATTGTTAAACATTAGATTTTGTTATACTCGCAGAAATATCTTGAATTTTCTTATAGTTTTCTATTTATAGTGATAAGAACCGATAATGATTATAATTTTGACGAATATAGTGGTTATAATTATAATAATAATTTTATAGTGATTTACAAAAATTTTTAATGAAGCTTTATGTATTGTATCCATTTCTCATGCTTGATCTGATTTCTTTTCTATCTTGTGAATGAAAAGTTCAAACTATTTGTTTTGAATGCGGAAGTATTAGTTTAAATGTATTTATCTATATTTACTTGTCATAGTTTTTTTCTATTTATCGTAAAATTTCTTTTTTCTCAATTTTTTTTTCTATTATTAGTTTTTTTTTTATAATTGTTTATAAGTGAATTTCTTTGTTTTTGATTTTTGAATTTTTCTGTACTTTTAAATGTTTAATTGAAATATTCCTCCGATTCTTTTCCTAGTATTTTTATAAAAATTTTGGTTTTGAATTTTTTGGATTATTGTGTGCAATTTAAAGTTACATCGACCAATTCATGGTCTCATGGTAATTGAGCTACATCGTTTAAACATATGTAGAATTTGTTATAACTCTCAGAAATATCTTGAATGTTCTTATAATTTTCTATTTATTGTGATAAAAAACATAATTTTGATGAATATAGGGGTTATAATTATAATAATAATTTCGTGATTTTTATAGTGATCAATGAAAACGTTTAATAAAGCTGTATGTATTGTATCCACTTTTCATGCTTGATCTATTTTTTTTTCTACCTCGCTAATGAAAAGTTCGAGCTATTTGGTTAGAATGCGGAAGTATTAGTTAAAATGTATTTATCTGTATTTTACTTTATCAGTTTAAAAGTATAACCTATTTATTTATTTTAAAAGACGTGTCCCTGAATGACATCAATATAGCGTTTATCAACCCAAGTTATTTATAAAAAAATGCACAAAAAAAAAAAAAAAAAAAAAAAAAAAAAACATACTGTTGCAAATTCTATTTTGGATGATTATTTCCTTTTCAAGTGATATTTTTTTAAAGATCAGCGTTTGTTTCTATGACTTAAATGTTTTAATTAAAGGATATTACTGAATTTTTTTTAACAAAAATGAAAGGAAGATGAATGGAGAAAAACTAAAATCACTTTTTATCATTCTTAATGGAAATTCAATTACTACAATAAAGAAATTTATAAAATAACTAATTATCTTTGAGAAACAAAAGTGAAATTCCAATTGTAGTTAGAAATATTTTTGGAAAAATATGACAGAATAGCTACTTGGTAAATGTTGTGTTTGTAGATTTGTTATTGTAGTAAAACTTAGAAGGGTTTAAAATGGTTCATTAATTTACAAATGGCAGCATTACTATTTGGTACAAAGATTTTACGTACTTTACAGATATTTTCATGAAACTTTTATGTTTCATGCCTGATTACTCATACATTTCAGCCATAATAAATTGGATATATTTGTAACTAGTGAGGCCAATGCATTTGAAAGCTAAATTTTGTGTTCTTACAGTTCAATAAACATGTTCTTATGTATTATTTTTACTTACATGTACATAATAAGCCACATAAATTGCTCAGTAATAATTAGTAGGCTAGCATTTAAAACATTGAGGATTTGATTCTCACTGGTAGCTTGCATTTCAATTACTGCTTTGAAAAACAAACGGATGTGGTATTTATTAGATATGTTTGTAGTCAGCGATGTCAATGCTTTTTAAAGCTAAATTTTGTTTTTTACAGTTCAACAAGTATGCCCCTTATGTATTCCTTTTGCCTCCTAAGTATTCATAATGAGCCACACAGACTACTCAGTAGCAGATAGTAGAATAAATAGCATGTAAAATATTGAGGATTTGTTTCCCACTGGTAGCTTGCATTTCAATCAATGCTTTGAGAAAGAAATATATGTGATATTCACTTTCTCGGATACGAAATTTAAATGCGGGATAATTATTATTATTAAAAAAATCATCTAGGAAAGTACATCACCTAATCACCCACATCGTTCCTTAAAACAATGTGAGTGAGTTGATGATCAATAGGTTAACAACGTTATCAAGGTGATGATAAACAATGCTGGCAGGTTCAAAAACAATGCACACAAAAAAGAAGCGGGATCAGGAAAAAAATATTTGAAAAAATTACATAAGTATGGTTAGAAGAAGATTCACTGGATGCAGGTGGAAATGGATTACTGTATTGATGCAAGATTTGAAGGGCCTTTTAGCGTAAATGTAACATTGGAAATGTAATTTGAACATCTTTTTTTACTGTAGTTTAATATGTCTGACTACACATTTCTATCTATTTATTGAATTAATAATTTCTAATTATTTGAAATTGAGTGAATTCTGATTCATCTGTAAAGTATTTTTATACCAGTCAATTTAACATCAATAAATAGGGCAACAGATATGGACGGATTTCCTAATACAAGTCAAATTTTTTCTACATTTATTAAGATTCTATCCGTTGTTTAGCATTCAAAATTCAGATTTGACTGAAAAAACAGCTAAAATATTAAAAAAAATGAATAAACTATGAAAATCTGATACGACTGAAATAAGTTAAAACGTTTATTATTTTTTGAATTTTAAAAAAATATCATTTAAAATTTTCAGAATTCATGCAGTTTTTTTTTTTTTTTTTTACTATTTTTTAAGTTGACTTTACAAACGAACAGTGACAATTACTACTTCTGTAAATCCTTCCTAACTTTATTATATTCAATTAATTTTTTGCTTAAATAGGATCAATTTCGTTTTATTTAATTATTCCATTGTTTTAATTTTGTATAATTTTAGAGCAAATTTAATTTCTTGCGATGAAAGTAAAATCATCGGAACTTATAATTTATACAAAAAAATGTTATTATTAAAAAAATATTTATTTCTATAGTTAGTCTCTATGTCATATTAAACTGCAATAATTTTTTTTTTTTTACTTTTTCTTTTCAATTTGACGATTTTAAATAAAATAGTCAGATTAAAATAAATATGAAATTAAAATTCCTTTTCAAATAGAATAAAAGGAAATAAAATATTTCAATTATTTTTCTATATCTAACTATAACTACAGTGACTTTTTTTTTTTTTACTGTGAAAACAATTAACTTTTTAAACTTATTTGAACAATGTAATTTGTTTTAAATAATGCTACCGAAATATTTATTCAACACATCTTTTGGGTAAAGATTTAAATAATAGACACATTTTTTTTTTTTTTTTTTTACGTTAAATAATGCATTGAAAAAAAGCGTGACTACCATTATTTTGGAGTCTTTCATTGATAGATTTATTTAAAATTGGAAATAATCAACAATAGTAAAGAAGATGATACTAGTGGAAACGTGATTTCTGGACACGTTTTAGCTTTCTGTTGATAGATTAATTTACACATGTAAACACACTCACGTACACAAAGTATTATACATTTTGAAGTTCTACGCTGAATAACAAAAGCATTATTTTTGTTTCGTATTTTATTGAGAAAAAAATATGTGTTAAGTAAAAGTATTTAATTTCACAAACGCTCTAAATGAAGCACTTAGTTCCCATTAAAACAGGTTTTTAATGGGCAGAAATTATAACAACTGTACCTGAGTTATCGATTAAATTTATATTCAGACAACGCTTTCGTTATTTGAAGAATTTTCCTTTAATCCCAGTGGGAAAGTTATTTTAAATTCCGTTAATTTATTTAACGGATTGTAAAATAATTTTCGACTTTTAATTCCACATTTAATGTTAAATAATTTTCCACGTTTAAATTTCATTTTCTCCATAATTTTCCAAATTTTCCACTGTGCTTTTTTTTTTCGTCCGTCTTAATTTCCGTTCAAAAGTCAGATTTTTTTTTTTCTGAGAGAATTGTGAGAAATTTTATCGAAAATAAATCAAGTCTGCAATAGTATAGGCAAATTAGTATAATTTTTCTGTTAATTATTTAAATAAAAATTAACATTCTAAAATTGTTTCACTTATTATATGCTTTCTAATCTACATAATATCATGACATTTCTTTAACAAGATTAAACTTCATAATAATTCTTAAAATTTGAAGAAACAAATTATAATTAATTTCTTATAAGTATAAATAAAAATAAAGTTGTTTTAAGTTTATATATGTATAAATAAAACTTAATCTTGTTAACTAACCTAACTTGTTAGCTAATCTTGTCAAGAAATGCCATGGTGTTATGTAGAGTGGATAATATATAAAGTAATATATAAAGTCTAAGGTAGCAAATTAGTATAATTTTTCTAAATTAGTATATATTTATATATATATATGTTGTTGTTGTTTCTTATCCCACTTGGCTGGCCAAGCCCACGAGCCCATACGTGCTCATGATTGAAGGGGAAGGAAGCAGCTTCTGTTGTGATGGAGCACCCGTAGGTAGAAGCCTGACTTTTGCTCCGTGACGCTCTTACAGTCATAGGAGACTGGGACCTACAGCTTAAAGTGGATTCCGAACCACTACAAACATCCATGGCACCGCCGGGATTCGAACCCGAAACCTGTGGCACCGAGCGCCAGAGCGCTAGTCGGCCATTCAGGTCCCATATATATATATATACATACATAAAGTAAAATACCAAATATATATGAGATTCTTGTGGTTTCCTTAAATAAATAAGAATATTTAAGTGTATAAAAAATACTTGAAAATGAAACTTGTTATTGTAATTAAGACAGATTCTGTAAATTGTTTAACAAACTATTTAAACACCAAGTTTACTGATTGATGAATTGATACCCTATATTCATTCATTTTTGTTTGGTTTTATCTATTTTTTTTTATATTTTTGGTTTGATATGCTTATTTGTTATTAAATTCTTTTATATTTTGGATTTAAAATTTTTGTTTATATATTGATTTTTAAATAAATTTTTAATTTGTGCAATGAAATTTTAGAATAGTGAATGAATTTTTTAACATACTTGCATAAAGATGATAAATGTCCAATTGTTATTTTACTGATTGAAATTTATCAAAATAAAATATATTATGATATTTTTAATGCTTAAAAAAAAATTCTGCTATTTGGTAACAATTTATAAAATATTTCATAAATTACTTTTTCAGAATTTGAGTGATTACTTTTCCTACCGAACAAGGACAAGGAGTTAATCTACGTTTTGACATTCTTCGAATTCAGAAGTTTGTTTAACTCCCAATTGTATGTAATTTTTTAATTTTTTAAAATTTTTATCAATGATTCAATATTAATGACATTATTTTCGTTCTGCATTAAAACTGTTAAATAATATGTTTAACATTATAATCCATTTCTTTATTAAAAATGTTCCATGCCAAGCATCTAAATAATCATAACAGTACCTGGAATGTTTCATGTGCTATTAAAGCAGATGTTAATAAAGGATCATTCATTGGAAAAATCATTTGTTTAATAAATTTTAATGCAAGTTTAATTTAATGATTTAGTTGAAAGATTTCATACATTTTTTCCATTGTTTCTTTTTTAATCTTTCAATTAGTTCTCTTTATCTAATTATTTTCCCCCCATAAAATTGTTGCTTTTTACAATATGCTTTGTTAATTATATTATTGAAATAATATAATTACAGGAATTTTTTAAATTAAAAAATACTTACTTGTAGTACTTTAATAAGCTTCACCTTAAAATTAACCGATATCAACTTACTTATTGAGTTCTAAAAAATGGCAAATTTGCATAATTTATGCAATTCTGAAATTTTATAAATATTAATTCTTATAAAGTTTCGAACTTTAATACAAAAATTGTACAATGTTGAACAAAGATCAATTTGATCAATCAAATTTCAATGCACAAAGAGCAATTAGAAATGATTCACTAAAAAACAATTTAGCAATTATTGAAAAACAATTTAGCTAATTCCTCTTTCGATTCTATTGTTAAGTAATGTCAATCTCATTTTGTAGAACCCTTAGTCTTTATGCAAAGAAATAAAGTATTCAAAAATTTATCATGTTTTACATAAAAATCCTATTACAGATATGTATCAACTTTTAATAATAAATTATGTTTTATATTTGTTATCATTTATTATATTGCGCACAAGATTTAATAAATATAAAATTGGTTTAAGCTTAGTATGTATCGAATGAAAACGTTTTCTTGTTTATTTTTAATGATATCAGACTTTGGGACATTTATATTTAAATTGCGAAGTATTTCAAGATGTTTCAAGAGAAACAGTGAATTTTACCTAAACTTCTATTTATCAATATAAGTTGTTGTTGGATGGTTTTCTCCTATTTCTAAAATTGAAATGAATTTGATGTCTATAATAATGAATTAAAGAAGGTTTTTAGAAAACAAATGTAAAATATACCTTTAATCACAATAACTGATATTATTTAGTAAAGGTTTTGAGATTCCTTAACAGTAATGTTATTCTTCTAGGAAATAAATGCAAATTTTCTAGTCATAATAATGTTTTAATGATTATTGTATTTCATAATATATTATGTCTAAGGGAAATGTTTATTATCATATGATAGATATATAATATATAAAGATAAACTCTGTTGCCACTTTTATCTCATTATATGCTATCAATAATGCCGAAATCGTAGCTGTCTATGAGGTGATATCGTATTGTGCAAGCATTTATTTTCCAACTGGAATAAATTTAAATATTTGAATTGAATTAAAATAAATTAAAAAAACCAGAATTACTTCAATTCGAATTAGAGTTTAATTATTGTATGCAACATTAAAATTAATATTTATTTTAAATTCTTTTAAAATGTCGCTGAAAAATAAACAATGGGTCGAAGGCTATATTTTTGAGCGTTACTAATACATATATTCTTATATGGATTATTAAAAAGTATATAATAGAAGCATGTCTAATGTACGATTGTTATTTACCCATATTGACTGTACAAATGACTACTTCCACAATAAAGATACTTCCAGGTTTTATAAAAAAAAATACATTTTTATTTACAATTAAAGAAGTTCATCATCAATCTTTCTTCACAATAATTAATTAAAAATTAGATGAATCGATACAAATTTATATTCAACTGACGTACCAGCCAATTGATATTTTTTGTTAAATTTTCTCATACGTAACTTAACTGACCTAAGCGTCAATTTTCGTAAGATGGTCAGAACAAACTAGAGCTTTGTCTCGGTTACTCCATATTCGCACGAATTATTCCTTAATTCATCTTCGAATTCTTTCTTAATTTTTATTCTTTCTAAATGACCCTCTCTGCATCGAGACTTCTAGAAACGTGACATACACTACTTTCCCACTCAAGATTGAAATATTATACAGCTATGTTCAATCTGAAAAATGAAGTAAAGTGTATTAAAGTTTTCCGACATGGACAAGATACAAAATAAAAACAAATTTATTTAAAATCAAGCACTTTTTAATCACAAAAAATATTAATTCTTCAAAAATAATATTCACACATAATAAAATAGTAATATCACTAATTAATCACAAAAAATATTGACCTTTACTTAATGCTACACAAGTAAAATAAAATAGACTTAATATCAAGAAATGATTTTAAAAAATCATTTTGAATATTATCAGAGGATTTATCTTTAGATTACCAGAATAATTAACATTATGTTTGGCCTTTTAATCATCAGCACTGTCCGGTTTTACTTTCTTTTAGAAGATGGTTGAATGCTTACTTCTGTTGGGCACTCTTTTATTAAAAATCTTTGTTCATTAACAAAACTGACTCTATTCGCAAGGCATCGATGACAATATTCTCTAATTTCATAATCTTGTACATAAATTCCTTATACTCCCATCTGGCACCTTGACAATACAGGAATGATATTGCAGAACTTGACATGAACTTTAAATCTTGTTCATTGAGTCGGGCAGAATGGCTTCATCACAGTTATTGAAGCCACTCACCGATGGTCTTTCTACTGGAATAAACGCTTCTAGATATACAGTGTTCACCATGATCTCCTATACTTTTTTTTTACTAGCTAACTCAGGCTCCTCAGTCAGAACCACGTTCGGAAATCTTCTTCCAAGTAGGCTCTGTCTGCAGAAACGTTGCTTCACTGCTTGCATCGCGTAGGGTCATGTTACAGTGTTTTGAACATACTTCACACATTGAAGGAAGCTGATTTTCGTCTGGAACTACCACTACTTTTCTCTTTTATGGGGTTCTCAACCAGTATATGTCTGGGCAAACTTAGGATTTTTTACAAGCAATGCGCCTTGCCTCTGTTCCTTTTCTAATTTTATATTTGAATTAAAGTGATTTGAATCTTTACATTTCATAGTATTTATTTGTATATCCTCTTCTTTTAAACGGTCACAGCGTTGGTTACGTTTTTTTTGTTACGATTTGCGAAAAGTCGCCCGAATACTTGTTTAAATTTTTCTCATTCAATAAAACCTGGTGCTGCTAATAAAAATCTATCTGCAACCACCATTGAGCCCTCAATAGGTTGATTAATTAAATTTTTTTAAAGTTATAGCAACCTTACAATGATTAACCTCAACCTCCTCCTTTAAAGGGCAAAGAGTGCATAAAATGACCATAGAGCGACAAACCAAACCTCCCTAAAGGCAGGCGATTAATAGATCTTACTATATTCATTGCCTAATGAATATTTTCTTAATTTTTTTTAACTATTGATTTTTTTTATTTCCAATGGCAGATTATGAACAGTTACAGCCAAAAAAAAAAAAAAAAAAAAAAACATACAACAACAACAAAACATGCTGAAACAGAGTGCATCTAACAATAATGCCAAGTTGCAGATCTTTTAGCCACTAAAAATGTTACCAGGTGCACTACGGTGAGGTAGATCTTTTGCGCACCCATTTTAACTATTGTAAATTTCTATTAATGAATATATGGAGGTTTCCGGGTATATTTAAGTCATAGATACTCCGGAATAGGTACGTCTTTTTCAGTTTTTTTAGGTAAAACATGTTATTTATAAGTAACTAATGAATTAAATCAATTAAGCATCTATCAATTAAAGATTAATCCCGAATCAATTAAACATTCTATCATTTTTCCTCCCACATTCATGCTTACTGTACGCAAAGTTTGAAGAACAACTACAGACGGATTAGAAAAAAATTTAGAAAGAACTTCCGCTACTGCTGCAGTTTCTACTTTTTTTAACTTTTAGAGAATTTTTCCTGATAATCCCTCTCAAAACGGCTTTCCGAACTACAAACAAAACACATTTGCTTTATTTTTTATACGAATGTTAACTACATCATTTAGTTTTTCTTTTCTAACTTTCCTGGTATAATTTGATCAGAAATAATTTCTCTGCCTTAAGTTGGTTTACGCTCATTTGCATAGGTTTCAGAAAATGATTTTCCTTTAGATGTAAAATATATTATTAAAATAAATATTACTAATCTAATTCCATGGCAAGATCGTTAGGTTTAAATCACGTACGACCTTGCTTAATATTTATATGCAAAGCTGTCTTTGAATTTAGTGTATCATAAATTTTATCACTTATAATTAAACACTTCAACAATTTAATATCTAATATCACGCAAATTACAATAGTACTCCTGACCGATTCTTAAACGTTACGCAATTTGAACATGAATTTCATTTGCCATATGTCTAGCATTTTTAAAATTTTGCAAGCACGCTTAAGCAGTATTCTCAGTTTTCCTGGGAGTTGCATTTTATTTTATCATATTGAGTAATTTCCTCATCTTTTAAATTTACCACGATATTAAAGGTATTTTCTACCAACAGATTTAATAAAATTTCACCTCTTAATTCTTCACGTACCCTTTTCATTATAAAAGCGCTATACAACGTTAAGAAAAATAAATGTCAGCCTTCTGCCCTTTTTTTGGAATAGGAAGCGATAATATACGTACACTAGATATGCAATTCTTAAACTAACAATACATTCTCAGGATCAGCATTATTATGTAATTTTGTCTTTTGACTTTATTTCTTTACTTTATTCTCCTTAATTAAAGATATTATATATTCTTCTACAAAACCTTGGTCTCTTTTATAGCTATCACTTTTCATAATTAAATTCGTAATAAGTTCAACAACCTTCCTTAAATCAGAGATATTAACCTCTAACTTGTCCGATATGACTAGAAATTCTTCTTTTTTTAATGAAGCGAAATATTTTTATACTCTGTTTGTTCTCAATGACAACAGCAACAACAAAAAAGGAGAGAGAGAGAATGACTAAAAATTTGTTCAGACGTCCAGACAAGAGCAAAAGTTGCTTACCTCAATATTTTGGTGGATTGTATTCTGGCTGAACTGCTACAATGAGATACACTAACCTTGTTTCACAATAATAAATATACTTCCAGGTTTTATAAAATATATGGACTTTAATTTACACTCAAAGTATCTTTTATTCATCGATTGAGTTATCTTTTATGCATCGATATTAGTATCTTTTATTCATCGATATTAGTATCTTTTATTCATCGATATTAGTATCTTTTATTCATCGATATTAGTATCTTTTATTCATCGATCGAGTTACCTTTTATTCATCGATAGTAGTATCTTTTATTCATCGATTGAGTTATCTTTTATAGGGCCTGAATGGCCGAGTGGCTAGCGCTCTGGCGCTCGGTACTACAGGTTTCGGGTTCGAGTCCCGGGGGTGCTATGGTTGTTTGTAGTGGTTCGGAATCCACTTTAAAAAGTAGGCCCCGGTCCTAACAGGATCGTAGAGCGTTGTGGGGGCATTGTTACTCCGCGTCTATGCCTTATCTTCAAGTTACACGCTCCCGCTGGGTAATGCAAAGTGAGTACGTCTGTGCAGCACTTGCCTTCAGGCGTCCAAAGACCAAGCTGTCTGTGTTTGCCAGCTGCATTAGAAAAAAAAAAGTTCTTTTATTCATCGATTGAGTTATCTTTTATTCATCGATATTAATATCTTTTATTCATCGATATTAATATCTTTTATTCATCGATATTAATATCTTTTATTCATCGATATTAATATCTTTTATTCATCGATATTAGTATCTTTTATTCATCTATATTAGTATCTTTTACTCATCAATATTAGTATCTTTTATTCATCGATCATCAAACTTTCTTCACAATAATTAATTAAAAATTAGATAAATCTTAACACAAAGTTAAACTCAATTGATCTAATCTGCAATTGACATTCTTGTTAAATTTTCTCAAACATAACTGAGTTGACCTACGCATCACATTTCGTTACATAATCAGCACAAACTACACCTCTGTCTCGGTCGAAATCTACTCCACATCGTCTAGAATTCTTTCTTAACATTCTTTGATTTCTTCTTTGAAATATTTCTTATTATTTCTTAATGGCCCTCTCTGCAGCAAGACTTCTAGAAACTTGACATAACACTATAAGTATAGTTTTAATATTTTTACACATAAAATAAGTGATGTAAGTAATAGAAAAGTAAATAACATCAAAATCTATATTTGACTGGGAAGAAATGATAAAAGTACTCAATAAAAGTACGCCACCTCTCATTACATCTAAATTCGTATCTAATGCTTTAAAGGATAAGCCAATTCAAGGAACTGTAGCAAAATCTTTATCTATCTCTACTATAAGAACTTTAATCAAAATTATAGTATCATATTAAAAGCTTAAATAAAACGATCAATCATCAACGTCAAATCATGTTTCTCTGCATAAGAATGACCTCTTATTGTATGACATTTATTTGACAAGTAAAAATGGAAATATGTTAAAATTGGTGAGATTTGAATATATTTATCTTATTTATCTTTAGAAAAAATTGGTTTATTGCTGGAAAAGAAGATAAAAAGACTTGTTGTTTCAGAGAAAATAAGGGAGGTATGGCTAAAGGCTTTATGATTAGAATAAATTCTCTCATAACAAAAGCTTAAAACAAAGAAAGTTGAAAAAATTCACAATTATCTCGGATTATTATCAGAAATAAATTTTAAAATCTATTTTCAAAGAAAACGTTGCCTCACTTTACCCAAACAATCTTCATTGTGTCAAGTTCCATCAGTAAAAGTATGCCAGTCATACATTTAAATCTATTGCTCTTGCAATGTCTCAACATATATTAGATCTACAACGGCTTCAAGAAAAGGGCTATTTTCAGGATCAAAGGAAAACTTTCCTTTTACAAGCATTATATATATATATATATATACAGAACTCTATTTACAAAAAATTAAAATTAAAGATAATTTGATTTACAATTACAGTTTACTCCAAGGATGGAGATTTTCAGTTTCTCGAGTGTACGACGAATCTAATGTATTGGTCTGAGACAGACCTTAATTATCACATGGCGTGATACACGAAACCACAAGAATAAACAAAATTTACACTTCTGACCGACTCTTGTCTTTTTCTTCACCAAAAAAACTCCTTTTAAGACAAACCGTCAAAGCGGGGGGGGTGAGGGAGGGGTGAGCAGCTTCCCTCACTTCTCATTGGACTAGTGACTCATTGGAGTGGAGTAGTAGGAGCTTCCTTCACTTCTCAATCCCTCACTTCTCATTCAACTTCCCTCACTTCTCATAAATAATAATACATTTTCTCAGCTCGTGGTCTATAATTAATCACGATGGAGCAACTCATGGTACAGTTCATATTCATTCTATAGTTGTTTCAACCTGTGAAAGTCGCACAGACATTCACTATTTCTTGAATCTCATTATACATGATACCGAATATCTTCTATCAGATTTGAGTGACAGGTTGTTCTCATTAATACAAAACATTAATTGCATGTACTATAACTATCCACAATACTACTTGTCTGTTGTCAAATTTCAGTGATGGGATTATTATATACTTGCCAAATAGCATACATTCCTCTCTCATGGGAATGAAATGCCAAAACTCTTCCAGTGAGAAAAAAATCTTGCACTCTATATCTTTGCCCATGGGTGTTGTAGTGATTCGGAATCCACTGTAAACCGTAGGTCCCGGTCCTAATAGGATCGTAGAGCGTTGCGGGGGCATTGTTACTCCGCGTCCGTAGCTTATCTTTAAGTTACACGCGCCCCCTGGGTAATGCAAAGTGAGTAACGTCTGTGCAGCGCTTGCCTTAAGGCATTCAAGACGTCCATGTCTGTTTGCCAGCTGCATTAGAAAAAAAATATATTTGAAAAAATGGGAATAAAAACTGGAATTGAGGCTATATTTAAATGCATCGCACCCATTTATCCTATGAAATATTGTGCATTTTGGACTTTTAAAACAAGCTTTCTATAAGCGACATCCCAAAATATTGGATGAAATCTGGAAGTCTATGTATGATGAAGGAGTGGACCAATATCACCCTTGATATTTTAAGAAAAGGGTTTTTTTATCTTAAAAATCAAAATGTAATATGATAATTCAATAAAAGGGTAATCAGAATGAACATACTAGAAAATAAAATTACCATCTTTGTTTAAACATATTTTTTTTCAAAATCTTACCAAAAATATGTGAGCATCCTCTGTATATTGGCATTTCAGAAGTAAAGATTAAGTTATTGTTTATTTTATATTTATAGTCATCAACATCAATTATTGTTTTTGATTCAGTTTTTTTTTTCTTGAATTTTGATATAAAAGATTACATGACAGGAAAGGATTTTTCAGAAGCAATTTGGCCTTGGATTTTCTTTAAGGAATTTTTTGCATAATTTATATGTTTCAAATAATAATAACAAGGTAAATACAGTAATCGTTATGAAAAAAAAAATCAAGGTTATTTTTTAAAAAACTACCATTTTGATAAGACATAATAAAATTCTCACGGAAAAATTTGATGTTTGTTAAATTTTGCATTCAGAACAAAAACATTGAAACAAGAAATTATGACTGATAATTTTTATTTTCCTTAATTAAATTATGCTGAAACGTGCTATAGAAACGTGAGGTTTTAAAAACCCTTTAAAAAAAATAAGAAATGTTTAGACTGATTGATGAAATTTTTGACACTGAAAATTTTATTTTTATACTTTGAAAATATATTAACCAAGAAATTAAGGAATAAAATAATTTTATTAGGTGTAGAACCGATTTCTATCACTTTCACACTTCGTCTTGAAAGTGAAAAAAAATGTGATATTCACTTGATGTTACATTATCTGCAACTACTGACTTTTTGGAGTATTGTTTTTTGTTTAGCTTAGTAACCAATGGTTTTCAGCTGTTTAAAAATCTGAAATCTCTAAAAAAGGTGCATTTAAAATTGAAACTTCGTTTTGACATGTAATTTCGTAAATGATTCAAGCGTGATTCATGTGATAAAAAAATGTGTTAATGTGCTAAAGAATAAAAATCAAAAATTGATTGATCACGGCTGACGATCGACTACAACCTACTACATCATATGATTATTTTATTTAATACATATAATAGTTTAGATAATAATTTATTTAAAGATTTCAGATTTTGATGAAACATTTAAACATGAAATATATTTTTATTGTAGTTTAATATAAAAGTAAATTCTTTCTATTATAAAAAAGTATTTACTCATTACAAACTAGAAAATAAGAAATTCTTTTGATAATGCATTTGTTTGTAGTTTTCTATTATTTTATTTTTTCAAATTCATTTACTTCTTACTGTAACATAAGAATCAACTTTATAGTCATCAGACACTGTTATATATATATATATATATATATATATATATATATATATATATATATATATAAATTTTCAAAAATATCTATCGTGACATCTATAGAGAAGAGTTTATAAGCCCACACAAGTAAACTTCAAGATAGATTCTTTTATACCAACATTAACATGCATAACTCTCCACAATTTAAAATATTTTAAGTAAGAAAAGGATTACATTTCAGTGTGAATAAACTCACACCCTAAAACTCCAATATTAGTATCAAAATACATTGTATTATCATTATTAATCAATTGTTAATATTAATTCCATCTGTAACAACAGTATTTTTAAACAGTAACAAAGAAAATAACTGTATAAAATTCTTTTGATAGTTATCCCAACTACGTTTCTTTGCCAGTACTTTTTTAAACTATTATCTCTAAACTCATTATTGTTAATTCCCCCTTCCATAGTTTGCAACTTTTGCAAATTCTCCACACATTGGGAATTTTCTCTCTGCCAAGAAATAAAGTATCATTCCAACAAAACAATACCATTCACTTTCCCACAATGATAATCAATGGAATCCCCGCAGAAATAAGTAAATCATCCCAGTCAGTTACTACGCAGGCAGATCTATAACGGCCAGTAATTCAAATCATTCAAATAAATTTCTGATCGTAATCTGTCAATCAATCACTCGCTTAGCAACCATATTATTACAGTCATGTTATTCTATCAAGCGAAGCTTTGTATTTTCACGTTTATTGAACGATTTTCAATTCCGTTGTTGCAGCTTATACGCAATTCGGATTTTGAATTAATAGCTTCCTTTTCTCTCTCTTTGTATATATATATATATATATATAATTTAAGAAGACGATTGTCAAAGTTATGCATTTTAGTGCAGACCATGATCATGTATATGTTTGTTTCAAAAATTTATTACTTATTTTTATTAGTCGTCACAAACATGTCATATTTTAAAATTGCTCTCACATAAGTAAATGTGATTACGCATTACAACCAGTAAGCCTCTTTACACCTGCATATAATTGTAATTAAAAATTTCCATGCATAAATAATGAAAGGTCTATAAATAGAAAATCTCTTAAGTAATAACTTTTGTACTTGGTTACTACAAAAATGAAATAAAAATTAAAGAAATTTTATGAGTAAATAAATATTTTAGAAATATTTATTTACTCATAAAATTTCTTTAATTTTTATTATATTATATTAATTGTTTACTGTACAGTTTATGTATATTAAATATAAAGGAAATAAAGATGTAATAAACTTTTTTTTAAATATTTTTTTAATGTGGGTCACGGATATTTTACAGATCGTATGTGCAGTCTGTTATAAAGTTTTAAATTTAAGCTTAATTATCAAACGAAATGATACTCATGAAGAAAAAAAAAGCATAAAAACTATATTAAATTTTCCGATATCTCTTCTTCTGAGCAGAAATGGGAATAGAATATATTCCTGTTTATTCAATGTCGCAGATCTTACTGTTAAAGATACTATTTCACACGTTCAAGGTCAAATCGATGTATACATTGTTTTAATTCAGCTACTCACAGACTGTTGGCTGGCCTCATCATCATATTTTTTTGTTACTTTAAAATGTTATTTGATAATCAATTTTTTTAAGACTTTCAAATTTTGATGCAAGATTGAAACGTGGAACCTGATACCACTTTAGATTAATAAAAGAAATAAAACATTTACATATTAGATTATTACTTTATTTAATGATTTTTATTTTATTGAAAACCAATAAATTTTTATTAGTAACTAAAAGCCAGAATGCAGTTTCACTATCTAGTTAGTTTTTGATTGATTTCTTATATTAAAACAAGATTTTGAATATTCCCCCATGTTATCAAATATAATGGCAATCGAAAAATGTTTTTTTTTGCTAAATGTTTACTATACTATTTTATAAAATTTATATAATTTATGTTTGCTTACGTTTCATTTATGTTTAATGTGTTAATTTATTATTTAATTTATGTTTAATATATATTATTTTATAGAATTTATATAATTTAAGTTTACTATATTATTTTATAGAATTTTGAATTAATTGTTTGTATTTGTAAATAAATAGTTTCACGCATAAATGTCAAAAATTCATTTTTAAGGCTTGGTTCCTACAAAAGCAAAAGCAAATTTTAAAATCGCTTAAATATATTAAATCAAATTAATACTAAGCCATCAAAATCTTAAGATAAATTGAAATTTATCTATCTATTTATATATATAATGTGTGTGAGGATTACTCCTTTTGTTCTTTCTGAATACCCAAAACTACAATAATTTTCTTGTAATAGCCATTTATAACTTCTATAATTTATTGCTGCTTTAAGGATCGTTGCTTTCTCGTATTCTTTCTTCACTGGTTCTAAAAAATATTACCCAGAACACTTTTAGTGACCCGCTGTGAGGCCAGAAAAAAATTGAATGAACTGGCCAAAAATCTTTAAACTCCTTAATATTCCTTGTTAATAAATTGAAGTAAAGAGACTCATGGCGGTACATTTTCTTGTAAAATCCATTTGGTTTTTGACTGCAACTTGGAGCAGCTTCCTTACTTGTTACAAAAAGTCGGTTGGATACTCGTTTAAATTCAATTTCATTTTTCTCAGATGGCAATGCAATTTTTAAAGAATTCCACTATCCTAACACACACGAAAATTAACTTTACCTTAACTTAACTCAACTCATATAAAATAGTTAAAAAACATTAAAATGTTACATATGAAATTGATAACCAAATTAATATTCTGGTAAAACAACAGAATTTGTACATTTTCCAAATTGAGATATTTTAATCTTCCAGATCAATTAAAATTGTATCATGAACAATAGCTAATTGGCTTCAACTTTTCCTTATTTCAACGAAATAATTATTTTCAGCTTTTCATTAGTTTAACGAAATAATTTATTTCACCTTTCTGATGTTACCCAGAGAACAATACGTGGCCCGCGACAAGGAAGATGAACTCATTTCATTAAATAATGAATATTATCTCATTTTTGTAAAAGTTAAATATAAAATCATATTTTTATCATTTCGTACAGCATATTGATTTTTAAGCCGAAATTTACTTTGATTAAATAATATTCCTCATTAACTAATATTCATTATTGATTAAGTGTACCTTTCAAATGATATATTGAAGGACAATACATTCAACATCCTGAAGTACAATATGCAGGACTTTATTGTGTGTACTTAGATTTTCAACTATAAGAAAGTTAAATTCATATCCTGAACTGGTGAATTTTCCCCATATTTGCTGAAAATAAAATGGTAACTAAAAAAAAATCCTTTTGATTTTACATAAATGTACCAAGAATTGAAGATTTTTACAAAAATTGCGCATTTCTGCAATTTGATATTTCAGAAATTTTTTAAAGTTAAACTAATTTTGAGAGTCATTTCCTATTCAAATTTTATTTCATATTGTTCTTGCTTACATTTATTAGAAAATAATGTTGTCGTTTGTATTATTTTCATTTATATTTTATTTTTATCGTTAATCATTCTCAATGGAGGATTTTTTTGCTTCATCATTTAAAGAGTACTATTTTTGCTTTATTTTGTGAAATATTTTGTACTAATTTATTATTATTATTGATTACATTACATTGCATTTTTCGGAATCTTTGAGTTATTTCCTATTTCAATTTTTAAACTTTGAGTTATTTCCTATTTTGATATTTCCTATTTTTCCTTAATCAATTTTGAGAGAAGCTGTTACTAGATCCTACTCTTTATATCTTTAAATTCATTTAAAATGTTAATAAAATGAAGTAAAAATACTTTTTTATTTATCGGCTAAATCTATATGTCTATATGGTTTTCAACTTGGCAGCAGCTTCCATATATATATATATATATATATATATATATATATAGTATATCGATAGATATCTCTTTCTATATATATAGGTTCAGGTGTTTTTTTCTGTTTCATGGAGACCACGGAAAGGTTATGAGGCATCACTATAGTAGCATCTACTCGCTTCAATTACTTTCAGAGTAGTGTACTCAAGTTCCAACAACGCATTCGATAAGTTATTCATCACCACAGCACCACATGAGAAGAAATTACTTGGCAGTGAGGACCTGAATCAATCCTCGTAACTTTATGCAGAAAGATCTCTTTAGTACATCAATCTCAAGAATAGGAAGTAGTAGTTACAAGAGCGTCGGATTATATAAATTATAAACGTTAGGTGTGATAAAATTCTAAAATATCAGCAAGGACAGCAAGACAAAACTAAAACTAAAAGCACAGATTAAAATATTACAAAGAAGGGGAAAAAGCAGAGAACCCCATAAAGAAAAAGGATAGTCAATATAAAACATTACTAACAGTTACATACACAACTTGTTAGTCCTGTGGATGATAAAAAAAAAGGAAAAATATCGTAACACTGTACAAAATACAAAAAGTACACATAATTAAAAAGTTCACACAAAAATTCCGCAAAAAAAATGGCTTCAAAGATGAAGTTCTAAACTGGGAGGATCTTAAGCTGAATAAGTTCATGCAAAAGATGTAAGACTTCAGAAACAGAATTTAAAGATGCAGATGTAAATACATCTAATACCGGAAAATACTATAAATCGAACGCTTGATTGAACAGATGAGACAAGATCAAGGCGCTTGAGCCTTTTTGTTTCAACACAGAGTAACGAATTCTGTCTGGAACAGGAGAAGAATTAGATGATAACGATAATTATCCCAAACTTCTTCGGGTAACAAAATGCTAAATAAGTTCTCAATGTAAAATGAAATCAAGGTTGGATTGAAAATTTGAAATTGGGTAGTGGAACTGGATACATTATATAAGTTGGAAAAAATCTTTGCAGTAAGTGGATCATACCACAATAAATATGAGGGCCACGAAGAATTTCAGTAGTGGCTTTCTTTTTGTTTGTCCTAGAAATGCTTCTGGAACCTGGAAGTCTCAACAGAGTTATCGAGCAATTCATCGGTATTTTTTTCCATTTCCTGCAAGGGAAAACGATAGGTTTACCAGAGGAAAAAGAAGGATTGACTCAGATTTGTGGCAGAATAAGTGGCTTGGCTATTGCGGCCAGAAGACTGTTTGGGGGCCAATTTTGACGCGACATCTTCAATGAGTGTATCAAGTTCAAGTATATAGGAACACTGCTTTCCAGGTCCAATTTTGTCAACCAGGTTATTTGAAATTTAGTGAATTTGTCTTCATCTGGAATTCGACAAAGATATTATCATCAGAGGAGACAGGAGCAAGCAAAGGACGATCCGGACAACCAGAAGAGTCAACAATAGAAATAGTAAGAGTTGCTTCTAGAGAACCGAGCATCACCGTCTATAATCTTGACTAAAGCAGATAGAGGGCATGACGTAGGGAATTGCAGAAGGTACCTCGATAGCGATTTCAATAGCACTTGTAAACCTACCCCATTAATAATCTGGCTGCATGGTTAGAGGTTTTTGAATTTTCTGCTATATGATACTCAGATGAAGAACAGTTACCTCTAAAAGTCCTCCAAGAAGGCAATATTCTCCCTTCAACATTCATGAGTAGGGTATGGGGAGAAAGTATGGGTTACTTTCAGAAAAACCATCTCTAGAACCTAGATTTATTTATAGATATATTTCTAGCCTATCGATTTGCGGCAAAGGAAAAAAAAATATATTTGTAATTTATTCAAAATGTAATAGTACTGTTTAAAAAACGTGATTTTTTTCAAAAATATATTATTTTTAATTGTAATAATATTAAAATTTGTACTTTTCTTTCATTTTAATCGGTAGGAAATTTAAAAATATTGTTTTTGCAAGGAAAACTGAAAAATAGAGGTTATTACTATTATTATTACATTTTAGAGTATTTGAACTAATGCTACTTTTAAAAGTTAATTTTGCTACATTGCATTATCATAAAAACAATACATTTATAATTGTAACTAAAGATTCTTTTTTAATTCATTCACATGTACTATAAAAAAGATAGATATGAAGAAAAGATAAAAGTGATCTGAAAAAGATAAAAAAGTTCCTAAAAAAGCGTAATGCCACATATAAAATAATTACGAATATAGAATCACATTATGATTTCGATCTACTTACTAAATTTACTTACTTCGATCTACTTGATTTTGATTACTTACTAGATTCTGATAGAAACTTTTTATACTTTATCCTTTTGATATTTTTTCCTTACCTATCAGAAAATAATCTCTACAATCCCTTGTGATAGATATCCGAAATCATTAACTCTTTAACTGTAATAAGGAAAACAAAAAATAAACGTGAATTGCTTTCAAATATAAATGTAAATACATTCTTCACTTAATTTCGAAAAGAACAATTTTTTTAACCTCCACTAATGTTTTTCTTTGCTTATCAGAAAATAATCACTATAATTTATTGTGGCAGGTATTCCAAAATCATTATTAATCTATCCAAAATTATTAAATATTAATCTAACTATTATGTGGAACTTTAATGAAATATGAATTGTATTCAATTTAACATTCTGACAGATATTTTTCTAACTGGCACTAACTTATTTATTCATCATTAACTATTAAATACATCAGTACTTTGTGAAAGACATTCCTAAATCATTAACGTCTCATACTACAAAAAAGAACGAATCACAACTTTCTTCGCTTGAAGAACGACATTAAAGGTACTTAATTAAGGTCACAGACGTTCATCTTTGATTCACTCACTTTCGTTCTCATATGATTCAGTGTACGAGCAGCTTTCCTGACGGAAGAAAACCCAGGAGGAATCCGTTAAGGTATGTGACTTTTCTTTTACAATCGGTTTTAGGAAGAAATATCCTGGTGACCTACATTTACTTTAGCCTGTGGCTCTGGCGCCATTACGTCAGAAACATGTCGTTCTGACCCATATAGAGAGTGAATTTTTGCTTTATAAGTTGGAACCCCGGTGAGAGTAAGTGTTTGAAAGTTGGTACCAATTGAATTTATTTATAAATACGCTGCATAGAAGTGTCCAATTGGTATGGTACTCAAATGAAAGTGTTATGTATGATGATAGTTGATTTCTGTAGAATGTTTCAGCAGATTTTTTGTAGCCTGAAAACATTTTGTTAAAATTAAGTGCTTCAGAGCAAAACAGCTTTAAACGTTTCTTAGAAGTATGTTAGGAAAATATGTTGCACATATTTTAGACATAGATGAAAAAAATTATAAATATTTATAGTAGTAAGAATATGAGATTAAATGAACAGAAATGCTAGAGTAAAATATTTCAACGTTTCTGTTAAAAAAATAATATATCTTTGGTTGTTTACATTAGAAGTGTGTTAGGAAATTTTAAACACAACTCATAATATTTGCAAAAATTTTAAATTTGTGTACTAAAAATTGAATATATTGTAAATTATATTTAAAAATTTGATAATGAGCTTTTTTTTTCGTTCTTTTTAATAATGATAGCACTAAAATATTCATAGATTTTTTTTATTAAAGAAGAAAATTTTTTCACACACCTAAAATTTTAATATAATTAAAAGATAGAAAAAAATAATGGAGACAATTTTTTCCTATTCAAATTTGATGCAACGTCTATATTTGCAGAAAATTTCACAAATCTTACAGAAATTATAATAGTTTTACAATAAGAGGGCTTACAGAAATTAAAATAATAATATTTTTATTAATATGAAAAGTTTTTATAATCAATATATAATTTTTTTGTCAAAATTTTATCAATCTCTTTTAAAAAACGTATGTAGATTTTTTTAGCCTATGATATACTGACTGAAAATATTTTAACGAATGAAACTATAAAATTAAAGAAAAACAGTCACTAGAGGATTTTAAATCATATTATCGTGCATTAATTTTTGAATTTCGATCAAAAAGATATTAATATTTTATTAAAACTAAAAAAAAATTATTAAAAAAGAAGTTCCACACTTTAACGTATTCTTTATTGGTTTAAATATAAAATTTCATAAAATAAATAATATTTATATAATAGAATCATTATAATATGAAATATTTGGACTCAAAACTCAATTAACTTCGAAAGTAAAAGAATTGTAAAAAAAAAATAAATAAATGAACACAAAAAGAACAGTGAGGAAGTTAAAGATGAGAAATCGTTAAAAACAATAACTGTAAAATAATGAAAAGAAATAATTTTTATATTGAATCAGATAATTACAAAATACAGATGGTTACAATACAATTATGGTTTATTTTAGGCGCAAATTGTTGTTTATAGTTAACATAAAGTGATTTAATTTTTAATATGTTTATACATCTAGTTTTAATATATTTATTTATTTTGCATTGTATTTTTAAATATGTAATATAAATTCATAAACGTTTATTTAAATTAAAATATTTTAAATGTTTGGAATTAATATTTAAGTGTATCTTATAGAAATGCTGATGCAAAAATGGGAAAAAAAATATATTAACATTAGAATCGACATACCACGGAGATATTGAAATGTCGCCCATCATAGAGAAGAACTAAGTAGTCTACTATTTTATAAACATAGCTTGTAGCACGTGTTTTTATGCGTGTACAAAAATGTCCAAATCATCCATTGCAAAGAGTATTTGAAATACTACTTAAGATATGCTAAAATGCATAATATGTTATTAACAATCTAGATTTCATTTTATAAACGAAAGACTTTTTTTTTTTAGATTAACGGTTTATCTCTTGAAAACAAAATCACTGTGATAAGTGTGACGTAAAGCGTAAAGAAAAATGGATAAATATTTTTTTGATGGAAAAAAACCCATTTATTAATACCTGCTCGTGTTAAAATTATTGCACCCTTTGGATGCTGCTCCAATTCTTACGTAAACATCAGCTAGATAAAAGATAAAAAAATTTCAAGTGAGATATGCTTCTTTGACGTCAAGGCCGTTCACATCAAATGACGCAATAATAAAGAGGTTGTGCAGTTAGTGATAGTGGGTTTTGATAAATTAATGATCAAATACACACAATATTTTTTTGCTCTGTTGAAGAGTTTAAAAGCGTTGTATAGAAGTAATTTAAAAGCTTTGTATAATATTAATGAAGATAAATTTTATGAGAACGTACAGAAGTTGTTTAATGGAAACAAATACACACACATGCACATATTTTTTTTTGCTCTGTAGAAGAGTTTAAAGGCTTGTATAATAGTAATTTAAAAGCGTTGTATAATAAAAATGAAGATAAATTTTATGAGAATGTACAGAAGTTGTTTAATGGAAACAAATACACACACATGCGCATATTTTTTTTTGCTCTGTAGAAGGATTTAAAGGCTTGTATAATAGTAATTTAAAAGCGTTGTATAATAAAAATGAAGATAAATTTTATGAGAATGTACAGAAGTTGTTTAATGGAAACAAATACACAAACATGCGCATATTTTTTTTTGCTCTGTAGAAGGATTTAAAGGCTTGTATAATAGTAATTTAAAAGCGTTGTATAATAAAAATGAAGATAAATTTTATGAGAATGTACAGAAGTTGTTTGATGGAATCAAATACACACACAATTATTTTTTTTTGCTCTGTTGAAGAGGCATGGTATTATAGTAATTTAAAACCGTTGTACAATAGTAATGAAGATAAAGTTTATGAAAATGTACAGAAATTGTTTAATGGAATAATATTATTAAAAAAGACAAATATTAAAACTCAATTAGCCCAGTTAAAGCAGTTATAAACAATATTGTATTATATCGATAAAAACAATATTTTATTTAATTATTCTTAAAAAGTTAGTTTACTAAGTTGCATATAAAATATTAAAAAAAGGAAAACAAATTATGTGTTATGTCTAGAAATTAAATTAATGGTATAAATATATTGTGAAATGCTGATAACATATACTAGAAGACATAACATGTACATGATAAGATGTACTTAGAAAATAAACTCCCTTCTTAATTTATTATATAATTTCTGTTTTATTTCTGAAATTCTACCGTTATTTTGCTTTCATTTTTACTCAAGATTGGATAATTTATTGATCAGTAAGACTAGAAAAAACTAATTTTTTTTCGAATAGCGCACACTTTGACCTGGGAACATTTGCACCGGAAATGGCAGATTTGTAACATAATTCAAAGTTATTAAGAATGCGCCATGGGCTTTATGTTAAACTGCATTTCAGTTGTAAATCTTACAGCATAATTTTTATTTTATTATTGAATCTCATGAATATCCGAGATGGTTTAATCATCCATATAGCATTACATAAAATGATAAATATATTGTGATATCCTGATAACACGTACTACTTAGAAAATAAACTCACTTCTTACATTATTCAGAATTATAATTTCTGCTTGATTTCTGAAATTATACTGTTATTTTATACTTCCTTTTTATTCGAGATAGGATAATTTATTAGCCAGTAAGACTAAAAATAAAATCGCTTTTAAACAGCGGGCACTTCGACCTGGGAACATTTGCAACTGAAATGGCAGATTTGTAACAGATTCAAAGTTATTAAAACTGCACCATGGGGTTTCTATTAAACAGCATTCCCGTTAGTGCATAATTTTTATTTTATTATTGAATCGCATGAATATCTAAGATAATTTAATCATCCATGTAGCATTACATAAAATTATAAATATATTGTGAAATCCTGATAATTTATCAGCCAGTAAAACTAGAAATAACTAATTTGTTTCCAAATAGCGGACACTTTGATCTAGGAAGATTTCCAACTGAAATGGCAGATTTGTAACAGATTCAAAATTACTAAAAATGCACAATTAGGCTTCTGTTAAACTTCATTCCCGTTAGTGCATAAATTTTATGTTATTATTGAATCTTATGAATATCTAAGACAATTTAATCATTCGCATAGCATCACATTTTTTAATACAATATGTAATGAAACCCCAAAGGCAAAATCTATTCAGGGTTCACGTTTTTGTCCCACCTCTTAAAGATACTTATTAGACTAAATTTTACAATGCTGCAATTCTGAAATAGATAAATAAAAATATGTTTTATTTCCAATGGCGGATACAAAACATACAACTGGAGCCATGCAGAACAAAACAAACAGGACAGAACAAAACAATATAAAATAGCAACAGAATAAAAGTCTTCGCCTTCTAGCCTTCCAATATCGCTCCCACGAAGTTGAGGACACATTGAAGGTGAGCACAGTTCATACGTTCCCGAAGGTTACAAAGCCTGCAGCAAGGATCTTCAAATACATTTATGCGGTGTAAATACCTATCAAGGCAATCGTGGCCAGTTACGAGACGAAACTCAACTCCGCAGCTGTCCTCCTGCTAGGCCAGTCTGAAAGATTTGAAATACTGTAGAAATAAAAATATAAAAATAAAATTTACTACATTTATTTTATACAAAAATTTATAATAAGTGTCACCAATAATTTTCGGCTATTGAATACATTTAAAGCAATAAATTTCAAAACAAATCTATCGAAAAGTTTTAAACTTCTTTTATTTATCGCATTAAAATCCTTGAAGCGAAATGCTTTCCATAAAATTGGGGTTTTAAACGCACTGAAATTCCCACTTGAAAATTATCTACCTAAGACATCTAGTACCTTTGTTTTCATACTAATCAGATAATTTATTCATAAATTCATTTAATTGAAGACTTTATTTAATCTGAGTTCAAGTGTCGGGATATAAATTTATTTAATCTCCTCTAATTTTCGTTATCTTAGTATTCAAAGAGAAGTTGACGATGATTTTCCTACAAATAACTGTTTTATTCCATTATGGAAATTCATGATTATCTAAGATAAATTAATCATCCTTGGAATTATTTTACATATTTTTGCTATCAACTCTTTTGTCACGCCTAATTTATTAAAGGGTAATTCCATTTTTTATTTCAGAAAGGGATTCCCCATTCATCCTTAATTTGTCTGATTTAAATATTGTTTTAGCTCTTTTATCGTATAATTATTGATGAAACCAAATTTCCACGAAGTAATAAAATGCTCTCTTGATTTAATTAAAAATAAAATATTTCTGAAAAAATGTTTGTCTTCCTTAAAAAAGTGAAATCGACTTTACTATAATTAGCACTAAATGTTGAATTATTGGTTTGAATTCTAGACACTTTGACCTAAGTTATTTACCATCAGAATGGCAAAGCTACAGCAGATTCTGTGTTATTCAGGATATAAGAGGATTTGCTGCAATACACTCAAATTGTACCACCGCAATTTAACACAATCTTCACCAAGGTGGCACTTATAAATTCTGCACCCTCCTCCTCAAGTCCAACAAAAGAACATTCGTTCTATAAATTTATCGTGTCCATCTTTGGTGTTTACATAGGGTTTTTCAGTTCAATGGCGCTATCATAACGCTATATCCACTAAATTACTCCGGCAGCATGATTTGTCTAGTCAAAAAGTCATATTTTATTAAATAACAATCTTAGTCATTACAAAATACTTGAGAGCATTATGGCCGAGCGACTGGCGCTCGGGGCCACAGGTTTAGGGTTCCAGTAACTGCGATGCCGTGGTTGTTTGTAGTGGTTCGGAATCCATTTTAA
Source organism: Caerostris darwini (assembly GCA_021605075.1). Taxonomy (NCBI): domain Eukaryota; kingdom Metazoa; phylum Arthropoda; class Arachnida; order Araneae; family Araneidae; genus Caerostris; species Caerostris darwini. The sequence goes on from BPLQ01006949.1 coordinate 468,102, forward strand.
GCTGTAGGTTCCGATCTAACGTGACTGTAGAGCGTTCGGCGGACAACTCTACCCCGCAAAATGTCAGCGTCACGGAGCAAATTCAGACTTCTACAATAGAAGTTACCCCCCCTTTTCTTTCCTTCCATGAGACCACATGGGTTCTTGAACTTGGTCTAGATGTTGTTGTCTATCTAGTGGGATAAGAAAAAACAAAAAATAATATTTGCTATTACAAAACAATTTTTTTCACGTATACAATATTTGATTTCATTTCGTAAAAAAATGAGTAATATTTTTTGTGTAGAGATAAAAACACGTAAAAAATAATAATTCTACAATAAATTTGTAAATCATTTTAATAAATACGTAAATGATTTACAAATACGTTTACTCTATTTTAATACGTTTACTCTATTTTAATTAAGATACCACTTAAGTTCGTAAATAAATACGAACTTAAGTGGTCTCTTAATTAAAATAGAGAAGCTTATTTCATAACCTGGTAATCACAGTGACGGATTTAGGTTCGATGGCGCCCTATAAACCTAAGACCCTATAAACCCTATAGACCCAAGTAAATTTGACGCCCTTATATATAATAATAATAATACGAATAGTAATAATGGATTCGAATTAAATTTAGGTATTGAATTTAGGCATGAATTATATATATATTGGTATAATAATACCAATAATAGTGATAATAATTCTATCCTTTAAATATTGACATCTTGAGGTTGTCAAATCAAGAAAAGAAGCATTAAAATTCGGTCTTACAGTTGATAAAAAACAAAATCGATTCCAAATTTTTGCCACCTTGAAACCACCTCGTCGCCCCTAAAAATTTGGCGCCCTAGGCAAGAGCCTCGCGGGCCTAAGCCTGAATCCGTCACTGGGTAATCAGTTTCAATAAATAGTTTCATAACCTGGCACCACTGAATACGGAAGAGGATGAAATGTGCACCAGTTATCATTCCTGATGATATTAGTTGAAAATTTCGGTATCACCCAAAAAATAATATACCGGGTTCCTTTTGGGTGCCCCTGGTATTCTCTAAGAAAGGAAGGTCGAATCTGCTAAGATTTTCCTTACCGTCGGCGAATAACCTCAGGAAATGTTCCATAAGAAAAAAATTGTTCAGTGAAAGCATTATCGCTTATTTGATATCGCAATTTACATAATTTTCAGACCATGAACTACATTTGAAATTCAAGTACACGAATTACACTCTTCTCTTTCTAAGATAAAGATAAATGATATTGATAATCCTATTCGCATGCAAGAGTAATTTCGTGTAGATAATTCATAACAAGTAAACTTTTGTTTTTCTTAGATTTGCGATTTTTTTTCAACTGCTTTTATCTTTTTAAATCTAGCGTAAAATTTTTTGTTAAAGTGAAGTAAATAATAAATAAAAAATAATAATGGAGGGGTAAAATAATTTGAGGTTTTAAGTTTAATTGAAATAATGAAATTTAGACGCTAAAAATTCAAAAACTATATTAAGTATTTTTCAATTTTTTTAATTGTCTGTGTTATTAAAAATCCCGTAAATCTTTCATGATATTTTGTCACTGTGATTTATTAAATACCAGGTATGAAAGATAAAGAAGTTTTGTTAAAATTTAATTTTGGGGAAATTTTTAGTTTTTGTTAAAATTTAATTTTTTGAAATTGATTTGGATGTGATTAGATGTTTTTTTTTTTCAAATACTTTTATCTTTGTAAATCTGGAGTAAAATTTTAATTAAAATAAAGTGAAATTAAGGTAATTTGAGGTTTAAAGTTTAATTGAAGTAATGAAATTTAAACGCTAAATATTTAAAAAAAAATTTAAGTCTTTTTTAAATTGTTTGTGTCATTAAAAATGGTAAATTTTGCATGATATTTTTTCACTGTGATTTATTAAATACCTGGTATAAGAAGATAAAGAACTTTTGTTAAAATTTAATTTTTTCGTCTGAGTTTGATTTGGATGCGATTAAGTGCGATTTTTTTTCAAATACTTTTATCTTTTTAAATTTAGAGTAAAATTTTAATTAAAGTAAAGTGAAATTTTAATAATTTGCGGTTTAATTTAATTTAAATAATGAAATTTTAAAAATTAAAAAATATATAAGTCTTTTTTCAGTTTTTTAATTGCCTGTGGCATTAAAAATCGGGTAAATTTTTCATGATATTTTTTCACTGTGATTTATTAAATACCTGGTATAAGAAGATAAAGAAGTTTTGTTAAAATTTAATTTTTTCGTCTGAGTCTGATTTGGATGCGATTAAGTGCGATTTTTTTTCAAATACTTTTATCTTTTTTAAATTTAGAGTAAAATTTTAAATAAAGTAAAGTGAAATTTTAATAATTTACGGTTTAATTTAATTTAAATAATGAAATTTAGACGCTAAAAATTAAAAAAAATATATAAAGTATTTTTCAGTTTTTTAATTGCCTGTGGCATTAAAAAAAAATTTTTCATGATATTTTTTCACTGTGATTTATTAAATACCTGGTATAAGAAGATAAAGAAGTTTTGTTAAAATTTAATTTTTTCGTCTGAGTCTGACTTGGATGCGATTAAGTGCGATTTTTTTTCAAATACTTTTATCTTTTTAAATTTAGAGTAAAATTTTAAATAAAGTAAAGTGAAATTTTAATAATTTGCGGTTTAATTTAATTTAAATAATGAAATTTAGACGCTAAAAATTAAAAAAAGATATATAAAGTATTTTTCAGTTTTTTAATTGCCTGTGGCATCAAAAATCGGGTAAATTTTTCATGATATTTTTTCACTGTGATTTATTAAATCCCATGTATGAAAGATAAAAATGTTTTATTAAAAGTTATTTTTTTGTGTCTGAGACTGATTTGGATGCGATTACTATCAGCGTGATTTTTTTTCAAATACTTTTATCTTTGTAAATCTAGAGTAAAATTTTAATTAAATAATTTGAGGTTTAAAGTATAATTGAAATAATGAAATTTAGACACTAAAAGTTAAAAAAAGTGTTAAGTAGCTTTCAATTTTTTTAATTTTCTGTGTCATTAAAAATCCGGTAAATTTTTCATAATATTTTTTCACTGTGATTTATTAAATACCATGTATGAAAGATCAAAAAGTTTGGTTAAAATTTAATTTTTTTTTCTCTGGGATTGATTTGGATTTAACGCTCTAGTCTATTTTTAGTTACTGAGTTGATGAAAACCAGATTTGAAAAGTTAAAATAAATAAGTAAATAAATAAAAAAAGTTTTGGGTTCAAAACTAAATTCATTCATGCTTGTTAAACGCCTGACAAAATTGACAAATAGTCAAAATTGTTTTTCCATTAATAGGCTAGCTACATCGATGTTTGCTTCCTGGTTATAGGTAAGGACGGTTTGTTTCCTGGTTATAAATGAGGATCCTACTAAAGTCCTTAAAGAAACCACCATATATATTTTCCCATAAGGCTTATATATAGTATGTAAAAATGATCCCAAGTTTTAATCCTCTTTAGTTTAATCAATCATATAGATTTATTTAGAGGAAAAATATTTACTATTTATGTATTCACGTTACTATTTGTTCAGTTGCTTTACTATAAAATGAAACAAATAACTATTTAAAGTTCTCTTACCCCTAAACAATCTGATTAAGAGGCTGCTTCCATCACAAAAGCTTAAAACTTAATATTTTTCCCGTGAATTTCTTTAATTAAATTCCGTTAAATTGGACTATATGTGTGCACTAATTTTATTTAATAATGGTAAATTTAGTTATATCTCAATTTGCAGCTAACTTTTTTAATTAAATGCATTATTTATTATGAGTTTTCGATGATTTAAGAGCTACTCGTGTATTTCGTAACAAAATAGAAATGAAAGAAGAAAAGATGAACAGATTTTATTTAGATAAACTTTTCATTAATCTAAGTCTCGAAAACCTATGAGACTTTAATCTATGTAACATTAAATCGAGATACAAGTTTTTTAAATGCATTTCAAAGAAATAATTTTAATATTAGGTCGGTAATCATGCTACCTCCTACGCGTTGGCGAGAGCACCCTTTGTGCACTCAGCAGAAATTATTCATTGGCTTACAGACTCTCACCCGGAGATGAAGCATATTATGCGCATCCCGCACGTACCTGAGTATCGAGTTTTCGGTTTAGAAGTGGAATCCTTCCACGGATATATAATTATACATCTTTAAATGTGTTAAATATTGTACGTATATGATGTTTGCGCGTGTGTAAATAAAGTTGCGTGTTCTCCAACCTGTACCTCGTGTATTTCAACCCAACCACTCTCATTTACAATCCAGTTGCACAACCTGCACATTGCAGGTCAAGAAAATCTTTAAAAAATATTATTAAGAATTTATAGATTTTACTGAATATAGTATCATTTTTCAAAATTTTTTTTTAATTTGAAAATTTGTCTTATGTAATACTTTACGAAAAATCCTCAAATGATTACTTAATGAGTTTCATATGAGCAATTTATTGATACCATTTGACAAAACAGTATATTTGCAAACTTTTTTTAATGTCCATAAATTATCTTTATTTAACCTTTGATTGCGTCATTACTATGCACTGAATAAAATTTTTCTGAAAGCTTTTTGAAGGAAAATAAGAAGACAAAAAAAGACGGAAACAAAATAATATGTTAATTATCGTAAAAGACCTTGTAAAACATTTAGCTACAACAGATTAAAATGTATCGCAATTGAGCTACTATTATGAATAATATAAACACATAAAATTTTAATGAAGAATTTCATTTCAATATTTAATTAAATTTTATTTTGCATTATCATATAATTATGTATAGTTAAAATAAAATTTTTATATAATGAAGTAAAATTTAAAAGCATCAAACTATAATGACACTGATCAAACGTGCTCTGAAAATTAATATTTAAAAAGAAAAAAAAAATCAAATACCATTGATAAATAAACGGCCTTCTTCGTAATGTTTTACACGTGTTCAGCATACAAAAATGAAAAATTAAGTTATCATAGAAACAGATAAGTTTTATTTCCTTTGCCAATGTGATATAGTGAAACCTATTTCCCATTAACCGTGTTTCTGTTTATTTCTCTTGGTACATTTCTCGCATTTTACAGGAAATCACATGGATATAATATTTTTAAAATTCTCCAATAATTTTTCCTTGTTTTTTTAAATTATATTTTTATAGTATGAAACGTATTTAAAGTGATAACATTTTCGTAAAATCTGTAAGGATGTTTTTACATCCTACAGTGGTTGGGTTTTTTTTAAGACTTTTGTGCTCTCTGCGATAGCAACTTTGATGATAAAATTTAAGATAATTTGAATATTTTACAGATTTCACAGGAAAGTTTAGATAATGCTAATAAATAAGAAAGTGTAAGATTAAGGCTTCAAAACAAAGATGCAGATCTCTAATATCGAATACGTAAGCATATATGTGTGTGACTGGTGCATGTAGAGGAACAAACTTGAAAATCACAAGTGTTAATTTCTGAGATACCTCGATAAATTTCATGCCTTTTTTTTAAACATTCAGAGAAATTCGAAAACAAGCAGTTAAATTAAGTAATCACCAATGTGTTAGATGAAGAAGTGATGAATTGTGGAGAAAATAGAAAAGTGACAATTTCAAGTGCAGATTGCTAGAGACTAAAATGTGATGCCCATCATCTTGTTCGATTAAGGGTAACAATTAAAGGGTTTTCAAGGATTTTGGAAATGCCTGGAAAAGGTCGTTTAAGAACCATGAGAGAAAATAAAGGTCTACATATGTCCATTATAGGCAAGGTTTAACAGGCTTTCAGCAGTTTTTCAGCTGTTTCGTGACGTCCATATGGCCACAGGAACTCTGATTTTAAGGGTTACTATTTACAGAATGTTACACGAAACAGATCAATTTGCAAGAATACCTGCTATTTGCATTCCGCTCACTGCTATGCACTGGAGATCCCTTTTATCATTCCACAGAGCATTCATTAAGTAATTAATCTAATCACTGAGGAAACTTAGCGTAGCCTAACCATATATTATTAATGTACGAGTATGTTCAGCTAGAGAGAACCAGGGATCCACTATATGTACTCCAATCTTAAAAAAAAAATTTAAAAAAAAAAGACCACTGCAGCAACAGAGGTTTTTTGAAGATCTGGGTAGCTGGGATGCATAGACATTCTTATCTTTGTTAGAGGTTCATTGACTGCCGTGAAATATACTGATCCATGTTTGCTTTATCAAGAGTACATCTGATTGACCTGATTCCATCTTAATGTACATCAATGCGCGTCAATGTAAAAATCTGCTCGACGAACATATTCAATTGCTGAATTGGACATCTAAATCTTCAGGCCTTGGCCTATAGAGGTTATCTTGGACGTTCTTAGAAAGATAACTGCAAATTAATTTCAACTTCAGGGAACCATTCAAGGTCTAAAACAGCGTTACTAAAGGAATAGCTCCAGTATGAATTCACTTTGTTGATAGCTATATACTTGTACGAGAGGACCAACCTTTATTAACCTAGTTTTGGAGTTGGATAGTGCAACTTTTGCTACAGAACTTCTAATGTTGGCAAGTTTGTTGCACGATATGCGTTATGCTGTTTTTTATTTTATAACATTTTATGATTATTTTTTATTTTATTTTACAAATGACGGACATTGGTGGATAAGCCATTAAGTTCACGCGATCTCCAGTACTTTTTGACCTTGTCCTCATACCGTGAAAGTGCATTACAATTATTTAAATGTTCAAAAATCATAGGCGTGCTAGAGTCACACAAAACATAGTTTGGGGAATCAACCACTCCAATTCTATAGAGGAGATCACTAAACAGTCATAACCAGCCAAACGCCTAAATAGAGCCGTCTAATAGATAAACGTCTTATAAAGCTTTCTTGGAAAACTGGGAATAGTTCTCTCTTCCCCCAGAATTCCCCATCCCTTACATGTTAAATCATATCTTGTTTAAGAATTTTCTTAAGAATCAAGTTAACAAACAATTTAGTCGTATAGTATGAGATGAAAGTGATCGATTAATGCATTACTCTATCAGAGTTCCTTTCTTAGCCAGTATATCAGTTTTTTCGTTGCCCATTATTCAACATTTCCACATTGCATTTGTTTATTATTGATTGTATGGTAAAACCAGTTATAATAATCAAAATTGAAATTGAAATTTCATGTTTTACCTTCCTTTCGAAATTATAAAATTCATTTCTTTTTGGAAGTAGAAGTCTGCTTGTAATTAAATTAAAGACAATATTTGTCATATGCATGTACTCTCTTAATTGATTGTAATAATAATATTTAATCAGAATTCGAAAATTTACAACCTGTATTATACTGTCGTAAATATAATGACAGCACGATGTCATGGTTATAGCCAACAGTTCCTAATTTGATTTGTCACTCTACGGTCATTTTTCTTGCACACATTAAGTTAATTAGACCGGGACCTACTGTTTTAACATGGATTCCGGACACTAACAAACATCCAATCCACCATCAGGATTCGAACCTGAAGAATGTCATACCGAAGGTCTGAGCACTAGTCTATTGACCATCAGTCCGCCTTCCTTCTGATATTGCTGGGTAGACAAAATGTTTTTATTTTTTTCCTGTCATACTTGATGTAGGCTATTTAATTCATCATCATAAAGTAGTACAAAATTATCTTATTTTAAAGTGTACATAATTATTCACATGAATATTTAAAACTACAAAAAGTCTTACTTATACATTACATCCATACATTTTAAAGGGAAAAAATACTGGTGGTCATTTTCTATCAAAAAGTGAATTTCTCAGTACACGTGGTGGAGCACGTGTTTAGTTTATTCTCATGCTTTTTTACTGCATGACAAGTATTTAAACAATAAGGACATTCTCCATTGTAATAAGGCTGCGCTGATACGTTGATAAAACCAAAGAGGAAATGACATTGAATACGTACGAGATTTATAAAAATTGTTCTATTATTTAAGTAGAATGACATTACTGGGAAAAAAATTGGGGTTTCTGAAACGTTTTATTGTGCATGAATCACACGGATGCATGTTGGCAAATTTTAATTAAAGTGACATAAGGACAAAAAGAGCGTTATAATGCCTATTGTAGAAGTATATATGAGCTAGAAAAGAAAAATTTACACTTACAAATGGATTACATTTAAAATTATTTTGCAAACATTTGTTTAAGTAATTACGACATACATATACTTCATAAAAAGTCATCTAACAACTATTTTATGTAGATATTAATGAAAAATTTTACGTTTTATAGAAATATTTCAAATTACATACAAAAAATATTTCAAATATTATACTTCTGAATTCTCATTGTGTTTCAAAAACTGCTATAGGACCTAATGGCCGAGTGACTAGCGCTCTGGAGCACACTGCCGCAGGCTTCGGATTCGGTTCCCGAAAGTGCCATGGATGCTTGTAATGGTTCGGAATCCACTTTAAGCCGTAGACCCCAGGTCTAATGCAACTGTAGAGCGTCGGGCTGACAACCCTACCCACTAAAACGTCAACAGTCGCGGAGCCAAGTCAGACTTCTACCTATGAGTACTCCATCAAAACAGAAACTGAACCCCCCCATTTTCCCTCCTTCCATAAGACCACAGGGCTTTTGGACTTGGTTTAGATGTTGCTGTGTACCAAGTGGGATAAGAAACAACAACAAAAACTGCTATAATTTTTATGTTTCTCTTGATTATGTTAGTAATAAAAGTATTGCGTCATAAATTATCTTTATTTAGAAGTAGCGTTAGCTTATATAAATAATGAATGAATTAGATTAGGCTAAGGTGTACTAAATTTATAATATATATGACATATAAATTTATATTGAAACAGAAATTGCCAGTCAGTTAATACAATTTTATGTATTTAAAATTATGTAAATCATTACATTGATTTATGAAATAAATATATAATACATGAATATACATTATCATGAATATACAATAGATTAAAAGGAGATTAAAATTATTTTGCAAAAATATATTTAAGTGATTATAACAACATATATATACTTCAGAAAAAAGTCATCTAACAACTATGAAATTGAGGAAAATTTTGTAATTTTTATAAAAATATTTCAAATTTATAATATTATATTTCTGAATACGTAATTGTGTTTCAAATACTGCGATATTATATTTTTATGTTTCGCTTCATTTCTTTATTAGCTAAAATATTGCATCATAAATTATCTTTATTTAGAAGTAACATTAGCTTATACAAATAAAGCATAAATACGATTGGGCTAAGGAGTACTAAATTTATAATATATCTGACATATAAATTTATATTGAAATACAAATTGTCAATCAGTTAATGAAATGCTATATTTTTAAAATTATGTAAATCATAACATTGATCATGATATGAATTACAATGCATGAATATATGTTATCGTGAATATACAATACGTTAAAAGGAAATAAAACTCAGTTTTCATGAAAATCTTACGAATAAAATAAATTTTTTATTGAAACAAAATAAATCATTAACATATTAATGAAAAAAATGTGCTTACTGCACATTATTTCATGCTTCATAACTGAAAATTATACTGGAATTGTATTTATTTACCACTTTTTAAAGTTATGAAAGCCTAAATTTGAGTCTATTTAAAATTAATTAAACTGGGGTTATAACTAATTAATTGGGGAAATTTTAATCTGATAATAATATTTAATATTTTGGGTGTAGCATTTCAAAGGAAGTTTATGAAAATAAATGATCCCAATTTTCACAAATGCCAATTTAATTTCTTTATAACTAATATCATTAAATAAAATCAATGTAAAGCATTATCACTATAATAAATATTCCAATGTTTATTTCATGCATTCATTAAATTTAATTCTCTAACACATTATAAGTTAAAAAAACAATGATTAAATACTAAAATAAATCTCTTGACTGAAAATAATAAAATATATTTCTTCTTTTTTTTTCTTACCACATGTATTAAGAAAAAGTGTTAATTTTCTTTAATAAACATTTGCTTTTACCATGAGTGCAGAGTATTGGTTACGTTAATAAGAAATTTTTTACTTTTGGAAGGATTTTGACTAGTAGAAATAACTATTTAATCAGAAATTTAAATTTAAGAGAGAAAATGGTTTTGATACTAAAACTTTCGAATTCATTAAACGGTTTTATTTTTAAAAAGAACCATTATAAACAAACAATTATAATTTTTTTTAATATTAGAAAAGCAAGTGGATAGTTGTGATAGGGATACGTAAAGATAATAATGTAATATGTATGGTATTTCATTTGTTTAAAACTTTTTATTTTATTTATTTACTTTCGTCATCAAGCTTTTAGGAATATATTAAATTCATTTTATCAAAAACATCGATTATTTATGTAAAACAATTGGTAGTTGTTATCTAAATACATTGTGTTGTAATTTAAATTACTTCAAATAAAGAAAAGAATTGCTTAAAATAATTTTTTGTTTTTTTTTCTAATTTCGTATTACTTACCAAAAAGAAGATTAAAGGCAACAATTTTTCTTTTGGTAAAATGTTTTTATCAATTTTTTTTTACAGATGAAAAAAAATTATCTTTTGTGAAAATCCCAATGTGTATGATATCATTTCATCAATGATATTGTTTTTAATTTTTTATATTTGACGCAAACAAATATTACACAAACTTCTTCAATTTCAATAAATGCATATTTTATTTGGTAGATTCCTAAAGTAATATGCTTAAATATATGGATATAAAGCTCTAATTCTGGTAACGTTGATTGATCATAACTTTCGATTAGAGCAAATGCGTTCATTTTTTTAGCTTTCGTCAACCATACTTGTAGAGAAAAAATTCTCATGGACTGCAATTTTTACAGAAAAAAGGCGCTAGTGAAGTGAAGGACATTTAAAGGTCACTAAACAAAAATTAGAAGTCCACACAAAAATATTACTAATTTAATGGTATCGCTTTTAAAAAAAATATTAGTAAAGCCGATAGATAATAAACAAGTTGATATCCACCATGACAAATCGCAAATGTTAAATCTGTGAAATTTAATACATAATTTCAAAATTTTATCGTTGTGTCTGTAAGATATTCTGAATTCAGAAATTCAAGTATTTCGCAAGCCATCACATATCCAGGTTCTATATAGAGAAAGAGAGAGGGGTGAAGCAAAAACGATAGGTTGTGATCGAAAAAAATAATAATATAATTGATACGAGCGATTTGAGAGTATTGAAAATTTATTTTAGAAATTTAATACAATTTCAGAAAATGTAAACAGTTTTAATATATGCATATTTCTTATGGTTTATGTTATTAAAATCGTGCACATTTAGAAAAAAATGTATATTTTTCTACTAATGTGTATGATAATGAATGGCGATTCAGTAGAGCAGTCGTTCTTAAACTGGAGGTTGTGTCCTGTAAGGAACCCTGAAGGGGGTAGTTGAAATTTTGGGCTATTTGCGATTGTTGCCACGCACTTTTTTTTTTTGGTAAAATTTTCTTTTCTATTAACTTATTAACAGGTTTATTTAATTCAGTATTAATTGCTTTAATTTCTGTTTTAATTTAGTTGTTAATTTAGAGATTAAATTTTAACATGATCAGCAAACCAGCAAAAACATTTAAAAAAAAAACCACTACTTAAGAAATCCGTGAAAGTGTGAGAACTCAATGCTAAATCAAACTTCATAACTAGAAATTGTTGCCTAATTTATCTCAGAACGATCTACATAACGTTTTCAGTTATTACCAACAAAAATAATTGAAGGAATAAGAAAACGCTAGTGGAAAGAAAGAAAAAGCCTAACAATGTTCTAAAATAACTAATTCTAAATTAAATAACTATTCTGAAACTCATTAAAATGAGCAAACATCTTTGAGCTAATATCTCTTTCTTAATATTTATCTGCGAAAAAACTTTTTCAATTCTGAGTATTAAGTAAACGAATATCAACTTGAGGAAGAACACTTAGAATCATATTTGTTCTACAAAAATTTCTCATATTTGGCTGTTACAAAAATTCAACCAAATCTTTAAACAATCTTTAAATCATTGAATTACTTCTAATTTATTTACATTTTATTATTTATTTCCTAAATAGGATAAAAAATATTAATAACGGAAAAATGTCAAGTATTTTTTTTCTGGCGACTGTTCATGATTCACAAGTGACCAATTATACATTTTTTAAAAGTAAAAATGATATATCATGTAGCAGGCGGCCAGAAAACAATGGTTGTGCAGTTGTCAGTGCATCCTTGATTTAAGGAAATGTTCTCTATTTTTAAACAGTGCTGATAGCATTTGAAGATTAAAATCAACTAAAGGCTGCAGCTGCCTTATAGATAACACGTTTAGTTTTTAAATTCAAGATTTTGAGTTCGAAATCTAATGTCTATGAAAACTATAAATCTGAAAGACGTAACGTCCTGTTTAGCTACTGGTTTGTCGCTGTACGGTCATTTTGTGCACAGTTTAGGCTAATTAGACCGGGAACTACAGGTTAATGTGGATTCCGAACCATTAACAACCATCCATGCCACCGCCAGGATACGAATCTAAAGCCTGTGGTACTAAAGGCCAGGGCGATAGCCATCAGGCTAATTGTTTAGCTACTGGAGAAGAATGTAATTTTCCAGACGCCATCTCTGGGATATTCGTTCTAAATTGAACTATATTGAGGCTATGTAGCATTCATCTCAGGATGTACGGCAGCCTAATGGTCAATTGGCTATCGCTCTGGCTTTTGGTGCTTCAGGCGCCAAGTTCTAATCATGGCGGTGTCATGAATGGTTGTTAGTGATTCGGAATCTACGTTAAACTGTAAGTCCCGGTCTGATTATACCAGAGTGTGCAAATAATGACTGTAGAGCGACAAACCAAACCAAATATTACAATGTACCCTGTGCTGTTTATCTTGTGTTGAATTTGTATATCTGTGTATCTTGTGTTGAATTTGCTAAATATCTGCTGCGTTAGAGGTGAACGGCCTCACGTTAACAATTTCAGACATTCGAAAACGATTTCGTCATTTTAGTGTAGCAAACATCCTTTCCAGCAACGAGTTTTTAATTCTGTTTCTTTAATTCCTATACATAAATACCAGATCTACAATATTAAAAAATATATATTTTGTTTTGATGTAAATTACCAGCAATCGCCATATTGATTCACCAAATAAAAAAAAAAACATTAATATCCTCCATCATTTTTCAAGGAAGAATTGAATTGGTATAAAGAACAATAATAAAATAGTGCTATCCAAAATTTTTGAATCTATTTTAACCTTCTATTTGAACACAATATTGAAAGCAACAAACTTAGATATAACGTATCTAAGAGATATACTTCAAAAAATAACTTTAACAAAAATGTCCTTATTTTATTTTACTTTTTTTATTACTTAAATAAATCTGTATTAAGAATATGGTTTTTAAATAAAAACAACTTTTTTGAAGCTACATGTTTTGGGTCACAGATTTTACACTTTTTCAGATTAAAGGGCATAATTTAAAAAAAAATTTAAATTAAATGTCTGGTTGTAACTGACAAAATTTGCACATTTGTATGAAGTGTAAAATTACTATGTACGCTACATACTGTCTTGTACATTTTTTTCCGTCATTTAATATTGGTTCCTTTTGCTTTTTTGGATGTTTTTCTAAAATTCACACACTTTTTTAAAAAAATAGCATTCAGTAATGGTTTAAAAAACCATTCTAAACAAAACATTCAAACAATCTTATGGAGATATCCAATTTTTCCCATTTTCAACAAACACTTGTAATCATTATTATTATTAATTTTATTTTGCTGCGAGACCTTTTTTTCATGTACATAAATTTACAATTTTTTTTTTTTTTTTTTTTTTTGGTAATTTTCAGTCCTAAAATAGCATTGCGTTATTTTTCTTGCAATAATCTTTCATGGTTAATTTCATCGTAATATGTTATGGAAAATTATATATTTTTTATACAGATTTTCGCTTGAATTTTTTCATATTTGAAGTAATCTTTTAGTTTGAGTGGAACTTAAAAATTTGAAATAAGAAATCTCTAAATATATACAATGTCTCATCGAATCGGTACGATTCATCGGAGTTCCTTGGTCGCGAAGCGACCAAACCTCCTATTAGCAAGAAATAATTAAACAGTGGTAGTCGGTCACTGCCCATTGATAACGAAAAACAATTTGCACAATATATAGAAAAAGTAAAAATATAAAAGAAAACATATACAAGAAAATACAAAGCACAACTACTAAAAAAAAGAGAAAAAGACCGGAGAGAACCTAAAGCCGAAGCACAACATAGCACCCACGCAGGAGTATTTAAAAGAACAAACAAAAATATACGCGGAGCGCGAACTTAACCTGAAGTTACCAGGACCATAGAAAAATGCAAGAGAAGAAATGCAGTCTACTGATTGATGTTTATAACACATCTAGGTCTTTTACGAGACGAGTGCAGAGAAATATCATATTCAAATTGATTTAATGCTTGGATGACAGAGTTACTAGATCTATTGAGTGATGAATAAAAGTTTTTTGCAATTTTAGCCACATATTCCCTAAAGCTAGGCATGGAAAGTGCATATTTAATTTCGGCGTTTCTAAAATACCATGGGGCATCAACAATCATGCGGATAACCTTGTTTTCAAGCCGTTCTAAAATAATAAAATTGCTTTTGGCTGTAGAGCCCCAGACTGGACTCGCATATGCTATTATCGGACGAAGATAAGCTAAATAGATTAGTGTTTTTAGTTCAATTGTTAGTTTAGAATGTCTGCCCATGACAGAGTAAAATTTACGCAAAACATTATTAAATTTATCGCGCAAGTAGTTAATAGGGAGTTTTTGCATACCGTAAGGTAGTTACCGTAGGACGTCCGTTAGCATTTTTCTCCCTAGCGCGCATGCTCATAGGAAACTGACCATGCGCGCTAGGGAGAAAAATGCTAACGGACGTCCTACGGTAACTACCTTACGGTATGCAAAAACTCCCTAATATGAGCCTTAAATGTTAGTCTTCTATCAAAAATTACACCTAAATACTTAGCTTCTTTAGACCAGGAAATGTTAGTATAAAAAATAGTTATGTTAGGAGGATTATAGACTTTTTTCCTGGTAAATAGCACTGCTTCAGTTTTCGTGACATTGAGTTTAATTTTCCATTTTTCTAGCCATGATTCAAGAGTGTTGATGCAGGTTTGTAAGTTTTTCTGGATGATGTGTAAATACCTTCCCTGTGTAATAATTGCTGTATCATCAGCGTAGAGTGTCAATTTAATTCTGTAGTCTTGTGGAATGTCATTAGTGAAAATATTGTACAGGAAGGGCCCCAAGATCGATCCCTGAGGAACACCCGCGAGAATCTTGCAGTTTTTAGAATCAGTATTGTTAACAGAAACGATAAAACTTCGATCAGAAAGATAGTTGTAGATAATTTTGATAATGTATGGAGAGTAATTATAGTTAATCATCTTATAAATTAGCCCCTTTATCCAAACCCGATCAAAGGCTTTCGCCACATCGAGGAAAATTACTGCAGTGTCCTGCTTCCATGAAAATCCTTCATTGATGGTTTCAGAGAGGTTGTACAGTTGGTGCGTGGTAGAAAGATCCTGCATAAAACCAAATTGTTGAGATATTAGAATGTTCAGAGCCTTAGATTCATGATTAAGCAGATCAGCAATCACCCGTTCAATAATTTTACTAAAAGTAGAAAGTAAAGAAATCGGTCTATAGCTATGAGGTGAAGTAGGATCTTTGCCCGGTTTTAAAATAGGAAGTATTCTAGCAGTTTTCCATGTTTTTGGAAAGTAATTAAGAGTTAAAATAGCATCTGTTATGTTGCAGATTTGGAGAATGCATTTGAAGGGAATATTTTTAAGCATCTTGTTAGTAATGCAGTCAATACCAGGCGTCTTGCTAATTTTAAGGTTAGAAATAATGTTAATCACTGAAGAGGCTTTAGTGGAAGGAAAGTTACTGTTAGTACTATTATGCCGAGTTAGAAAAGACGCGATGGTGCTTTCAACATCAATATCCACCTGAATATTGTTGGATGGGTTTTCTTGAAATTGATCCTGCAGCGAAGTTGCTAGAATTTCAACTTTTCGGATGTCAGTAGTAACTTCTTCATTGCTATCCTGTAGTGAATGTATTTTAGACCTTTTCTTACGAAGGTTGCTGCAGAGTTTCCAGATCGAACCATTCTCAACATTTGCTGTTTCAAGGCGCCGATCTCAACAATCATTCCGGTATTTTGCAATTGCCCTTTTAAGAATATTCTGGTGATGATTATAAACATTTTTGCTGCGAGGATCACGATAAATTTGCCATAGTTTACGCGCGTTGTTCCTATTAGTTATCAGAGTTTTAATAGAAGGGGGTAAGTAGGTTTTATTGTTAGTAGGAATAGGCTTAGAGGCAGCTTGATGCGCAGTAATGATTTTATGTGTTAAGTCTTTAATGGCTTCTTCAATATCAAGCGGAGAATTTAATGGCGTAAAAGAGTAATTAAAGTTACGGTCAAGGATACTAGAAAATTTAGACCAGCAGGTTGTAACAAGCGGGTTAGTCAGAACATGCATAGCGCGGAGGTTAAAATCAATAATTACTGGGTTATGATCCGAAGAAAGTTCGTCAAGCGAATTAATGGTATTAGAAAAATGAAAGTTATTAGTGATAACTAAATCTATAATAGTGGTAGAGCGAGTGCCAATTCGAGTAGGAGTGTTAGGAGCAATAATATCTAAATTATAGTTATTCGCATATCTTTGCAAAGCAGCGCCAGTATTATTTTGGTTAGTACAGCCCCAAGCATACAATGTCTCATAGAAATATTTATCAAAAACGTGCTATTTATTTGAATTTTTAAATATATTATTAAAATAAATAATAATAATTCACTGTTTTGAAACCATTTAGTATAGATTTATTTCACATTTATATATATATATATATATATATATATATATATATATATTACAATTATTCAGGATAAATTCGTTAAAATTGCTATAATACGTTACGAAAAGATGAATAGTATTCAAATATTTCCTTAAGAATAGTTTATTTCTATAAAATCTTTCAACTGCTTATTAAACAATTTTTAATATTTGTCTGAATGTACACGAGCTTTAAGAACACTTTTAAATATTTTTAAACAGATTTATTTTACTTTTTTTAGTAAATTCGGGGCATTTTGTTCCACTTTTTCTTTAAGGCAGATTTTAGCTGCCCCTGTGTTATTTTTTCGAATTCTTTTTAAAATTATAGTCAAATACGTTCTACTAGGTTCAAATCTGGTGACTAAGGGATCCTTTTAATAAATTATGTGCAGTTGAAAAAACAATGACAATCGAACAATGAAAGTTATAATGCTTAGGATAATTACAGATTTTGAAGGCCTTTTGTAAAATCAAATTTTCAGATGATTTTGAAATTTAGGTTAATATGCTAGTATACTTATATTTATATATGTCATCAATAAATTCGAATTTACCTATTAAAGCTGGTGACATCACAATTCTTCCACCACCGTACATTTTGTAACTCTTTAAGAGTTGAGAAATGTTATCTTTTTAAATGTTCTCCTCTTATTTATTTTTGAAGGTTTTGATTCTTTTCATTAACAAATAATAGAGAGTTTTTGCATACCGTACGTTAGTTACCGTAGGACGTCCGTTAGCTTTTTCTCCTTAGCGCGCATGCTCAGTTTCCTGGGAGCATGCGCGCTAGGGAGAAAAAGCTAACGGACGTCCTACGATAACTAACGTACGGTATGCAAAAACTCTCTAATATCTTTATGATATCCGCTTGATCGAATTATTCTTCAAACTATTTCTGAACTTACACATATTCTCCAATTTTCATGATATACTGCTGTTAGTCTTGTACCAAATAATTTCAGATTTTTTATTAAGTTATAATTAGCTTCATTCCAATATAGAACTTTGTTAGCCTCATAAAACTTTATTTTCTATTGATTCTACGATACTTCTTTTACAATTCAGGATTAAAAAAAAAAAAGCAAAAGTTTAAATTCTTAGAATAACTATATTAAAATTTTTTTAAATCTTATAGACGTTTCCTAATCTCAAATTATCAACTAATTTGGGAGTTTTTGATAAAATATGCTTTATTGATCTAGCCATGACATTATTCTAAATATTTAAGCAAGCAATGTATAAAAAAAAAAAAATTTCTAAGCAGACAATTTTCTTTAATATGAAGCAAAATTTTAAAAAATTTTATGAAAAAATATTTTAAACTGCAATAAAATTAATATGAAGCAGACAATTTTGATAAGTGTCTAAATCGTATGTGGAAAACATTTGTGAGATTTATTAGGCTTGAAAGTATTCTTTCTTAACTATTTCAAAATATGAAAATTGCAGGTTTAATAAATCAATGAATATCCACTTTATTACTTAAAGAAAGCTAAACTCGAAAAGAATGAATTCGAAGGCCACACACACACAAAAGAAAAAAAAAATTCTCATGATTTTGAAGGACACACCACACACACAAAAGAAAAAAAAATAAATAAATAAACTCTTCAACATACCAACAAACGAATGTAAATGCACCCTTTCACTCTCCAGAAATAAAAAAAAAAAAGATGAAATGAAAGAACGCATATACTTTGTTTTATTTGAATAAACAAACCAACTTGTATTTATATTTTTGTAATCTGAATTGTGATAAAATAATAATAATAGAAAATCATGTAAACAAATAATTTTTTTAAATCGTTAAAACATGGTTTCACTTTTTTTTCCAATTTAAAATATTTTCTTCCATAAGAAATTGAATTTTGAAACAATTTCTCTGGAATCAATAAGCAAATAATTAAATGTTTAACGTGTTATGTATAGAAAGAAAAAAAAAACACATTTTTATTAAATTTTTAGATACAATAGATACATTTTGAAGAAGTGTATAAAAAATTATATGTTTATTTGTTAAAATTTGTAAAAAAACATTGTATTGCATATAAGTATTAATAAAATTTTTCTTTATAAATTATTTCAATTTCATCTAATTAAAAAAAATCAGTGTAGATTTTTTTCCATTTTTTTGTAACATTAAATTAATAATTTTATTTCTATATTTCTGAAATCTGACATCTGACATCAATTTCTTTCTTAATCAAAGAAGGGTAATTATGGATTTTTTTGTTAACAAAGCCACATATAAAAAATTAAATTAAGAGAAACTTAATAATAATTTATGTAAAAATTGTTTAAAAACATATTTTTTTAAAAGAAAATATAATATTTAAAGCCCCAAAGATATTTTATATAATACTCAAGGATATGTTATATAATTCATTAAGCTTCACTAATATTAAAGGTAATGTGCAAGTGTGTTTTAATCAAAATAAATATATGTAGTGTTTAATGATTATGTAATGTACTGTGATTTCTTAAAATATTTTATTTTATATGATATTTTAATGCATTTTTGTGTAATGAAATATTGCGTCAAATTTTCGCTCTTGTGAAACTTGAAAACTTTATCTATCGTTAATTTTTTTGTATTCGTTTTACAGTCAGTTGTGCAATTTATTATTTTTTTTATTCTTCAAAATATGTAATAATATTTGTATTTTTTATGCCACGAGTTTCGTGCTTCGAGCAGATTAAATTTCTCCAATTATCTTTCATACGGATATTCTCATTATTATCTACAGCCTGCGTAAAACTTTCGGCCTACACGCGCAACATCGGATAAAAAACAATTTAAAGATGTCGCTGCAATCGCCAACGTGAAGTACGACACTGAAAGTTCATTATCTATCCTTTTGCACATTTGCTAGTCAATAACAAACATTCCTCCTTTTAAATAAAGGGACTGAAGCGACAAGTTGTATTATTAGCATGTGCAGTTGAATTTGCTGTTCAAGACTGTTACAATCCACAGACAGCTTTTACTCAAGGATATTTTATATAATTCATTACGCATTACTAATATTAAAGGTAATATACAAGTGCGTTTTAATCAAAATAAATATATGTAGTGTTTAGTGATTATGTAATGTACTGTGATTTTTTAAAGTATTTTATTTTATATGATATTTTAGTGCATTTTTGTGTAATTAAATATTTATTTTAATTATAAACTCCAGAAATTTGCACATTCTGCAATTTTTAATGCCTTTAATATATTACTTTTAAATATTTGTGTTTTAAAATAGTGATGAGTGTTTTTATTTATTTTGTCTCTGTGAAGATAACTTAAACTTTAAGATTAATTAATAAGCTTTTAAACTTAGTTAATAACTTTAACTTAAAAAAATTATTTCGTTTCCTTCAATAAAATTAAAATTTTTAAAAGCAATGTGAAATTTCAGTTTTTGGGAATTTTGTTATTAGAAGTAGATTTTTGTCATATCTTATCATTAGCCGCATGCTAATTTTATGCTTACTGTTTTTTATTGGTTGCTTAACAAAGCATAAAATTAGGATTTTATTCTTAAATCATCGATAATGAATGGGCAAAAGTAGACAACTACCAAAAACATCGTAATTTTGATTATGATTTCGATACATTTAGTTAAATTAGAAATATGAGGGGAGGCTCTTGTTATCTCTTTTTTTTATCATGGTCATTTGGATATTCAACATACCAAATCAAAATCGATAATGACAATTATCTGCACCTATTTATACAGAGTTGCATTTAAATATATTAGTAAATATGTATTTCACTTAAAAAATATTGTATATTTATGTTAATTTACTTTTTAATTTTTCGGCGTCCAATAGTATTTTTAAAAAATCATTCATTTGAATATTTTATTACTATCATTTATGCATTTGATAGATTTAATATCTATAAATTTCAATTTTCTTTTCTTTAAAATAACAAAACTAAAATTTAAATACTATGATGTTTAATAATACATGTAATATGTATGATGTTTAATAATTTAATTTTTAATGAAATTCATATTAAATATTTTATTATTTATTATTTTTTTTTACTTGTGAATTTAAAATATTTTTTACTCATAACACACACACACACACAAAAAAGATTTTAAATATTGAACTTTTTGAAGACAGTGATTTATAAATTACAAGTTACTGAAAAAAAATATATATATTAGTTTGAAAAATGAAAAAATAATGTTATTAATTTGTATAATTCCAGCTTTAAAATATTTATCTGAAATTAAAAGATGCAGCTGAAAATATTGAAAGATTAAATTTGATTATTATTATTCAATGTTAATGAAGTGCATAGAAATTATTTGTAAATTATATATTCAGTAATACTTAAAAATTTTTTGAATTTATATCTTATAGACTTGTACATATAACAAAAAATTTTTTATAATGTTTATGCAATCATATATAAGCTATATTTTTTAAATACATGATTAAATATTTTTTATTTTTATTTGAAAATTGGTAAACTTAATTCCAGAACTACTTTTTGATTGCTTTCTTTTATTGACTTTTGCTGAATGGGTTATTTTTTTTTACCTTAATATATATAAATGTGCCTTATTTTTGAGTTTAAAATTTTGATGACTATTCTATAACTTTTCTTTGATATGTTAGTATGGATGAGAAATATTCAAAATATAAATAAATAAAAGAAGAGATCATCTGTCACTTTTAGGCAGTGTACAATAAATGAAATAAAAAACAGAAAAAAGTGTTATTTGTATGTATGGTATTTCTGTTTATTTATGAGATAAATGTGTATTAATTATGTATTATGACAGTCTTAATCTTGAAATTTTTTAATGTCTGGAATTTTTTACATTGTAAATGTTATTTATATAAATTACTTTTTAATTTTTAATGTGACTTTTTTTCATTTTTATGATAATAATTCATATATACAGATAATCATTCACATTTTTTTCATTGAATTGCTGTCTTTGAAGATTTAGAAATGTATTTATAATTTTTGTTTATTTTTAAGCATTTGTATTAATTTTTCTATGTGCGTAATTTTTATTTATATTAAATGAAAAGTAATTTATATGAATGCTATTTATTTAGTTTTGCATTATAAGTTTTAAATTGTAATTAATTTGAATTTATTTTTTTAACTCCAATAAATTGTTTTAAAAACTTATTTTTTGGGAGATTAATGATTATTATTGATTTATTTAATTATTATGTAAGTATATAAAAGCAACATTTGAAACACATTAATGAAAATGTACAATAAATAATTTTTTTTTATTCTTTTGATTGCATATTAAATGTAAATACTTTTATTTTGTTAATTTTAGTAGAATTTGAGTAAAAATAAATTAGTTTGTCGTTTGCTCTGTCAGAATACAAGTTAAAATAATTTGTCTCATTAACCAAATATGTGATGTCTCTGACAAAAAATACATTTGTATTTTTAATAACCCAGAATTTTTTTCTATATTTATAACTGCACATTTAGAAATAATAAACATATTTTATATACATTTATAACTATACATTAAGAGTGATAAATATATATACTTTGTTTGAAATTTGATCTGTGCATACTTATATATATATTTCATTTTTTTTGTTTTTTTGTTTTTTGTTTTGTTATTTTTGTATCTAAAAAAAATTCTTATTTCAGCTAAAATGGCTGGCCAATCAGAATTTCAAGAATTACCAAATACTCCTGATGAAGAAAGTATAATCACTCAACAACATTTTGGTGTTATAGATATTTTTATATTGGGAATAGTATGCAGCTTGGCAATTTACTGGCTGTTCTTTCGTAAGAAGAAAGAAATCAACACATTTTCAATAACGTATGTTACTATTTCTTAATATATTCTGTTTAGATAGGGTTGTTAAATTCCTTATATTAAGTTAATGCTTTTTTTATGAATACATATAATTATAAAGTACAATTGTTTTTAACAATGTAACTCAATTTTGAATTACTTAAAATAAAATTTGTGCCAAGAAATGACAATTCTATTATGTCTTCTAACAAGATATGAAATTGTTATATTAAGAGTCATTAATAAAAAAATATTTTTTTCACTTTTTCCATTTTAATATAATCCATGTTTAATGCTGTGAATTTAAAAGAAAGAATTATATCTAAACTTTTTGTGACAGAAGTAAATTCATTAAATAATAAATATATATGTATAATTTTTTCTTCTTAATAATCTTTTATCTTAACTTTACTTTTTATCAAACATACTTTGTTTTTTAAATTTAGATTTAAAAAAGTGTGTATCATTTGCCTGTAAATATGTATTATAAAACATTAGAATTCATTATAAAAAAATAAAATAATAAAATAACATAACATTTTGAAATATTAGATACTTGATAATAATTACATATTTCTGTGCATATATATATATAATTTTTTTGTAGAAATATTTTAAATGAAAATATATATAAATAATAAATTCAATTATAGTAAAATAAATATTCATTCTTAATATTCCCTCAAATACTGCTCTATATATTACTGATTCATATATTTTATTTTTAAAAGCATAAACATAAAAGTTTATTTAATTAATAGCTGTTTATATAGAAACTAATTCTAAAAATTATATTTTGCCTTTTTCTTCCTGTAGGCCAAACACAATTAGTACTTCAGATTCAAGTTTTATTAACAAAATGAAATCTACAGTAAGTTCTTATTTCATTTATTTCCTGCTTAAAAAAATAAATGTATAATATATTAAAAATTATTCTTTTTATAAAGCAATAAGAAATAATTCTTTCAAATTGCTTTAAATCAAAAATTCTTTCAATTGTATTAATTGTAAATTAATTTAATTCATAATATATTGGGTATGTATTAAATACTTTTTGTTTATATACTTAAATCTAATCAAGTAATTAATAATATAGATAAGTTGAAAATTATTTTTTATTTTTTATTCAGTCTTTAATGTTAAATAAAGAAAATGTTACATTGTAAATACTTATTTTTTAATTTGGAATTCATTTTAGTTGGATTTTTGTTATAAGTTTTATTTCTTTATTTTTTTTAATTGTAGAGTCGTAGCATCATTGTATTTTATGGTTCTCAAACTGGAACAGCTGAGGAATTTGCTACCAGGTTAGCAAAGGAAGCAAATCGATATGGTATGAAAGCTATGGTTGCTGATCCAGAAGATTATGACATGGTAGGTATTAATTTATTTTATTCATGTTTGCATGTGTTCATGAATTAATAGGTAATATAATCAAGTTATGGGTAACTTTAAGCTTTATCAATTTATTTTTACAAAAGTTGTTGCATTGTAATTTTAAAATATTCCTGATATTTTGAATTTGGAATGTTCTTCATTTTTGATACTATAGTAAGTGATGGACTATGCCTTCTGGACAACACTTTCTTATTCCTAACCTTTTTTCCATACTTTTATAGCTACTAGATTTTTATCCATCTGTTTTTAGGCCATCCAAGTTTTCTTCATAAATATTCTTTGTTATTCTATTCTCCTCCATTAATACAAGATATTCATATATGGTTCTAGCCACTGTATTATTATAGACCTTAAATGGATTTATAATTTTTTTCTTGCATTTTTTTTTGCATTTCACTGTTTTGAATTCTTCAAACTCAAAATTAGATTTACTCCAAAGCAAAAGTTATATCTAGGTACTCTGTATTAAAAACTTATTTCTATGAGAAAATTATTCAAAAGATATTATTTGAAACATATTTTGAACTTTTTATTTGGAATATCTGTTAAAGTCATTCTTTATGAATAGTAAAATATTGTCTGAAAATATACTTCTTTTGAACTTGAGATTGGTACTAAATTTAATGTTTGAATGCTTTTTATATGTATTAATCTTTAAAAAATTTATGTTTTTTTTTTAAAGGTTTCTTAATTATTAAATTTTTGAAAGCTTAAATATGTAATAAAGATTTAACAAAATATTTTTTTATCATAAAAAGGACTGAAGACCTGATTTAATTATACTGTTATTCGAAGTTAAATTTATTCAATCAAATTTTACATGGAAATTTTTTTTTCAGCATTAGTGTACATGTTACAGTAAATGTGATTAATCCAATGATTGTTCTTAATCACTTATATGTTGTTGATTATACATATTCACATGTGTTTTATTTTGTGATTATTCATTAATACATTTACTGTAACATAAATAATTATAAAATACTAGTAAATTTTTTGCGATATTTAAAACTCTGTTTATTGACAACTTTGTATAAATTTATTTTCTGGTAATGTAATGCAAAAAATACTGATGTTGTGTATGCATATTTTATTTATGTAATATAGTGGTTAACTATTACATTAATTTTATTGTCAACAATGTAATCTAATGCTGCAAAAAGAATTTTTTTGTAAAACATATTTTTTTCATTATTATCAATTTCGACAAATTTATTTTATAAGAGAAAACTAAATTTTTTTCATTTTTTTAAACTTATTAAAGTAGAAAAAATTTTGGAAGCCTCTTCAATTTTTAATAGTTTTATTTTTTATAATATGTAGGAAGATTTATCAAAAGTATCCGAAATTGAAAATTCTCTTGCAATATTTTGTGTGGCTACATATGGAGAAGGTGATCCAACAGATAATGCTCAAGAATTTCATCAGTGGCTTCAAAGTGGGGATGCTGATCTCAGTGGTCTCAACTATGCAGTAATTATCATTTTTATTTTATTAATTCATTTTAGTTGTACTAATATTAAAGTGAAATAAGAAATCATAATTAAGCAGCACATAATATAGAATTTATTGCATAAACAGTGAGGTGTAATTTGCATTAAATTAAAATTTTTGTTTTAAATAATAAATACAAATGCATATGTTCCTTTTCTTTTGTCATTTTAAATGCATCTCATAATTTTGCAATAATGTTATAAAATATTTTATTATATATTAATGAACTATATCTGCATTTAATGTTAGAAAGGAAGCGCTTTTATTAAACTGTATTGCCTTGCATATTTTTTAATTATTCAATTTTGAATATTTAATGTACTATTAGATTGGATAATCATTTGGAGTGCCAGTATAAAATGCATTTTACACAGTTTGAAGGAATTAAAGGTGATATAATGGTTACGAGAGAGTAATAATAAAAATCAACAGCATAATCAAATAATTAAAAATAAAGAATTAAAAAAATAGTAACAATAAGAAAGATTAATTGTTAAAATAAATCATCTGACAGTTTGTCTTTGTTGTGATTAGTTGAGTCAATTCAGTGAATTAATATGTATTTGTATTGTAGGGGCAAGGTAACCACCTTGGCGGCGGTGGTGATGAGGGTTGAGTAGGCCCACCAAGAAAGGGAACTATCCTTGGGCATTGTTAAGGAGCTAGAGGGGTAAAAACACTACCTTAAGTTCAAGGGGGGATTAAGTGAAGAGAGATTAGAATTTGTTGTCTTTCTAGAAAAAGTTGTTGATAATACTGAAATTTGTTTATGCTGGGCTATGGCAGTTTTACATCTAGGGTCCATGCAGTATTAATGTATAGATATTTCTTTTTTGCTGATTTTGTGTATGCATATGTTGTACAAAAGAAACTAAAATTGAGATTTGTTTGTTGGGTTGTAATGATGAGTAATAAGTCACAAATTTCCTAGATAATTTTTTAATATGTCTACCTATTGGATCAATTTTTAGATGACTATGGATAACTGAATTTCAAACATACCAGGGAGACTGTTATGATTCTGAGTATTTTATTTTTCACAATTTATATTTTATTCTTATTTGTCTTGATGGACAGACTCTAGATAAGTGTTGCATAGGTTGAGATATAAATTATTGTTTGAAAAAGTGTTTTATTTTGGAGTGATGATTTAGAATGTTTACCAATGAAGGGAGAGCTAGATTTAGGTTGCTTTAAGATTTGTCTTCAGTATATTTTATGATTTCTGAAGGTTATTTTTTTTTTTTTTTTGTCAATTATTTGGGTGATATATTTGACTTCGTCAACCCCTTTACTTCTTTTTTAAAAAGTAATAATTCATCATGAAGTCCCTCACATGTCCTTTTGCAAATTATAATGGCTTTAGATTTGTTTATAGTTGATAGAAATTCTCTATAGAGTTGACTATTTTTTCAGTGAGTTGAGAATATTCTGGTGAGATCTAATCGCAAAGTACAGGGAAATACAAAATAATTTGAGAGAGAGCTGCAGTAATCTGTGAATAGACAAGAGTTGATGAATTAGACTTGAGGAAAGTACGTAAAATTGTTGGAGAGTTCGGTTTCAGGAATTGGAATTGAATTGAGAGTTGCTTTTTTGAGAAATGTTAGCCTGAATATGGTCAACTGAGGATTATTCACCATCTACAAAAACTTAAAAAAATCTATTGCTGAGGAAGTTGCTGATTATATTATTAAGGTGACATGAAAGATTTAGTATAATTAGCTTTTAAATGAGGCTATGATGTCACAGTCAACCAAAAGCGTTTTGTACATCAAAGAATATACTGCATAGTATTGATTGCATTTAAAACATTCACTATTAATAATGTATAGGAGCTGATGTTTTGTTGAATGATTTGGCCTAAACAGGAAAAAAGGTGACCTGAAAAATGTTGTCCTCGGTACAGAATTGAGAGTTTCTTTTAAGAGTACTTCTTTCAAAGATTTTTTGCAATGTAACTAATTAAGCTGATGAGGCAACAATTTTAGGGAAATTTATGATTTTGGCCTGGTTTCATGAGCATGATGCTTGCTTCTTTTCATCTTTGAAAAATGTTGTAAGTATTTGTTGAAAATTTTGGTAATATGAGCATTTCCATTCAATGAAACATATGAATGAATTTTATTAAGAATATAGTTATGACCAGTAGATTTTCTGATGCTGAGATTTTTCATGATGCTCAAAACTTTGTTTGGAGCTATTATTATGAACAGTGAAGGAGATTGTTGGCAAGATAACTGCTTATTGAATCTCCAAGAAACTCAATATGATAATTATCATATGGCTTTATGTTCTGTTGGAAATAACTTCAGGATTATTATCGAAGACATCTGCTTTCTCTGGAGGAGAGAAAATGAATCCAGAAGTATCAAGAATTTATGGGGTTTTGTTATATTTTTTGGTGTAAACATTGATGTAATAAAGCAAGTTATCTTCTGGATTTAGCAAGATTTATTTAACATTTATATTATATCATTAAATGTTTTATTTTACATAATTTTAAATTATATGTGGATTACCATTATTTTCTACATAAACAATTATAATACATTGTTATATCTGTAAACAAATATAAGGTTTGAATTTATATTAAAATATATATATGTAAGCTGTGCTTAAGAACTTTTAATATTTACCCAATTGTCAGGTTGAAAAGAACTAATTGTATTTAGTTATTATTTGTTTTAATCATTAGTACTGAAGAGACTTTGGTACAAATATTAATTTAAATGCTTATAATGTGTATTGATACATATATAAGAAGTAACATACATTAATTTAAATTATTATTTTTTTTAGGTATTTGGACTTGGTAATAAAACTTATGAACATTACAATTCAATGGGTATTTATGTTGATACTCGTTTGGAAGAATTAGGTGCTACAAGAGTATTTGAATTAGGCTTAGGAGATGATGATGCTAAGTATGAATCTTCGTTTTTATTATACATTTATTACATCTGAACAATTATTTAAAAAAAATTAAAAGTTTATTTAAGGACTTCTGTTAAAAAAAAATATTAAACCTTTTCTGTTTAAGTATTTTAATTTTATTTACAATGTTATTAAATAGGAACAATAACATATCTTGATCAATAGCATATATCTAGTTACCTATATATTAACTAACAATGTTTGGTCTTGAAGTTCCTTTTATTTCATATTAAAATAATTTCACCATTTAAATTAGAAGTGCTGTTTTATTTTTATTTGATAGTTTATATTTTGTACTATTTAAGTAATATGGTTTTGATGTTTCAAAATAAGAGGGAATTCCTATCATTAAAATTCACCATCATGAGTTAGCTTAATGCTTTTAACATTCAACAATTTTTAAAAATGTATTCAAGTATTTTTATCTATTAGTAAACAAAAACAAAACAACAGCAACAACAACAAAAAAAAAAACTTGTTGTATCTATGCAAAGACAAAACTATATTTTTAATATATTTATTTTCTAATATAATGCATTAAAAAATGTTTATTTTAAGTCTGTTTTACAAAATGATTTAATATTATTCTTCAACCTATTTATTTTTTAGTAAACTTAATTTTATATTTACATTTATTTCATTTATAATTTTTAGTATTGAAGAAGATTTTATTACATGGAAAGAACGTTTCTGGGGTGCTGTGTGTGAACACTTTGACATTAAAACTCTTGGCGAAGATATTAATTTGCGACAATATGAACTGGTATTACATGAAGATATTGTCCCAGAAAAACTGTTTACAGGAGAAATTTCTAGATTGAACTCATATAAAAATCAAAGACCGTAAGTACATTCATAACTATTTAAGAATTATATTCAATGCATGTCAAATTTTTTCTTAATTCCAAAATTTTAATAATCATAAGAAAAATTTAATTTGTTTAAAATTACTAGTGAAAATAAAATTTTGCATATTAATTTGTATTTTTTAATATTTTTTTTCTTTTTATAGTCCATTTGATTTGAAGAATCCATATTTGAGTAAAGTTCAGGTTAATAGAGAACTCTACAAAAGCACCCGCTCCTGTATGCATATGGAACTTGACATATCGGAAGCCAAGATAAGGTATGAAAAAATTAAAGTTTAATTTCTAATGTTTAAAATCTTTTGTAGGCATTTACTTAGGGAAAGGCAAGAATTTAGTTAAATAAAATTGCTTTTTAGCAAGAATTGTTAACAGAAGTAATTAAATTGCTTACAGAAATAAAAATTGAATAGGAAAATTATGTTGCAATTTAATATTTCTCATTTAGTGTAATTGTGAATCAGAATAAATGCCTGTACTGAAAAATAAACTTTTTATGTAGTAAAATTAATTTTCTTAATGTACCCTGGCGCTCGATACCACAGGTTTCGAGTCCCGGCAGTGCCATGGGTGTTTGTAATAGTTCGGAATCCACTTTAAACTGTAGGTCCCGGTCTGTTTAGCCTAAAGTGTGCATAAGATGACCGTAGAGTGACAAACAAAACCAAATCTCTTAATGTACCCTTTGAAACTTAATTTAAACATTCAATTAAGAAAAATAGAAAGGGAATTTTTTTTTATTTAAGTATATTAACTGTATTTTCATATGCAAAGAATATACATATTTTTCATTGATAGATTTTTATTATGAAAGAATAGTTCTGCTATACAAATTTTTATGCTTACATGTATTGAAGAAATTAATCAATTGATCTGGATCTCTCTATTTTTTTATCAAGTAACATGTTTTATTTAAAAATCTCCTTTTAGATATGAAACTGGTGATCATGTAGCCGTCTATCCTACAAATAATCCCGAGCTTGTTGAGAAACTTGGTAAACTACTTAATGTTGATCTGGACACCGTGTTTAGTCTTAATAACTTGGATGGTAAGAATTTGAATATTTTTTTTATGTAGTTTCATTTTGTTATTGCAAATGATAGAGAAATCATTGTTATAATGTCAGTATATTAAAATGGATTAAATGTTTTTCATCATTTTGAATTTTTATTAAAGTATTAATAAATGTTTAATTTATTAGTTTCTGTTACTTACAGGAAGATTTTGCCTTAAATAAATATTGTATTTTATTCTGAATTTAATATGATTTATTGCATACATGCTTTGATGTTTTGTCTAAGTATGATTATTCATAAGTCATAACATTTCCTTTTTTTTTTTTTCCCTTCAGAGGACAGCACTAAAAAACATCCTTTCCCTTGCCCTACAACCTATCGTACTGCTTTACTTCATTATGTTGACATTACTAGTATACCACGTACACATGTGTTAAAAGAAATTGCAGAATATGCTACAGACGAAGAACACAAAAAAATGTTGAAAATGATGGCTACTTCATCTGAAGAGGGAAAGGTAATTTTTATTTCTTTCACTTGATTAAGCTAAAATATTATAAGTATTGTTTATCTTTGATACTTAGTTGCTTTAGTGTATGTGTTTTAATTTTAAAATGTGATTGATAATTTAAGTTATGAGAATACAATTTCATTTTAATAATTTTAACTAATTTATTATTCAAATACCACAAAATAAGAAAATTATAAAGTAATTAATTTTTACATTTTACTTAGATATTAAAAAATTAAGAAAATTTAAATAAAAATAATTATAATGTTTTCTTTTTTCCCAGCATTTATATCTGGATTGGGTAGTGAAGCATTGTCGTAGTATAATTCATATATTGGAAGATTTGCCTTCTTTAAAACCACCTTTAGATCATGTTCTTGAATTATTGCCAAGGCTTCAAGCTAGATACTATTCAATTTCTTCTTCTCCTAAAGTAAGTAAAAAAAAAAGAAAAAATACACCTTTTTCCTGTGTTTAATTGTTTTTTTATAGTATAATTTCTGTTTAGCCAATTTACTATTTAGGAAAAATTCTGAATATATATATATATATATATATATATATATAATCTTGATATTTAGCTAATATTAAACATTGTTTTAATTGTTAATTAATGTTAAATACAACATATCAATTGTGAAATTTTAATATAAATATTTTATGCACTTTTTAAGAAAATACTTTTTGTATATTCTATGTTTATATGTAGTAATGCTATTTGTCCTTTAAAATTAATGTTTTTAAAAAAATTAGAAAATAACGCTTAATATCAAAGGATGTTTTAGCGAGAGATTTGTATTATATAGAAGGAGTGAACATTAGTTGAGATTTATCTCTCTCATATAATTTTCTTTTTTTTGCTATACATTATATTAGTTGTATTTGTATTTGCTAACATAATTATCAGATTTCTTGTGAGATAAACAGCCGTATGTACATTTGCAAATTTTATTAAAACTTCATATATTTTATTATTTGTCTTCGGATAATCATATGCATTGTTATAAAATTTTTGTTAATTATTTTTTTAATATAGCTTATTTTATGTATTTAAAATTCTCTGTGAAAGGGATTAGTGACTTTGGGGGGAACAGCAGCTTTCATGTAAAGTCCTGAAATTTTACATATGTATATATATATACTTAATTATATTTAAAGTTTGTTTATTTTGAAAAGAAATCTTTTTTTTATCAATATAAATAGTATAAAAATGAACAAATATTAATTTATTTTTACCTTTTCTTGAATATTTATGTAACATTAAACCACTGAGATTAATATGAATTTATTCTTTTTAGGTGCATCCTCAATCAATTCATATTACAGCTGTTTTGGTAGAATATGAAACTCCTACCAAGCGCATAACTAAGGGTGTCGCAACTGGTTGGTTAAAGAACCTTCATCCAACAGAAGATCCTCCTAAAATTCCAATTTTCGTTCGACGTTCACAATTCAGGCTACCAAGCAAACCTCAAACTCCAGTTATAATGATTGGTCCTGGAACAGGCTTGGCTCCTTTCAGAGCTTTTATTCAAGAACGGTCTTTCTTGAGGAAGGAAGGTAAAGCCCCTGTTTTTTACTACCATAATTTTTTAGTCTGTAATCATAATTTTTTAGGATTGGGAAAAAGAAAGGTTGCTTAAATGAAATGAAGAGCAAATTAATTGGCCTCAAATTATATTATTTTACTTACCCTGCATAAATAAAATTCTATTTCCACATCCATGATATAAATTTTAAATCAATGTAATAAGATATCACAATACTATAAAAAATAATATGAAAAGTAAAATATACCTTACTAACAAATTAGATAAATGAACATAATTCTAGTAAATACAAAACTGGAAATATTTCAAAGGTGTAATGGAAATTAAATATAAAGTAAGACTTCGTATTAAATTGAAATAAATTTATTTCAAAGACATAGAAAATTTTTATTTCTTTTTAATTTGTTTCATTCCAATTGAGGTAATTCCAAGTTTTACAATTTGTTAATTTTTATAATACTGAATATTGGATTGACAAGAAAGTATGTTTAATTTTTACCATGCATTTAAATGGTGAAAACCAAAATTACTTTGTTGCCAACCCAATAGAAATATTTCTTAAAAAGAAACTTAATCTTTTAGTATATTTTAGCATTCTTTGCCAACTTCCGAAAAGCAAAACAGATTAAAAATGAGAATGCAAAAATCGTTCGTAAGGGAAACAGGTTATAATAATATTCAATGACAGATAAATGATACAATACCCATCATAATCGGATATATAGACAAAGAACATCTATTATCTTTTTTTTTTTTCAGACATTTTAAAATCTAGCACGTTATTATAGAATTGAATGTTTTGATTACTTCAAGGGGGAAAAAAATAACCACATATAATCCAAGATGACCTATAATTTGGAATAATGTATTTTAACAAAATTAAAATACACAATTCCAAATTATGTATAAATACATAGCTTATAGGCAGCAATATTATAGTACTCAGTTTTATCCTAAATTTTTCTTAAATGATATTTAAAATTTTGTTCCTTTTTTTTTTTTGCCTAATTTATAGATATATATTTTAAAATCTAAATACACCATTGTAAGTTTATTTTTGACTGACTAATAAATATATAATATAATTTTAATTGGATTTTGAAACTTTGGGGAAATTAGGTGGGAGAAAAAAAATAGTTTAATATTTTTATTTTCAATTACAATAACAACAACAAAATAAATTGTTTGTTTGAGATTATAGTGTAGTTTTTATATTATCAAATGAAAGGACTTTGTTCTTTAGATTGTATAACACTTTTGATTTTATGAAGCTCAATATTTTTAAACTGGATGGCATGCATTTTTTAAAGATAGTCTAAGTATGTTTAAAGGGGAATGCAAATTTATTTCCTATGGATAAAACTTATGCTTAAAAGTTTTTCATGTTTTAATCATCATTTTTGTGGAATATTTTCTTGCTGTCTGTTATTTACCAGAAGCATCGTGTTTCGTTAACACATTCTTAAATTCTGTACGAAAATAGGTTTCAGTGAGAAATTTTGGATTTTACAACATTAAATATCCTGATTCCTTTCAGAGCCATTGATTTATTTAATATTGCCACTTCTGCTTTGAATTTGTAAAATTAAAGTTCAAAACCAAATGTTTCTAAACAACGTGCCAATTCTTTTCTTAAGAAATAATATAACTGTTTATTGGTCTTCATTAGATATTAATATAGATAAATTGTAAGTAATGAAATTAATATTTTGGTATTAATTTGAAAGCTCAGTATTAAAACTTCTGCTCTTCATATGTGTAAATAAATTGATGCCTAAAATATTATGAAATTTAATTTTGCAGTAAAATAGGCTAAAGGATATTTGAATATTTTCTTGCATTAAGTGAAGCATATCTGTAAAAAGTTAATATAATGATTTTTATAGTTATAAGATTTTAAATTTGGTGGATTTTTTTATTTATTATTGTTTGCATTTCCTGTATTTCATTAATTTAAGTATAATTTCTTTTTTGTTACTTAGGAAAACCTGTTGGTGATACTATTCTATATTTTGGCTGTCGCAAAGAACAAGAAGATTTCTTGTATAAAGATGAGCTCAAAGCTTATGTAGAAGAAGGGACCCTTACAAAGCTGCACCTAGCTTTCTCTAGAGATCAACCTAAAAAATTGTATGTTACTCATTTACTGCATGAAAATAAAGAAGAAATTTGGAAAGTTATTGGCGAGTCTAATGGGCACATTTATGTTTGTGGGTATGTAAAAGTTGTAATTTTAATGTATTTTTATTTTATTTCATAATGATCATACATATGACAAATTATTTTTTAAGCCAACCAACACAACATTACAATAGGGTATTAACAATTTGTATCGATAATTAAGCATAAACATTACAATCAGTAGACATATTATTAAATTGATTTTCTATAGTAGGGATCTTTCATTAATGCTCACTAGCCCCTAAGAATTATCAAGCAGCCCTCTTTTGAGTTGTTTCGCAAACCACAAATTCTCTTGCAGGATGGATTATAATAATTCCCTATTTCTTACAAATATTCTAGCAAGGACATTGTAATATTTTCAACAATTCAAAAATTATACCCGTTTCTTGAATATTATATTTCAATCATGTAAGCATGCTTTTTTTAAAATGAATTGTATTACCTGCATAATACTTTGTAGTAATGTTGAAATAAAAAAAAAAAACATGTTTGTAATTAATTGTTGTTGTTTCAAAGAAGTAAAGTAATTAAACATTTTTATGTCTCCATTTTTAAATAAGGATATTATTTTCCATATCTCTTTCTGTAGTTGTTACAATAAATCTTATACATTTGTTATTTTTTTATATTAATTAGTACTAGCATATTATTAAATAATTACAATCTTGAAATCTACAGAATCAGTTTAGTAATTTAAATATGATTTTGTTTACCATAAAATTTTTCTAAATAAATGTTTTATTATTTAAATATTTGTTAATGTCATTATTATAGCAATATAATACAAAATAAAAATCGGAATATTTTTTTTTATATAGTTTAATTTATATTGCTTGATAATAACACCATTGGTTATAAAATTAGGCAGGAGCTTAATGTGTGCCACAGGTTTCAGGTTAGAGGCCTGGAAGTGCCATGGATGCTTGTAGTAGTTCACCATCCACTTTAAACTATAGGTCTCAGTCTAATATGATTGTAGAATGCTCATGTCCTTATCATATCTTTAAGCTACACTTGCCTCCGGGTAGTGCTAAATGAGTAACAGTGTTCTTCGGGGCAGCCCATTTTGGGTTGCTCCCGGGCACGTTGTCAATATTCGGCATAAAAAATTGTATGAAGTTTAACATCAAATATCAGTGCAGATAGTATTTCAGGGACCATTTGCTTGTTTTTCCCCACGTCTTTGTGCGAAATATAATGAGAGAATTCTTCAAATAACGTGATAGTTAATTTATCATATATTTAGCATTTATTATTTCAGAATGATTATTATTAAAATACTAATATAAAAATGTGCATTAATCTTTTTCTTATGTTAAAAGAATAGTGTTTTTTATCTAGCTACAAAAAATTAAAATTGTAAATATAAATAATGTTTTAGTCGCTTATTAAAATTTTAATTATCCTATTATTGTAATTCTAATTATTAACACATTTTGTTTGTTATTCATGGTTAATAAATGAAGCCTTTATCACCCATAGGGATGCCCGTAATATGGCCAAGGATGTTCACAGCCTAATTTTAGATATTATCCAAGAATTTGGAAAGAAATCAAAGAATGATGCAGAAGCTTACATAAAAAGGATGGAGTCACAAAGACGATATTCAACTGATGTTTGGAGTTAACGCCTTTGTTTTAATCAATTTTAGACTGTCAAAATTATTATTAGTCTTGAAATTTTGAAGTTCTGTCAAGAGCTATTTTCATCTGAATAATTGTGTTTCTGCATGTTTGTACATTTATTATGAAATAATCATTTTTATTTATTTTCTGTTTTTTTATCTTTGCATAATTTAGCTTCATTTTAAATGTGAACATACATTATGATGTGTTTATTTAAAGTTTGTGTTAGTTTGAGGACAAAAAAAAAAAAAAAAAAAAAAAAAAAAAATTGAGGTTATATTAGTGTGTCTTAAGAAAATGGCAGAATATATTTTTTATGTTTATCATTTTTATATTTGTTAAAATTACTGTGGTGTATGACTTAAAATTTTTTAAAGAAATTTGTTGGTGGATGTGTTTTTAATTATTGTATTGATTGATTTAAATCTTGATTGTTATTGTACATTCCAATTACAATTTTTTTTATAGTTCTAAAATTGAAATTTTTTGTATTATATCTTAATTTTAAATTTATTCTTTTTGTTGTATATAAAAGAGAATCAAGAACCCTTAAAAAATTTATTTGTGATGGGTATTTCATACATATAATATTAATGCTTTCTTAAGTATTTGAAAGCTTGTATACTTCATTGAATAGTGCCAAGTCTGTTGACTAATTGTCAGATATTAGAATGATGCTTCTGATCTTTTTGCTCTCTTATTATTATTGTATTGTTTGAAGCTACTTATTATCTGTTACCCTTATACTTATTCAGTAATTATGTATATCATAGAACATTTTTTTCATCAAAATGAGTGGCAACTATCAATTTCTTTATAAGTGTTTATCAGTCAAATCATATCATTTATTTGTTCATTGATAATTCTAAAATGTATTAATATTCAAATATGATGTATAATTAATTATATTTTTTGTTAAAAATTTAAATTAGTGTATGAAATTTTATTTAACAATTTTATAAGAAAAATGTATTAAAAATATATTATTTTATTCTCTTATGTTTCTGCATATTAATGCAGGTATATTTATAATCAAATTATTTGTTTTATTAAAGAAATGTTTATTTTTTCTAAATTATTAATATTATCTTATTTCAAAGTTTTACATAATTCAACTGTATCATTTTAAATTCAATAAAGTGATAACTGTACACTTACCATTATTAAAATTCCTCTATTTCTCTTATCCAAGTCCAATCTGAAATTTAAAAAAAATTATTAGACAAACAAAAACATGTATTTTTCAGTTTTGTAATAAAGGATGTGAAAACTTTCTTATTTTATATTGCTTTGCAAATAATGCTACATTTTAGTTACAATCTCAACAAAAGAAATTTTATTTACATCTTATTAAATTTCGATATTTTTATTTTAATTGTTTAAATAATAAAATAGTTTAAGTGAATATGATAAATTCTTTCAATGTATTTAGTGTAAGAGATATCAGAATCTTTTTAAAACTTAATTAACAATGTTATTATAGCAAAAATATTAACATTATTAAAATTGCACTTGCTACTTCTTAATAGCTCAAAATGGCATAAAATTTCTGTCTTGTTATAATATATTTAACTCATTTATTAATCAATAACACGAAACTCTAATTTTACATTTAAAAAACTTATGCCTTGGCCGTCTCCATATTCAGTTTGTACTGAAAATTTAAGAACAAAATCTATTAAACTTTCTACCTAGCAAGGCTTTATGCATGCAGATGAGACTTTTGCAATTTGCCTTATTTACAGTAATGCTTAGATTTTAGATTACTTTAACATTGTCATTTTATTTTGAAAGAGGTGATGCATTTATATATCAAAATGTTAAATATTGAATGCTTTTAATTATTTCAAACTTGGGAGATAAAATTTGTTTTAACATAATAACCTAACTATATATATTTTTTTATTCCTTCAAAGTCTGCCACATGAGAATGTTTGTTCAAAAAGTAAAATATGTGGCATTATGTACTGAAGTTGCTCCATACTGGAATACCTTGCAAATTTCATAATAAATTAAAAGCACTTTATAATGTATATCTAAATTTTTAGTAATTATTTTTTTGATTGGATAAAGAAAAAGTGGTTTAATTTTTCATAAATCTGTGACACTTTTTTTAAAAAAAAATTTCATTACATAAACTAATTCTGTCATTTTGGTGGTTTCCAATACATGTATTTAACTTTTAATATTATTGGTTTTTAAAAAGTATGAAATGCTATGATAAATTGCTTCAACAAATATGTATATCTATTTTTTTTACAACTTACTATAGTTATAAAAATATTATTAATTACACAAAATACTGAGAAAACTTAATTGAATAATTTAATTTGTGAGCAAAGATAACCTCAAAAAGTTTCCTTGCATATCTTATTTATTTCTCATAGAAAAAAGACAAGGGGAAAAAACCCCCAAACTGAAGATATAAAATATTTAATAAATCTATTTTCTCTTCATAATTAGATTAGGTTAAATATGCAGCGAATTGAAATTAAATATGAAATATTTGACCAATTGAGACTTATTTTTTTTACTCTCTACATATAAAAATGAAATATATTCATAAAATGAATTATCTTTTTTGTGCAATGGGATTTTCATTTCATAAGCAAATACTCGCAGCATTCTATAAAAAACAGATGAACCTAGAAATAAAATTAAAATTAAACACAGAATGAGTAATGACAAATTTTATTTCTTAATTGATATAGGTATTATTTATCATAACAGGAAAGACTGTTAATCATACAAATTTTAAATACAATTTATAAAAATTCAAATAAATTACGTGATGAATAGTCATTTCTCAGTTATTGCAAATAAGATTATTTTAAAATCTGAAAAA
Organism: Caerostris darwini; assembly: GCA_021605075.1. Classification (NCBI taxonomy): domain Eukaryota; kingdom Metazoa; phylum Arthropoda; class Arachnida; order Araneae; family Araneidae; genus Caerostris; species Caerostris darwini. The sequence continues at coordinate 507,261 of BPLQ01006949.1, forward strand.
TATTTTATAATATGTTTCAAATGATTCTTAGATCGTAGTTAGAATGAACAAGGACGAAAATTTGAATCCACTTGGAATGGGTAGAAGTCATTACTTTATGAAACTATGATACACAATAACCATTGTGACAGTCTGTGGTATCAAGTTTCATCACCGTGCACTCTGCTGAGATATATCCTGGTTTATTTCAGTACAATTAATGCATGCATAGCTAGCTCAGAAAAGTCTTTCCTGAAGGTAATAAATCCGAAGCACATGAAACATACAGTATTTGATGTTAAAATATATATGATGCTCTAAAATGTTTTGTAGTTGTTGAAATATTTTTTATGTTATAACTCTTTAGAGTCATCGATATATTGAAATAAAAATATTTATATCAATGAAACTAGCATATTAAATATTTCATTCAGTAAGAAACCATCCTCAAATTTGCATTTATTTTACAAGGACAAATATAAGATGAGTGCGAATTTTGCTGTTTAACTATAATTATATATAATTTCACCGATTTCACAATAACAAAAAATTGATTTGCCAATTTTTAACACTCAGCAATTTGTGCTGCTGAATTTAATATGTATACCTTCTGTCTATTTTATAAATGTGATACTGAAAACATACTTTGAATAGGACCATTAGTCAGTTCAGTTTATTTATAATGATTTAATTAGTGATTTTTAAAATTTTCTATCCCCATCTCTTTGCGCCTTTTCTTTAATACACAAAAATTAAACATTATACTTTATGGAAATACATCTAACATGTATAAATTTTTTTAAAAACTAAAATACATTAAAAGCAGTTTTTTTTAAATTCTGGATTAAGATAGTTAGAAATTTAGACAAAAATAAATAAAAAAAAACTTGCAATTAACCAATATGCTTTTTAAAATGTAACAATAACAGATAAATACCTAACAATTTTAATTTGCAAATAAACAAAACATAAAATTAAACATAAGTTTAATGAAATATCTAATGATAATTTTGGTGAATATATTTTCAGATTTCATCTCAAATTGTGCGCTAGGAGATTTGTGCACTGTTGGAGACATATAAAATGTGTAACAACATACTACTTTTTAAGTGTACTCATGTGGAGGACATTAGACTCTTAAAAACAAAAAGTATTCTTAAAAGAATTGAATTGAATTTTAATGAAACATTGACTTGTTGCGCTTATGTCATTTGTAGGAACAAAACCCACCCTTTCAGTTTTTGCTAAATTTGATAATTCTGTCAATATGATTGTTAGGTGACCCAATCGTCCTCTTTAAGGAAAACAGTTTTTTTTTTTCAATTCCTTCTATTAGCTCACACTCTCCCTATATATATCTTTTCCAAATTTTTAATCGTTCATAAAATACTTTTTATTCATCCACTCAAGTTCAAATACATTTTTTTTTTAACTTGTAGTGGATGACACTGGATGTTAACATATTTTTTTCAAATATTAATTCAGTAATTAAATTAAATTAATTAATTTTTTTATATCTACCAATAGATGGCGCCAGATAAACTTAAAAAAATGAATGAAAATTATTAATAAAGGACTTTTTGCAATATAGTGAAAAAAAAGTAGGAATTGACTTACAAAAAAACAAGTAATACAATTTTTTTTTTTTTAAATGTTCCGTCCGTGCTCTAAAAGTGTCCTCCTTTCCGATATTTAAAGACTAAACTGTTAATCTCAGTATTCGAGTAAATGTATCTGTAAATCTCAGGACCCAGCCGATTCGTTTCGGTTATATAACGCATTTGTATTTGACATGATACGTCAAGGCTTGGTACAATGCGGAGAGACGCGATTAGGATAAATATGAACTTCGTACAGGAAACATTGAGAACGTATGTGGTTGACTCAAGTGGCTTTGTTTATTTAATACGGAAACACATCATGCAATCTATGCACACTTTTTTTTTTTCAGTGAATATTTAATTTTACGTAGGAAAGCACAATTAACTTTTTTATTAATTCATTATCTATTTAATAATTTTCAAATATATACAGTTTTATTTATAAGTTATACAACCATCTGCCAACAGATGTGTAAATTATTTTAAATTTTAAATTCAGTGGAATGTATTCGCCTATGTTATTAAGTTTTAATATTTAATTTTATTTATTGATAATGCGCTTGCATCGTTCTTGTAGCTCTGCAAAGCAAAGTTGTTGGCGAAGAATCTTGACTCCTTTCTTGCATTGGTTTGAAATTCGTCAGATTTATATATAAGTTAATATAGTGATACTATATACTTTTTATATGTATTTAAATAAAGGAAATTAAGTTAAATCAATTAGTATAATAAAAAATGAATTTAAAAAAATGAATGAAGTGAATGAAAAATGAAAATAAATAAAAAATGAATGAAAAATAAATCATGACTCGGGGGCTGCATGTTAATATGTAGTTCTGTATGATAATTCAGGAAGAAGGATATCAAATGATTAAACAGGAATATTGAGAACAGTACGAGGGCTTTTACAACTTTTAAAATGAGAAATATCGTTATCATATCTACTGAGATTATTTAATTTAGAAATATTGATACTGAGAATATTTTTATAAGAAATATTGGAAATTTTATACACTTGTTTAAAGCTAGAGAGAAAGAGAACTTATGTTCCTGATACCGAAATACCATGTCAAATTGTTAATCATTCTTAGGATTTTGTTTTCCAATCTTTGAACGATCTCCAAATTCGAAGAAGCTTTAGAACCCCAAACAAGGCTCACATATGCAATTATTGGATGCAAGTAAATATGATAAGCGAGTTGTATATTCTCTAAAACATAGTAGAGTTTCTACAAATAGAGAGTATAATACGCGAATGGTAGAGTAAAATTTTTTCCTGGGGTTTTCAATATAAGTACGATACTTTAATTTGCGATCAAAAATTACATCGAGTTATTTAACCTGCCCAGCCTAATTGATATGGTTGGTCATAAATAGAAATTGAAGGAGTAGTAAAGTTCCGTTTTCTAGTGACTGTTCAATTTTTCACTTTTTCAATTTTGTTTACATTAAGTTATATTTTCCAAGCCAATTTTCTAATTCAGAAATATAATTTTAAAGATTTTTACTAATTTTAAAGTACTTTCAACCTTGAGTTAGAAGAGTAATATCATCTGCAAAAAGACTGATTTTAACATTAAAGAGATTTGGGAGACGATATTGATGTAGAGGTTGTAAAGAACAAGTAATATAAATTTTTAAAAAAAAATCAATTCCTACTTTTTTTTCACTATATTGCAGAAAGTCCATTATAAATAATTTTCATTCATTTTTTTTTAAGTTTATATGGCGCCATCTATTGGTAGATGTATGCAACTTAAATCTAAAAAAAAACTAAAATTAATTAATTAAATTTAATTACTGAATTAATATTTGAAAAACTGTATTAACATCATGTGTCATCCACTACAAGTTAAAAAAAAATGTATTTGAACTTGAGTGGATGAATAAAAAGTATTTCATGAACGATTGAAAATTTGAACAAGATATATATAGGGAGAGTGTGAGCTAATAGAAGGAATTGAAAAAAGGATAAATATAGATTCCTGAGGCATACCAAGTTTAAGATTTTTTAAGATTGCTGTTATGCGTTTTGTTCTTACATTCATTTCTACATTTTATGTGCAACCTGTATATCAGCCCATGCGATTAAAATTTTTTATATATCAATTATTTATTTTTTTTTCCGTCACTTGTCTTATATCTCCTTTATTTAACAACATTTTTACTCTTGAAAGTTTTACGTTTTACTTGTTTGGTGCATTAGATGATTGTATACGGTTGAAAAAAAGTTATCTATATTTAAAAAACAACAACAATTTGTTTAAAAAATATGTTGTAAAGACCTTTGTAATTATATTAAGTTTTTACAAATGCCTAAATTTGAATTTAAACTCCATTTTACTGTTGAAGTACAGATAATCTCTGATTGCATAAATATCTTGTTTTGAAAACAATTTTGATCTCTTCAAACTTTTTAATTTTTTTTTTTTAATTAAAGCGCATTTACATTTTTGTTAAAGACAATCACTTAAAAATGTCCGTACTAATCAATAACTGCTTTTACGTAAACATTAATGTCTGAAATGATATACACGTGGCTATTAAATAATCAACACTTTTACAACAATACAGACATGTTTTTTTTTTTTTTTTTTTTTTTTTTTTTTTTTTTTGTAGTCTAGGACTGTTTTTTAATATCCTTGATTTATAAGTTTTAAATTATGATTTACAAAAAAGTACTTTTAGTATATATAAATTTATATATTAAACGAGTATCTCAAGTTAATAATGTTTTCAGTTTCTTTTTTCTTTTGTTAAAAGCTTCACCAAAAACACATTTTTTTTCATTTAGGGTCTAACATTTACAATAACAATTCACTCATATTGCTAGACTTACTTGGATAAACCTGTTATTATTTTCCCATTACTTTTTCTTCCCTTGTAATCATCTATACTTGTTTCTTTTTACCTCATGTACAGTAAATTAAAAACTGACATTCGGTAAACATAGTCAAAGCAATCATATAAATTGAAATGATTTTTTTTTTTGACTTACAGTAATGATTGTCATAACAAAACATTGCAAGTTCATAACAAATAATTTTCAATATATGATTATTTTATTTTTGAAAACTATTTGCTTATAACAATAGTACTGGGAATGAATCCGTCTTTGCAGAAACAAGTAAAGAAAACCATTATTTATAATCATATAAAAGTTAGAATTTCTTTTAATACGGTTGGGGGATTTTTGATCATTATTTACTAGTTGTATTACATTTCTAAAAATATCTTATACATAGAGGTAAAAAATATACTAGAAAAAAAAATGATCAAAAGGTCAACCAATTTATTCTATAACCACCATAAGAACTTTTATGTGAATTGCTCAGACTATAATGATGTATTCCAGCATGTATTTCTTTTTTTAATGTGGTTGTATTATTTGTATGTATGGTCATTATGAGATTCCAATAACTTTCTTGAAAATAAAATAATGTCATTTGGATTATATATGTCCTTTTGTACATATTTTTAAAATGTTACAAGAGCATGCCACTAAATTATTATGTTCAATACAAAATAAATTTTTTTATATTTATATTACAAGAGCTAATAATCGGAAAAAAGGACCCCTTTCCTTCCTTAAAAAAATTAAGGAATTGATTCTCAGCGAACATAAACAAAAGTCAGAAGTAAAAAGAATATTTCATTGAGTAAAAAGTATATATAATGTAAAATGTTTTAAGAAAAATCGTTTAAAAAATTCTTGTTCTTCATTATTGCAACTTAATAGTAAATCATTTCGACAATATTTTCAATATATGATTATTTTATTTTGAAAAGTATTTGCGTATAATAATAGTACTGGGAATAAATCCGTCTTTGGAGAAACAAATAAAGGAAACCATTATTTATAATCATATAAAAGTTGGAATTATTTTTAATACGTTTGATGAATTGTTGATCACTACTTGTTAGTTGCATTATATTTCTAAAAATTGCGATTATAAACATATAGGAGAAAATTGTATTATAGAAATAAAATGAAAAAAAAAAAAAGTAAAACTATTTATTCTATAACCACCATAGTATCTTTCGTGTAAATTTGTTTAAATATAATAATATATTCCAGCATGTATTTTTCTAATGTCGTTGTATTATGAGATTCCGTATGTGAGGTCATTATGAGATTCCAATAACTTACTTGAAAATAAAATAATGTTATTTGGATTATCTATGTCCTTTTGCATATATTTTTAAAATGTTACAAGACTATGTCACTAAATTATTATGTTCAATACAAAATAATTTTTTAAAAATTTAGATTACAACAGCTAATATCGGTAAAAGAACACCTCTTTCCCTCCCTTAAAAAAATTAAGGGAATCTGAATGAACTGATTCTCAGTGTACATAAAGAAAAATGAGAAGTAAAAAGAATATTGCATGAGTAAAAGTACATATAATGCAAAATGTTTTCAGGAAAATCGTTTAAAAACAATTTTTTTCTTGCATATGGAAATGAAACATTTCCTTTTCTGAAAAAACTAGAGTAATTCTAATTTAAAAACTATAATTTACTTCTCATATTTTAAGGACCAGATATTTGTTTTTATGCATTAAAGTTTTCTAATGTTTTTTTTAAAGATTAATCGTTTTTTTACAAAATTGTAAATTGGGAACGCCTTTTTGTTTGTCTTGTACTTTTTATTATTTTTACTATTGTTACGATTTTTCTACCTAGTAATTTTCTCGGCTCACTTTTCGTGTGGTTAGTAAATTTAGGTTAGATCAGCAAATTGCTTTTTAATGCCATTTTGAAATTTAAAAGCATGTCTATAATATATTTCTGAGGATTTTCCTTAAAACGAAAAGATTAAAAAATTGTTCGTTATTTTAATGACATAATATTTTACTAGTGGAAAGGAGAAATTTAAATCCGTTTTCTTATTTGTCTTCATTATGTGTCAATCCACAATCCACATCAATGTCTTCATGAAGTGTTTATGCTTTTTGAATCATTTTCAAAAAAATTTACTCTTCGAATGCCGTCAACCGTATGACGATTCAATATCAATATTTTTTTTATATTTTTATTCCTATTGAGTTTGCAAGGATGGCCATTTCATCCTCGTGTTACAAGGCAAAATCTGAGTTTTTAGGATTTATCCGTAACTTCATTACCTTTGCTCGGGTAAGTTTTAAGGAAAATATTTTAATATTGTACACATTTACAAACAAAGTGGGAAGAATTTTAAATGTGGTGGGGAGATATATGAGAGAGGTAAGGAATTTAAATATCTGGGTGTTCAAATTAAGGATTAATTTAAAATGTAACATAACGCTTCTATTACGCACTACAAAAGCTGTTAACTATTAATAAAATAAAACTAAATAGAAACGTAAAAATTCTTGTATACAAAGACATTATCCGACCAATTGTTTTGTATGGCCCTGAGACATGGAATATGAGAAAATATTACGAAGATTTGTTAAGAAAGAAAGATTTTGGAAAACTAAGTTGTTAATAAAACTAACGAAAGATTTTAATTATAGGAAAAAAGATTTTTGGAGCAGTATATGAAAATGGCGAATGGAGAGTTAGAACAAATAAAGAGACATATGATTGTTATAAGGAATTAAATATTGAAGATATTGTATAAGGATAAGGAGCATTCAATGGCTGGGTTATGTGGAGAGAATGGAGTTAAACAGATCAACAAGAAGACTGTTTAATGAAAATCTCAGGGGATCTAGACCCAGAGTAAGACAAGAATTAGATGGGGTTTGGTTTGTCGCTCTACGGTCATCTTGTACGCAAGAGGGCTAAACAGACCGGGACCTACAGTTTAAAGTGGATTCCGAACCACTAACAAACATCCATGCCACCGCCAGGATTCGAACCTGAAGCCTGAGATACCAGAGGCCAGACTACTAGCCACTTGGGCCACCAGGCTGCTGAATTAGATGGGGAGATCAAGTCGAGTAGGACTTGAAGAAACTCAGTATTACTAACTGGAAGGGCAGCTAGTCGTCTGGAAATCTTGAAGGAGGCCAGGGCTCTTCAAGGGTTGCAGAACTAATGATGATGATGATGATGATGATGATGACAAATTTAATAAATTGAGAGTTTACTAAAAATATTTTTTCAAAATAATAAATTTTTATGTCAAAACTTTGTGCTGAACTATTTAAAAATGTATTATTGAAGGGACTTTTTAAAAAGGAAGATTATTTTTTTTAAGATTTACATTCTTTTATTGGATAATGCTATATACTGTATTGCTAATAATTTAAATTGAGGTTTATTCTTTGAGAATTGCTTAAGTGTCATCCGACATTGTCGCAAAAATCGAATGTTTAAAAGGTTTGTCAACTTTAAAGACACATATGAGCAAGGATTTAAATCAAAAATTTGCCTACATTAAAGAATTGTTTTGTAAACTCATGATTTAAGAAACATTCTATAGCAGAAATTATTGATTTGTTAGTGGTTCAGAATACAGGTTAAATTGTAGGTCTAAAACGTCGACCCTTTAATGCCTTTTTTTTAACGGACCAAAGATGTGAAAGTCACATCGTGAACGGTCATGGCTGTATGGTGGGTGTTCTAACACACTCCACCGAAACCGCGCCAGCTTTCTGAGTGTGCTAGTGGCCTTATGTGGCCAGGGTATTGTAGTATTGATCACCATTGATCGTTTGACCCTGGGGGAAGAATTTAATGGGAAACGGCCTGTCATCCCGAAAAAAAAAAGGGTCAGCATGATTTTGGCCTTCCTCTGCATCATCCTGGACTTCTTTAGCTGTGTTGTGCTGAGATTCTCTAGTGTTGGCATTGCCGTTCACTTTCTGGTGGATAGGGATGATAGCAAGATATATATAATCACATTATATTCCAAAGAAAATTTATACGATAGTAGAAGAGAAGATCAAAATAACTTAAAAAAAGTAGGAAACAAAATAACATATCTTGACATATATATCAGTGATTTAGCGTTATCTCATGCATGTAGGGATATTAAAAAATCTATATTGTACGCGATCGTTTTCAGAGACGGTTAATTCAGAATCATGTTTTATAGATTGATTGAATATCCCATAGAATAAAATTTTTTTATCTTTATTACCGTAAAAAAAAAAAAAAAAAAAAAAAAAAAACCTCTGTCTTCTCGATACGACGATACTTTGTTTGTTATTTGTTAAAATTAATTTAGCATTTAAATTGTCGTAAATGAATTTCCTCATATAAAAATCATAATTTATAAGTTATTATTATTTCAATAGTGTTTTTTTAATGATTGCGATTTATTTATTCGAAAACGATGTTATTTTTTCCGTTTCCAGCATGGATTAAAGTACCTTAAAACTTTTCAGTTTTTGGGAAGACTAATAGATGTTGACGATAATCAAGATGTTTTTATCTAATTTAGTCCCTGTTCATGAAAACTTTTCAACTTTTATGGAGACTCCGAAAGAGGTAGAGGATAAGAATGTTCTTTTAATTTTTTTTAGATGGTGTTATGTCTTTGTTTGCGAGCAAGCAACACTCTTTAGTGGGGGAGGTTATCCATCTCACCAGAGCTCTATAAATCATTATTTTGAAGTCTAAAGTGTTATAGATACTGGGGAATGAAATGTTTAGTCATAAATCATGTCAAACATGTAAGCACTTTTTATGCTCATTGAAAAAAAGTTGGTATTGTTCTAGCCTTATTTGACACATCTCCATTATTAGTTGACTGATCCTTATTTGTAATATGTTTTATGGTAATTTAACATTATTTTTCTTTTTATTTCTTTTCAGAATCTATTATTTAAAATGAAACACTTTTCATTATGAATCCTGACGTGTGCTGCTGCTTGATGATTTATCTTTCTTTTTTTTCTCCCAACCATTTTAATGGATTCATGCTTATAGTGAACTAAAAATAAATTTTTGTCAAAATGAATAAAAAAAAGTTAATTAAATTTACACACGGATAATTTTTGTATTGCAAAAAATTGTATGTGTACGATAACAAATGAACAAAATCTTTCTTACAACATTTAGTGTTTCAATTATATGCAAAATTAAAAGTGTTCTGAAAATTTTAAAAACATTTATTTATAAGAATAAAAGATATACACTACAGTACCTTGCTTATATGGCTTTTGGAAGGAAATGTGCATAATTTACTAAAAATGAAAATTAAATATATTCTATTTTTATATAAAATATTTTGTTAATAAAAGGGAGTCACGTTTTTTCATAAAGTTTTCGAATAGCATCTACAAATAAATTTACTATATAGCCATAGAGTAGAAATACTTTTAATTTTATTTAGAAAATTAGAGTTTATGTAAAAATAAAAAAAAGCTTTAGTCAGTTATTTAAGCAAATAGGTTTTTTACAATACTTAACAATATAATACACTTATTATTATATAATAAAATTTTTTAACAATGCAAAACTCAAAACGCGCCTGTTTGGATATTATTACTACTTTTTCCATTTGGGAAACAATATTCTCCTTTTCGAAAAATTGTAAAAAATAAAACCTTATTCGAAAATATTTCTGATTGCTTAGTAAAATTAAATAAAACTCAAGCTCAATTAATGATAAAAAGATTTTGAGACAACACGGAAAAAAATGAATAGATTTGATTTTGAAATATTATTTGAGCGATTTACTTCGCCTCCATACGAACATACCCAAATGCATATTATGCAAACCGAAGTTCTGTACATTTATATTTTTTAACAGCGGATAGCAGATACTGATAATTTTGCTGTGCATGATGATAGTAAAAAAAGTGTGTTTGCTAAATTAACGAAAAAGCACATTTCCTTTTTAGAATTTTAATCTTTTTATTGAGTGCTAAAGTTCTCCAAATATTTTGTGCACACACTGAATGATTTTAGTTTGTCGTTTTCTTCTAAAAGAAAAAGGAAAATGATATTCCCAATTGGGTAAGTGTCAGTGTCAAACGTTGCTAAAGGGCAACTAGTCAAAGAACGTAATTTTTTGTACCCTCAGATTAAGGAATGAAAGTGAATGACTTTCCTAAAATAGAATGTTTATACAGCATTTACGCATAGAATAAATTCAATTAAGGAATCTTTAAATATTCTATGCTCAGCTACGTATTTTTTGAGTTGTTTAACGCATTTTATTTTATTTTATATTAATAGTATGACAACTTAAGCTTTTGTTCTAGTATTCCATTAGCATATAAAAAGAAGTAGTAAAAAATTCATATCAAAGAAAAATTAAAAAAAAAAATTCTTTTGTTTGTAAACTGCCACAAATTCTTGAATATATTTGAATCTTAATATCTGTTGTAGTATTTTAAGGCAAGATAAAAATATTTAACTACAATATATTGCCTTTTAGAACTTTTTAATGCTAACTTACAGGGGTCGGCTTATATATGAATCCGCTGATCTCGCAAAAAAAATAGGCGCTTTTATTTTAGCGTGGCGCAAGTGATAAATCGCCAAATAAATCCTGTTTTTATTCCTTTAGTTTATATTTCTTAAGTTCATGGAAAGAAATGAAATTTTAAATAATAGGAGTTATTAATAAAATGGTTTTACGTTCGAAATTTTTTATATTGCCGGTTTTCTGCGTCGTTGCCAAAACGAAAAACCTAATTTTGATAAAATGTACTTGCTCCTGTAATAGAAAAGTACCAAAACGCACACCAGAAATAATAAAAGAATACTACTAAATAACGAACGTTACAGGATTTTTTTTTTTTTATAATTTCAGCTTATACACTATGGGTTTTGAAATTTGGCAAATTTTTTGAACAAAAACTCACTCTCGGGTTGAAAACGGAGGGACTTATATTCGAAAATAGATGGTAAACAGAATAGAATATAAATTAATTTAAGGAGTCCGATGTCAAAGTTACAGTTTAAAACCACCATTTCTTAGATTTTATATTATTTTAGTTATTTTAGGTAGCGTGGTAAACTATTTCTGAAATCAAATAGTAAATATGATTCCTGTATAAAGGGCAGTTAGAATTATACTGAATAATTGAATTCTCCCTAAAAAATAGTTTAAAGTACTTGTTATTTTTGAGTAATGATAACAAAGGAATGAATAGAATGATTTTATGGAATTAAAATATCAGCGTATGTTAATAGAAGAAAACAATGTTTTATGGAGTGCATAAACGCCAGTGATCACAAACGCATATTTCTATAGCTAAATCCCTAATATGTGCTCTTAGAAAATTCTCAAACTTTTCTAAAATTGAAATATGTAACAACAATAAGCTTACAAAAAAGAAATAAAAACTGAAAAAAATTATAAAAGTTATTTTTCTAAAATTGGCAATTATTTGGTCGTTGAGCCATTACGCTAAAAGTTGCCTAATAGTATTTACAAATAGGTTTAGTTCCCTAGTGCATGACATTCATCTAAATGGTCACGAGATATTAGCTGCAACACTCTGAAGATAAATCATAAAATTATTGAAAATTAAGATAAAGGAGGTAAAAGACGTTTTACTATCTTTCATTTTAATTTTTGTAAATCAGGAATGATATTATAACTCCTTAAAAATGCTTTGATGGTATAAAATATGAAAAGGATACTATGCTGCAAAATTAAAACAGCAATCATATATCTTTCCCTTGATAAAAAAACAAAATAATTTACATTTTAAAATTGTTTTTAATCTGTAATTTTTTAAAATATTAATTTATATTACAATATTCTTACCTGCACATTTACATTTTTTAAACAATGAAATAATCAATATGTACCAGTAAATTGCTACTAATTTACGCAATTTATAGATATGTTTTGAAAATAAAAAGTTTTAGCTTTAGCTAAAGTCTCAATAATAATAATAATAATTAATTTAATTTTTTTTCTAAAATTTAAATCTTTCATACCATTAACCCGATTTTCATACTATGTAAAGAGATAAAAGTTTGAATAACTAACGTAGAAGTAAATAAAAAATATAAAACATTAAGGTAATATACAACGTAATAAAAATTTATAACAAATTTTTAGAATATAACAAAATGGGTAAGATAAAAAGTTTAAAAAAGCAAAGCAATTTAAAACATTATAAATATATTTAAACAAAACAAATGTTTCAATTGTTGAGTTAAAGGTTCAGTTTAAAAAAAATATTTTTATAGCAAAATAAACAGAACCAATATTTATGTAGACAAATATTTAAATGTAAAAAAACAATTATAAATGTAAAAATTAATTTCATATATTCATGAATTTTAGAATACATTTTCTAATGTTTATTATTAAAAAATATTTGTAATTAATTTTTTAAGTATTATTTTCTACTTATAAATACTTAATTAAAAATTTTAAATGATATTTAAAAGCTTTAAATAATACCATGCGTTTGTCAGAAAATATTTTTGTAATTATTGATGTTTCTGGCAATCTGAGTGACTTTTTTTAAGCATCTGTCTTTTAATTTTTGTTAGATATTCCTCAAAGTACGAATCTCTAATCTCTATCCTCGTACTCGAAATTCTACTCACATGCACTTTTTAATATAAAGAAATTAAAGTTAAATTAATGCCATTAATAAATTTTGGTAACAGCTTTATGGCCTATTAAAAGATAAAATTTATAATTTCTTCATAACATGTTTTTTTTTTATATACGTCGTAATGCTTTTTATACGTTTCTGACATTTAATAGTTGTTCAAATTTTATATTATAAAAATGTGTTAATTTTTAATAAAAATCCTGTAAAATATTTTGTTAATAAGATATTATTAATAAGAGTTAATATATTTAGAAATTGAAAATTTTTCATCACTTTGATCCAATTAATGAATAATTAATAGTAGAAATCTTTATAGGAATTTGTTTTTAAAAATTTCAATATAGATTAAAATTTTATATTATATATTTTTTCTACAAAAAAATTCTAATGACTTAAGTGAAAGAAAATTCCATTAAATCCTTATCCTATAATGGTTTCCGTATTTCTTACGGAAAATTTAGAGATTTACTTTAAAATGTTAAGCTTTTCTAGGTTATTTTCACACATATAGTGCTTTAAATTAATAAAAAATATATCTGTATACAGTTTTTTAAAAATATGTAAGTATTTTAAAACAAAAATTAACACATAATCTGAAACATTAATATAAAAGACATTAATATATAACATTAATATATAATAATGAAAAATTAATATAAATACCTATGATAAAAATATTAATTACCTAACTTCATTTTTAATTAAAATTATGAGTGGCATATGATTCTACAGAGCCATCAATTATCATTTAATTGAATCAATCTATATTTTACAGTTTAAAAGAGACCAATAATTTAAACATGACAATTTTAACAGTTTTACCGTTATTGTTAACCACAATTTTATATTTAATTTCGTTGTAATGTAGTTTGAATTGAATTTGACTTCTTGATCAATAATATAGACTAATTTCAATTTTTTGATAATATTGTAGTACATAAATGAAATCGTTTTTTAGTTGAAGTTATCTTATATGACTGAGCTTTGCCAAGCTTTAATGGAGTGATACATATTTTACTTTGGTAAATTAAATTTAAAAAAAAAAGAAATCCTGAATAATAATAATTTTAAACTATTACTTAAAATTTTATGGTTCTACACAATAGAAAGTCTAATATAAACCTTTACTAATTAAATTCAGGGGCTGTTGGATTTCAATACAGTAAAAAAATTACATATAAAATGCCTTTAAAAAGCATGAATTAAAAGAAAAAAAAGGAGTGACTGGCAAAAAACAAATATATTTTCCAGATTTGGTAAGTATTTTTTAGGTTATTTCTTATCGTTAATTTATTTCCGTTTTATTCCATATTTTTAAAGTTATTTTATGTATATTACGTGTCAAACAACTAAACATTTGATTTTTCGTGTAAATTGCTAAATATTATACTAAAAATCTATTAATTCTATATAGTAAATACATGAAGTAAATGTTACTGTATTGGAAATTAAGTAAGTAAATTTTTTGATGGAGTTTTCAAAATTAAACAGATAAATATTTCTAGTAATCCTTTTTAATCATCAAAGCGTTATCAAAATATTGACGAGAAAAATAACGCTTTAAATATTCAATTTATTTCGCTAAAGTAAAATAAAAAAGGAATAAGAAATGTAATACGACAGCATAAATTTTAAGCCTTTATAATAGATCTTTTGAAGCGAAGTGGAAATATATTATCAAAAAAAAGAACACGCCACAAATTACATCTACACTCACCGTACATTTTAATTTAAAGGTAATTTTTTAAACGATACTTAATATCATTCACTCAAAGATTTAAGAATTGCATATGAATGATGAAATTGAACAACAAAAACATAAATACGAATTATGAATCCCAAAGCACGTTTAAAGAAATATGATGTCGTTTGCTATTCATAATCCTTTTGCACATGAATTTTGATTAAATATATAGAAAAATTTTAAAAAAAAAGCTTTTTATCTAAATAGAAATAAATAAGAAGAATTTCTTCCTTATTTTAGGTTGCGCACTACATAAAAAATAATAAGTTCAAATTGAAAAAATTCAATTTCTAATTGCTTTATATACAGAAGATTTGATTGAAACAAGATGGAGGACAATTTTTTATACTCACTCTGTCTCATAATAGTAGTAACAAGTGAATATTTAAACGGGAATTATTGGCGAATGCAACTGTAAGTTATGTTGCAAATTTGCGAAGCCTTCAACTAAAATCAGTTTCAAGGCATTTATTATTAATATTAATATTCGTAATATTTTAACTAAATATTACGAATTACAACTATTTTTCTAATTCCCTCCTCTGATCGAAATAAATTCCTTTATTTCAGTTAAATATTAAGCCACTGTAGCAAAAAACATGGCTTTTAAACTAAAATAGAGTGGCGATTGTCTGGTTCTTGTTGCAACAAAAAGAAAACGAAAAGTTGCAGAAAGGTGCAATTATGTTAGCAGCAAAACAATTTAAGTGAAACAAAATGACCATACAAAGATTTTGGAAACGCGCTTCCGAAAATAATTGCCAAAGTGAATATTATGCTAATGTCAATTCCTTGGAAAAACAAAACTACGAACGTAAATGCAAAGCTTAAGGAGAAAATTTAAAAACCTTATTACTCTTAGCAGAAGAGGCACCATAAAATCTGTAGCTTACGCCATTGAAGTCCCCAAATATATATTATTCCGAATTTTGGAAAAAGAAACATCCATAAAACGAGTTTCAGGCACCATCAAACCATTTCTTAGAGAAAGAAATATGAAAAATCGCATTGAATTTTGTCTATCAAAAGTTCATTCTGATGGAAAGCTAATAGACATTAAAGATTATGTTCCCATTGATGAAAACTATCTGTACACTCAGAATAAAAATTAGGGGATTATTTTATTTTATTAGTTAATTTAATCTAGATTTTTGATAATAAATGATGCGTTCTATATTTATTTTTTGTGTGCTATCATTACGTGATAAATCAAATTCGTTAATTTTTACTGTTATTATGGGACAGAAGGATAACATTTTTCCATTTGCAATTCCATTATAGAAGATATTCTTACATTAGCAATCTATAGAGCACGTAAAATACTGAAAAATGACGCATATTTTTTATTAAGATATTACAGTTTTATTAAAACTAAATGCAGGCTTCTCTATAAAATAAATAATTTATATGTAAGTACTATTTTAGAATTTAAAAACATAAAGACAAATTAAAGAATAATAGTCACATCATACTTTAAATTGAAAATTCAGATAAGTGTATTTTATATTACAAAGACAAAAAATAAGTGAATCTCTACAGCAATTTTTAAAAATTGCAATAGAAATACATATTTATTTCACACAATTCTGTGTAAAATAGTTGCGTACTAAAAACAAATTTCAGAAATTCGAATAAACATCGACTTTAGATGGAGTTGAACTGAAAATATATCTCTATATAAAAACTTTCAGGGTCAGATTGAAAAAATCTGTTCGGTGTTATAGATTCTCGCTGTAAATAAAATATTTATGATTTTGGATTTTAAATTTCCTCAGCTGTATTTTAGGAGAAAGTATTTGTAAGCATTTCATTATCAAAGCTTACATATTTCATGAAATATTTTAACAAAATGACATTTTATCCGACGACCTATTCTTTGACATCAAATTTAAAAATATCTTTTGATTAAATCATTTTTTTTTTGGTTATTTACAATACCTTTCCTTCACATTATCATATTCTCCATTTTCAATTCAATTGTACTAAAGTTTGCTGAAATATAAATGATGAATGAAAAAAAAAAAAAAAACTCTCAAATGTAATTCAGTTTATTTTTTTTTAACAGAAATAAGTTTAAAAATTTTTTGAGATTGATTATTAGATTCTCTATCGAGATTAGATTTCTTTGAAAAGATATTGGACTTTTTAAATGATGATCAGTTATGATTTGACAAAGAAACAGTAGATATATTACAAATTCAGTATACCCCAGAATACACCGTGAACTACAAATCACTTACATTGTGACAATAAATAGGCATATCATGGGTTGACATCTAAAGGTTTGCCTATTTCTCCACTCTGCCGAACTCAAAGGAAAGGCCTTTCTGCCATATGGATTTATCGTCTTAATTCATAAACACGTGACCTTCCGATAACGCGCCCCTTCGAACTTCTGCCATTAATTTTCAATTAGGCATTACTTAACTATTCTCATTCAGAAAACCCAAAACCAATAAACAACTACAAACTCTTAAAAGTAGAATAGAAAAATGTGATTTTTTAAATGCCTTTTTATAAATCTACTATAACAAAAAATAGATGCGAAAAAAGCAATTTATAAATGTTATTCAAATAAAAATTCATAGTTTACATTTTAAATAATAGATATAAAATGCATTAAAATTATTTTAGAAAATTAAATGATATTACTTAAAAGATTACAATAAAATCACTGCACCAGGTCATCACATCTAACAATAGTAAGTCTTTTATGTTATTGTATATTTAAAAACAGGTAGTAAGTACTGTTTTCCTATAAAAGAAAATTTATGCTGTTAAAAAAAGTATTTCTATTATAAATGTTTTTAAGAATTTAATTAATAAGACAGTGTAATCTTTACCATCATCTTTTTCAAAGAATGATGGCAAGAAATTAGTAATTTTAACAAGAAGTTACTAAAATTATGTAACAAATTTAGTTCACGTATGATGGTTTAAAATTAAAAAAAAAAAAAAAATCAATATTTTGTCTCTTGAATAAAATGCAAAGGTAAAAGGAGAGTTTCAAAACAAAATTGCAAATCTCTAGTGTCGTGTGTTTTGTGTAGGTAGAAGATACACCTTGACGAATTTCATGCTTTTTCTTTATTATGTGTTAAATTTGTTACAAAAGAAAAGTAAACAGTTAAAATGCATTTAATTCTTAAATTGAAGGGGGATATTAAATGCAGGATAACGAAAAAAATACAGATTGTTAAAGAATTAAATGTAACGCTCAGCGCAATGACCAATTCAAAGAAATAATTTTAGATTAGCGTAGTCGTTGAGAGAAAGCTGATCAAATTGTTCAACTGCACCAATAGATTGATATTTGAACATTACAGTGAAGAGTAACAAGAGTGTATTAAGCCTCTCAGCTACCTTGTGAGCTTATCCCTCCATCACAGGGATACGAATTTCAAGGATGACTACTTTAAGAAAGTTATATATAATAGAAGTCTGTTTTCAAAAAGACATGTTTTCTGCTCACTAAGGAGAACCCACATAGCATAATGCAGAGAGTGTTGATTTTTAACTTGTCAGAGATGCAATTGATCCTGATTTGAATTTCATGGACTAAAAACATCATCAGGTTGGCGAATGTCTGGGAAATATGGACATTCATCAGTGGATTCATTAGAATTCAGAAGATTTCTAGACTTAAACTGTATAGAGGTAGTTTGAGAAAGGGATGGAGAATCGAAGCTCGTTTTATACCACCCATTATCATATAGAATTTGAAAACAACATTGATGTAAAAGTGGGACAGAACTGCCAAAGGCAAACTGCCTAATTTCTTATATGAATTGACGTTGAGAGAGTAATATAAATGTAAGACATGACCACACCCCTTTTTAAATATTTTTTTTTTGTTCGATATGGCAATTTGTGTTTTACATCCCCTGCGATAAGTAGAATTAGCGATGAAGTATGATCATATAGTATACGCACAATAATTGTTATGTTGCTATTTCTTTTGCATTACAACAAGATGCAAAGTTCCATTCCAATCTGCCTACAATATTTTCAAAGTCTCTAGAGATTAGGATCCTAATTAAAAATACTTTTAAATTCGAACCTGTATATTGATCCCATAAACAATATAACATATCAATGCAGAAATCGAAAGAGACATGATAATTTTTGCTTATCGTTCTACGATCATTATGTGTGCACTTTGGGCTACTACTACTACTACACCACATCGCTGTGTCTAGAGCTGAGTTTCCCCTTTACAGTTTGGGAAGCATGTGGGTTAGAAGAATTTTAATTGGGCTCTGTAACGCTATACGGCCATATGAGACTAAGCTCTACACTTTAAAGTGGATTCCTAACCACTAATAAACATCTATGTCACCGTCTGCAGCCTGTGGTACCAAAAGCCAGAGACTACCCAGTTGGCCGTTAGGCTGCAGAGAACTGACAAAGAAGGATTTAGAAAGATATTCTTCATTCTTTCAGAATTTCTATTTAAGGTACTCAGAAATTCGACTCATTTTTTTTTGTTTGAAATATGATACAGAAAGAATGTTCTTTATTAAGCAAATAAAAGTTATGATTGAAACTTTTTAAAGGAACTAAAATTAAACGAAAATTTAAAAAAAAACTTGCAAGTAATTACCAAAAAACATATTGGGGAGTTTAAAATGTAGACAAAACTTAGAAATTTAAGACAAGATATGGCATATTTTACCACGAATGGACTACTTGAAAAAGAGAAGTTGTAAACTTACGTATAAAATTTTTAAATTTTAATAAAATATCATCCATATTATAATTCTTTTACAATATTCTTAGTTCCTGATATTGTAGTATGAAACGCAAAATTTTCCGTACTGATATTGATTCATTTTAAAAAGTCAATAACAGCATCTTTATCTATCTGCTGAACTGTCCATTTTTTAAAAATAAATCACAAATAAATTTTCCAGTTTTGCAGATGTACAAGAATGTTTATTCAATAGAATAAATATCTTTTCAACTGTTGCCCGGTTCCAGTTATTGAAATTCTAAGGGCACAAGTTACCTTTAGAAGATAAATCCAAAAAATATAATCCTCCATTTTCCTATTTCGGAAATTCTTTCCAGATATTCCATTGCACTGTGTATTTGGTAAGCCAAGCATCGCGCTTTTATCTTAAGTTCGAAAAGAGCCCCAAGGGAGAACAAACGTAGACAAAACTACCGCCGTGTAATATTCAACCTCGAAAAGTTTCGTTCGAATTAAATGATTTTGTGAAGGTGCCTTCTAAATATTGAGCGCAAAGCTCATTTAAAGGAGAAAAAGGACAAACGGATATTTCTTGCAGCT
This sequence comes from Caerostris darwini, assembly GCA_021605075.1. Classification (NCBI taxonomy): domain Eukaryota; kingdom Metazoa; phylum Arthropoda; class Arachnida; order Araneae; family Araneidae; genus Caerostris; species Caerostris darwini. The sequence goes on from BPLQ01006949.1 coordinate 527,349, forward strand.
TTAGGCGTCTTAGTCCGAGACAGATGCAGAGAATCATTTTAAGAAAGAAAGAATGGCAAAACATGGGATTGCCAGTAATTGAAAACAGCATTCGAGGTTTAATATTTCTGTTAAGTGTTTTCGTTTAAGCGAACAAGATGGAATTTCAAAAGAATGGATTATTTTTTTTAAGTTTTTATTCCGTACGTAGCTTATTTTGAGCCTGTACAGTATATACATATTTTTTTAATAATTTGAAAAAAAAATAGTAATTGGTAAGAAACATACTTGAAGTTATTTATTTCCAGAAATAAATTTTAAAATTTCTAAATTTTGTTGGAAAAAAAAAAGACTAGTGACAAAAATATAACTTTTATTAAATACTCTTTGTTTGTTTGTTCTCTTTCTCATACCTGCAATCGTTTAAACTTTAAAGTGCAAGAACAATGTCTTAGTTCTTTTCGTAGAATTTTCATAAATGAGACTTTCTGCAGATATCTAAAGAATTTAACTCTTAAAAAAGTTTATTTTATTTATTAATAGTTTAACTTAATTTTTATTATAGCCATTCAGATTTTCAGTATTCACAGTTCTATAGCGTAAGAGCTGCTTATTTGTTAAAATTAATTTAGCATTTAACTTGTAGCAAATGCTACAATTTAAATCATCCTATAATAGTTGTCATTTACATATTATCATTATTTCTTTAACGTTTTCAATTTAGTCATTCTACAATAAATTTGTTATTTTTGTGTGTACTCTAAATTTTTCAGTATCTGAGAAGACTGATAGCTGTTGACGATTTTATCTCATTTTGGTAGATGTTTTTATCTCATTTTGTTCCTATTCATGAAAACTTCTTAACTTTTAATGGAGGCTCCAAAAGAGTTAGGGTGTAAGAATTTTCTTTTAATTTTTTTTTTTAAGATGGTATGTCTTTGTTTGCGAGCAAGCAACACTCTTTAGTGGGGGGAGGTTATCCATCTCACCAGAGCTCTATAAATCATTATTTTGAAGTCTAAAGTGTTATAGATACTGGGGAATGAAATGTTTAGTCATAAATCATGTCAAACATGTAAGCACTTTTTATGCTCATTGAAGAAAGGTGGTATTGTTCTAGCCTTATTTGACATATCTCCCTTATTAGTTGATTGATCCTTATTTGTAATATGTTTTATGGTAATTTAAAATTATTTTTCTTTTAATGTCTTTTCAGAATCCTTTACTTAAAATGAAACACCTCGCTACGGATCCTGACGTTTGTTGTTACTTCATGATTAATCTTTTTTTTCATCAATCTTTGTTGTTTGTTGTTGTTTCTTATCCCACTTAGCTGGCCAAGCCCACGAGCCCATATGGACTCATGATTGAAGGGGAAGGAAGCAGTTTCTGTTGTGATGGAGCACCCGTAGGTAGAAGCCTGACTTTTGCTCCGTGACGCTCTTACAGTCATAGAAGACCGGGACCTACGGCTTAAAGTGGATTCCGAACCACTACAAACATCCATGGCACCGCCGGGATTCGAACCCGAAACCTGTGGCACCAAGCGCCAGAGCGCTAGACACTCGGCCATTCAGGTCCCAAATTTGCCAACGGCACGCAGTGTTCCCAGGTGGTCACCCACCCAAGTACTGACCGCGCCCAATGATGCTTAACTTCGGTGATCTAACGAGAACCGGTATATTCAGCTTGGCAATCTTTGTAATGGATAAATGCTTATTGTAAGAATTAAAAACAATTTTTTATCGAAATTATTAACTAGTATGCTAATTAAATTTGTACGTGGGTAATATTTATATTACTAGTACACCAAATTGTATGTATACCTAAAGAAATGAACAACATCTTTCTTACAACATATTGTGTTTCAATTGTATATGATTTTAAATGCGCTCTGAAATCTTTAAAAATATATTTATTTATAAGAATAAAACATATACCTTGCATATTGTTGTTGCAAGGTAATTTGCATAATTTACTAAAAATGCAAATTAAATGTATTCTATTTTTATATAAAATGTTTTATTAATAAAAATGAATCACGATTTTTCATAAAATTTTAGAATAGCATCTAAAGATAATTTTACAATAAAGCCACAGAGTAGAAGTACCTTTAATGTTTCTTTAGGAAATTAGCGCTTATGTAAAAAATAAAAATAATCTATGCTCAGTTATTTAAGCAAATAAGTTTTTTACAATACTTAACACTATAATACAACTATTGCTATAGAATACAATTTTTTTACGGTAAAAAACTCAAAAATACGTCTGTTTGGTTAATATCATGACTTTTTTCATTTGGGGAACAAGATTTTCATCCTAGAAAAATTGTAAAAAAAATAAAAGTTTACCTGAAAATATTTCTGATCACGTAGTGAAATTAAATAAAGCTCAACCTTAATTAAAGATAAAAAGATTTCGTGGTAACACTGAAAAAAATTAAAAAATGTTTGAGCTATCTACTTTGTCTTCATTCAAACACATCGACATACATAATATGCAACCGAAGTTCTGTACATTTATATTTTTTTAATGGTGGATAGCAGAAATGGACAATATTGCTGTGCATGATGATAGTAAAAAAAGTGTGTTTGCCAAATTAATGAAAAAGTACATTTCCTTTTTAGAATTTTAATCTTTTTATTGAGTGCTATAGTCCTCCAAATATTTTGTGCACACAACTCAACGGTTTCATTTTATCGTTTTCTTCTAAAAATAAAAATAAAATTATATTCCTAATCGGGTAAGTGTCAGTGGCAAACGTTGCTAAAGGGCAACTAGTCAAAGAACCTAATTTTTTGTACCCCCAGATTAAGAAATGAAAGTAAATGACTTTCCTAAAATAGAATGTTTATACATCATTTACGCATGGAATAAATTCAATTACGGAGGCTTTAAATATTCTATGCTCAGCTACGTTATTTACTGAGTTGTTTAATCTGTTTTAATTTAATTTTTATTAATATTATGACATTTTAAGTTTTTGTTCTAATTATCACTTAACATATAAAAAATGCGTAGTAAGAAATTCATATCAAAGAAATTTTTTTTTGCTTTGAAACAGTCACAAATTTTATAATATGTTTGAATCTTAACATCCATTGTGATATTTTAAAACAAAAATATATTTAATTACCGTATTTAATGCTAAATTACAAGTATCGGTTTATATATGGATCCGCTAATCTTTCAAAAAACTTAGATACTTTTAACTTAGTTTGGAGCAATAGTTAAATCGCCAAATATTTGCTAAATAAATCACATTTTTATTTCTTTAAGTTCATAGAAAAATCAAATTTTAAATAAAAGGAGTTATCGTTTTATGAAAATGAATGGTTTTGCATTCGAAATTGTTTATATTGCTGGTTTTCTGCGTCATTGTCAAGAAGAAAAATCTAATTTATAAAATTTAATTGCTTATCTAATGGAAAAGTATCAAAAAGGATACCAGAAATAATAATAGAATGTTACTATATAAAGAACGTTACAGGATTTTTTTTCATTTCGTCTTATATTCAATTTTTGAACTTTAATACATTTTTCGAAGGAAAACACATTCTCTGGCTACTCACGGATAAACTTATATTGGAAAATAGACTGTAAAGAAAATAAAATATGAATTATTTTAGAGTTCGATGTCTAAGTTACCGCGTAAAACCCCCATTTTTACGATTTTATAATATTTTATTTATTTAGATAACGTAGTAAGAAGAATTATTAAGGAAATCAGATAGTATATATTATTCTTGTAAAAAGGTCAGTTAGAACTATATTGTTATAATTTAATTCTCCATAAAAAGTTGTTTAAAGTACTACCTTAGTAATGACAACAAAGGAGTGAATAGAGTGATGTTTATTTAATTAAATCATCAATGTATGTCGATATCTATATAAAAATTTTCTATAAGTTTAAATACTGACCTCGTTTAAGTTAATCAATTAATTATAATTCCACTCTGTATTTAACATTATTGAAGACAAATGACTGTTAAGAATAACTACAGTAAGTGCTCTTTATTTCGGCTATTTATCTATCAGCGATTTTGCGGGAATTATAGAGAATCTATATAGTTGTAACGTGGATACAGAAAATAGGTATTTCTAAATAAAAATTTAGACTAATAAAACATATACAAATTTAATGTTTTTACGTACAATCTGAACCTGTGTAGAAAATATATTTATCCGACAAAGTATTTAATCAATCGCTCAACTACAAAATAAAATTCATACATTAAACAGTAATTTAATTGAGATAGTCTTGTTTTGAAGAAATTACAGAGCAGAATAAAAATTAATTTACAATGATAGTTAAAAAAAATAGTTGGGAGAAGTTACTTTAAGGTAAGGAAAAGACACACATCAGAGTTACTATTTAAAAAAGCATGACGTGTTGCTTTGCCGATTAAGATTTCACCTTTAAAAATTCATTTCAAATTATATACACATTATGAGTTCTGCAGATTTATGTGCTCTGCACTGCACTGAAATGATAAATCATAGCTTAGATCACTGGGTGAAAGTGCGAGCAGTTCTTTCTCGCGCCTTGGCAATCAAGGTGAACAAAAGCCCGAAGTTCCACGAAAAAATCCGAAAGTTAAAGTCTCGATCGGTACCGAATTAAAGAAAGTGCCGCATCATCGAATGACGGATTAAAAAGAGCTCACTGAACTGTTTGTTTAATATACTTTTTTTAATATCAATAACAATTTCATTGTTTTTTTTAAATGATTCAACATATTTCTTAAGAAATCTAAGTTTTGATTCACACAGAGAAAAAATATTAGTTCAATATGCAACATTCAGATGATTTAGAAAGTTTATTAATTTGCATATCAGCAGAACAATTCTATTTCAAGAGTCTAGCAGATAGCTATTATATATTTATGTACCGCATAAACGCCAGTGACCACGAATGCGTATTTTTATAGTTAAATCACCAATATGTGCTATTATGAAATTGACAAACATTACAAAAAATTAAAATATATAGCATCACTAAACTTACTAAAAAGAAATAAAAACTGAAAAAATAATAAAAGTTAGATTTTTAAAATTGACAATTAATGGGCAGCTAAGCCATTAGATTAAAAGTTGACTAATATTCTTTATAAATAGTTTTAGTTTACTAGTACATGACATGTATCTATATAGTCACGAGACATTAACTGTCTAATACAAAAGCTATTTCCCTCTGAAGATGAATACATTTTTTTTAATTGATAAAAAAGGTGAAAAAAAACTTTGATGTTCTTTTATTTTAATATATAAATCAGAAAAGATATTGACACCCTTCAAAATGTTTTGATGAATTAAAATTCGAAGAGGATATATTGCCTCAAAACTAAAATAGTAGTTAATTATCTTTCCATTCAAAAAAAACAAAATATTTTTACAGATCAATTTTACAAAAGAATTACAGATTAAAAAATATTATTAGTCTGAAGTTTTTTAGATTAATTTATAATTACTATATTTTTATCTGCACATATTCACCTTTTAAATAATATCAATATGTACCAGTAAATTGCTACTAATTTACACAATTTGTAAATATGTTTTGAAAGCAAAAAGTTTTAACTTTATCTGAAGTCAAAAAAAAAAAAAATAAATAAAAAAAAAAAAAAAAAAAAAATAATAATAATAATTAATTCATTTTATTTTTTCAAAATTTAAATCTTTCATACCATTAACCTGATTTCCATACTGTGTAAAGAGATAAAAGTTTGAATTAACTAATGTAATAGTAAATAAACAATATAAAACATTATCGAAAATCAAGTTAATATACAATGTAATAAAAAATTACAACAAATGTTTAGAATATAGCAAAATGGGTAAGATAAAAAGTTTAAAAAGAAGAAGCAATTAAAAGTACATTTAAACAAAAAACATGTTTCAGTTGTTCAGTTTCAAAAAATATTTTTAAAGCAAACTAAACAGAGCAAATTTTTATGTAGACAAATATAAGGTAAAATGTATTAGTATATTTTTTTTTTTACGTATAATGTTTTTTTTTTTTACGTATAATGTTTTTTTTTTTTTTAGATTTTTTTTATTGCACACAAATTTAAATATTATAAATTCAATATATAAGAAGTTAATGTAAATCGCTAAAAGATGTTTGTAATTTATTTTTAAAATATTATTTCTACACATAAATACTTAATTAAAAAAATCTATATGATATTTAAAAACTTATAAGGACCATGCTTTTTCCAGAAATATTTTGTAAAACCATGGATGTTTTCTGTCAATTTGTATAATTTTTTTTTAGAATCTGTCTTGTAATTGTTAGAAATTCATACTCATATACACATGCATTCTTAAATATAACAGAAATTAAAGTTAAATTACTGCAATTCATAAATTGGTGTAACAGTTTTGTGTTGGAAAAAAAGATAAATTTAAAATTTCTCCACAACATGGTTATTTTTTATATAATTCATAATGCTTTTTATATATTTCTGACATTTAATAATTGTTTAAATTTTATATGAAAATGCCAATTTTTAATAAAAATCCTGTAAAATTATTTGTTCACAATAAGATATTATTAATAAGAGTTATTATGTTTAGAAATTGAAAATTATTTATCACTTTGATTTAATTATTGTATAATTAATAGTAGAAAATCTTTACAGGATTTTTTTTTCTTGTCGACAACGTATGAATATTTTTTTAAATATATATTCAAATTTTATATATTTTTTCTGCAAAATAATTCTAAAGGCTTAAGTGAAAAAAAATTCGATTAAATCTTTATCCTATAAAGCTTTTCTTATATCTTACTTAAAGTTTAGGGATTTACTGTCAAGTAAAATGTTAAGCCTTTTTAGGCTATTTCCGCAATAAAAAATATAAGTGTATATATATTTGTAGAAAATCTTTACAGGTTTTTTTTTGTCATGTCTACAACGCATGGGCAGTTTTTGAATATGTATTCAAATCTTATATATTTTTTCTAAAACTAATTCTACTGGCTTAAGCGACAGAAAAATGGATTAAATCCTTATCCTATAATGGTTTTCTTGTAGAATTTTAATGTAGAATGTTAAACTTTTCTTGGTTATTTCCTCAATAAAAAATATAAGTGCTTATATAAAAGTGTTAATTAATCAAAAATATAAGTGTATACATTTAAAAAAAAAATATATGTATTTTAAAACAATTTATGCATCTAAAACATTAATGTGTACACCTATTACAAAAATATTAATTATCTAACTACATTTTTAATAAAAAATGTGGAATCATCCATTTAACAAGACAGAACTCCATGGAATTATCCCCAACGTGCATGATTCTATAGAGTTATCAATTACCATCATTACACTGAATCAAATTCTATTTTAGTTTAAAAGGAAATCTGTATTTAAACATGGCAATCAAAAGAAAATTCCGTTATTGTTAACCACAATTTTATATTTAATTTCGTTGTAATGTAGTTTGAATTGAATTTGACTTCTTGATCAATAAGTCAGATTAATTTCAATTTTTTAATAATATTGTAGTATATGGAATAGGTTATTTTTATATTATCTGATATAACTCAACTTTGCCGATCTTTAATGGAGTGATACATCTTTTATATAGATAAACTAAATTTAAAAAAAATGAAATATTGAGTAATAATAGTAATTTAAAATTTTCATGATTTAGACTATAGAATGTAGAACATAAATTTTTACTAATTAAATTTAGAGAACGTTGCATTTCAATACAATAAAAAAAAGGACATATAAAATACCTTTAAAATGCATAGAATTAAAAGAAAATAAATAAATTACTGGCAAAAAACAATAAATGTATTTTTCAGATTTCGTATGTATTTTGTAGATTATTTCCCATAGTTAATTTATTTTAGTTTTATTCCATAGTTTTAAAAATTCTTTATATATATTATGTATGAAACACGTAATTATTTATTATCCGATGGCTTAAAAAACAAATATAATATTTTTAAATAACAAATACATTAAATAAATTTTACTGTAAAGGATATTATATATGTTAATTAGTGTGAAATATAATATAATATATACGTATGTGTTTGTAATTTTAATTAATGCATATGTATTTCATATATAACTATATGTTTTATATTAATTTGTTAATATAAAATACTTTTAAAAATCATAGAATTAAAAGAAAATAAATAAGTAACTGGAAAAAAAAAAATAAATAAATAAAAATATTTTTTCCAGATTTTGTATTTTTTTTTTTTTTTTTTGTTGAAATAATTTCCCATAGTGAATTTCCATATTTTTAAAGTTATTTTACACTCATGTCCATAAATTAAGGATAATTCAGTATCACACAGAAATTGAACTCTAAAATAAAAATTTCACCTGTAGAATTATCACACACATCTTGAAGAAGAATATGCAAATTACAGGAAACCAACAAATGGCGCGGATAGTACGTCACAATGACGAGAGTGTAAGAGAGGGGTATACACTGACTACCAATAAGTATTTGGACACCTGTGATAGAAAAGAAAAACGAACATTATTCAAAATTAATAGTTGGTAGAGCCTCCACGAGAGGCAATTACAGCATGAATCCTCCGGGGCATGCTTTCCACAAGTCTTTGTATGACAGCTAGTGGTATTTTCTTCTACTCGGCTTGGAGAAGACATAGAAGTTCCTTCACCGATTTTGGACGGGTAGTGCACCCCTGAATTCGGCGATGCAACGCGTCCCAGAGGTTCTCGATAGGGTTGAGATCTGTGCTCTGGGCAGGCCAGTCCATTCGATGAACTCCATTGGCACCATACCAAGCCTTGGTTAACGTCGAAACATGACAACTGGCATTGTCGTCCTGAAAGTAACAGGGGTCCAACCCGTAAAACTGCCACAACGTAGGAAGCACATTGTCATCCAAAATAGTGCAGTAGGCATCGGCATTGAGCTTACCATGAATGGGGACCAAGGGTCCCAGTCCATACCAGGATACTATAATTCCACCTCCGCCGAACTTCACTGTTGGTACAATGCATTCTGGCAGGAGACGTTCTCCAGGTAGACGCCAGACCCAGAAACTGCCATCCGAACGGTAAAGGGTTAACCTTGATTCGTCACTCCAAAGAATCCGTTTTCACTGATCTACAGTCCAATTTCGATGTGCTTTGCACCACATTAACCGAGCAGCGCGGTTGGACTTTGTGATTAAAGGCTTATGGGCAGCAGCACGACCATGTAAACCATGCAGATGTGCTTCCTCACGGATGGTATTCATTGAAACAATACTCCCGGATGCCTGTTGAAACTCCTCACGGATGAGGGCTATCGGTTGGGTGCGGTTCTTCCGAATTTCTCTGGTGAGCACTCGTCGGTCTCTATCTCCCAGTTTCGTTGGTCTGCCGACTCCGGGCACATTCCGACAATCACCGCTCACCTTCCACTTCTTAATCACATAGGCCACTGTCGATTTGGGGTACTTCAGATCACTAGATATGTCCCTTAAGGATCGACCACATTTGTGATACCCGATAATTATACCTTTCTCGAAATCAGAGAGCTCCGAACTGAGCGGCATCTTGCATGCGACTAATGTCGATGCTGTTTCCTTCACGATATATACCGGCGGAGCCCGTGACGTACCTCAGGACCGCAGATATCGTCATTTGCATAAGTGTCAAAATACTTATTGGTAGTCAGTGTATAAGGAATGGTGGCAAAGAAGTAAAACTGTTCACAAGCGCTTTAAAAGCCTTTCAGTGAAATAACCGCATAGTTATGGCACAAAGGAAGCATTTGGATGATTTTTTTACGTGGTAGAATTATCGGATGACTGGAATGTGGACGTACCCAGCTGGAAGTATCCGAGGAACTTGAAATCGCCCAGAGTGTCATCTCCAGGCTTTGGCAACGATTCCAAGATGATGGTAATGTGAGTAGATGTTACAGCACAGGTCGCCCCCGAGTTACAACGCCGAATGAGGACCGGTATTTAGCAGTTACTGCCAAAAGAAACAGGCGGAGCAGAGCATCAGACTTGTCTCGTCAGCTTTCTTCAGCTACCGGTACGACAGTTTCAAGGCAGACCGTGTACAGACGCTTAGGGCAAATTGGTGTATATGCTCGTAGGCCTGTCAGATGTGTTCCACTTACCGCAACTCACTGTCGCCTGCGATTAACCTGGAGTAGAGAGTAGTCATGCATTGTGGACGACACCGCAATAGTGGTCTGGTGTGATGTTTTCCGACGAGTCCAGGTTTAGTTTGCAGTCTGATTCTCGCCGGACTTTCATATGGAGCGCGGCAGGTACCCGTTACCATCAAGAGAACACCATTGAACGACACCGTTACGGTGGTGCAGGATGGGTCGTTTGGGGAGGAATTATTATTGGTTCCAGAACTGACCTGCATGTTCAGAGTGTAACGATGACAGGCCACATCTATCGGGATATCATTCTGGAACAACATGTACGTTTGTTTCGGGGTGCCATGGGTGCTGAATTTCTGTTTAAATTTCTGACAACGCCCGTCCTCACCGTGCAAACATTGTAGACGAATGCCTTCAATTGGAGGATATCCCCCGTATGGATTGGCCAGCATACACACCGGACTTGAATCCAATAGATCATTTGTGGGATATGCTTGGCCGACGAATTGCAGCCCGTCAACCCCCTTCCACCTGTCAACCGGAACTTCGGAGGGCATTGCTTGATGAGTGGTGTAATATTCCCCAAGATCAGATTGATAATTTGATACTCAGCATGCCTAGGCGTTGTAAGGCCTATATTGCATCGTCCGGGAGACATTCTCCATATTAATCATCATACTAACCATGTTATACTGTTTTTTGCAAATAGGTTCTTTTTTGAAATTTGCTCCAGGTAGTAAAAATCGCAATTTTTATTAATTATGTCAAACATATAGCATCTTTTTTGCTCTTTACCTTTTGTTTAATACATAGAGTTTACAAATAAGTCAAATTTGTTTTGCTTTTGTCTCTTTCTTTGCCTGAACTTCATTATCCTTAATTTATGGACATGAGTGTATATATATTACCTATGAAACAAGTAATCATTTGATTTTTCATGTAAATGGCTAAATATTATGCGATGGCAAAAAAATGCAATAATACATATATTAAGTAAATTTTACTTAAAAAATATTTTTTTAAATTTATGTGCGATTTTCCAAAATTAAACATTTCTAGCATTCACTTCTAATCATCAAAGCCGTATAAATATATTAACTGTAGAAATAACGCTATAAATATTTAATTTTATTTCGTTGGAGCAAAGTAAAAAGTGAATAAAAAATTTAGAAAGAAAAAATAAATTTTAAGCCTGTGTAGTAGATCATTTGAATCATAGAGAAAATAAATTATAAAAATGATGCATCACAAATTACATTTAAACATATCACACATTCTAATTTAAAGGTAAATTTTAAAACGATTCTTAATATCAGTCACTCAAGAGTTTAAAAATTACTTAAAAATCTATCTGTAATTTACATTAAAAACGAAAAGTTGCAGAAAAGTGCAATTATGTTAGCTGTAAAATAATTTAATTGCAACAGAATGACCCTATCAAGAATTTGAAAACGTGCTTCAGAATTGTCAAGGTGAATATTATGCTAATATTGATTCTTTGAAAATACAAATCTGTGAATGTAAATGCAAAGCTTATGGAGAAAACTTTAAAAACTTAGACATATTTATCTTACATTATTCCGAATTTTGGAAAAAGAAAAATCTATCAAACGAGTTTCAAGCCCCATCTAACCATTCCTTACAGAAAGAAACAAGAAGATTCTCTTTGAATTTTGTTTGTTAAAAGTAATGGACATTAAAGATCATATTCACATTGTGGAAAACTATCAGGACACTCAAAATAATGATGAATAATAATTTTAATTTATTGTTTAATTTAATCATAGTTTTTGATAATAAATGTTGTTCTATATTCATTATTAAATTCCTTCTATTAGTTCACACTCTCCCTATATATATCTTGTTCAAATTTTGAATCGTTATAAAACATTTTTCATTCATTCACTCAAGTTCAAATAAATTTTTTTTAAACTTGTATGTAGTGGATGACACTTGATGTTAATACAGTTTTTTCAAATATTAATTCATTAATTAAATTTAATTAATTAATTTTAGTTTTTTTTAGATTTAAGTTGCATGTATCTACCAATAGAGGGCGCCAGATAAACTTAAAAAATTGATGAAAATTATTTATAAAGGACTTTCTGCAATATAGTCAGAAAAAAAGAAGGAATTGACATTAAAAATTTTTTTCTATATTACTTGTTTTTTGTGTATTATCAATTTGTGATAAATTAAATTCTTAATTTCTATTGTTAGAATGGCACTGAAGAACATTCTTCCAAGATTATTCCATTGGCAATCTATGAAAACATGGAACACATTGTAAAATTGAAAAATATTTTTTATTAAAATATCACATATTTATTAAAACTAACTATAGGCTTCCCAATGAAATAAAGTATTTATATGTAAGTAGAAAGTACTATTTTAAAATTTGAATACATAAAAATAAATTAAAGAATAATAGCTACGCCATACTTTAAAATTCTGATAAGTGTATTTTATATTACAAAGACAAAAAATAAATTATAGTTTTAAAAAAAAAATTAAAATTTCTTATGTAAAAAATAATTGTTAACATAAGAAATTTTAATCTTATGTTAACGATTATTTTTTACTTATTAGTTTGATTAACTCTAAAATCGTATTTTTTAGTGCTTTTAAACTATTTCATTTAAATGAGGTCCCGGTACGGAGAACTAGAACTATAGTTCTTACAATAATTTAATTGTGAGTAAAGCAAAGGCTAAATGCGAATATGTCGAACCAGCCAGGATTCGAACAGGGAATCTCCTCATCCGTAGTCAGGCGCGTTATCCGTTGTGCCACTGTGCTACGTAGGTTTGAATGTCTTAGGTATTTTCATTCTACATGGGTTAAATTGCTCTTCATAAGTTAAAATAAAATCACTCATCCTGGCGATCCTAATCATGATGATATAATAAACGTATCAAAATATTTTAGTGTTGTCGGTCCTTGTTAAGTCTAGAACGTTTAAATTAAATCTGATCGCTTAAAGTAGGGCAAAATCGAGCCCAAAGTGTCCGCTACAAACAAACATACAGGTGAAACTAATAAAAGCGTATTAAAAATAATTGAATCTCTACAGCAATTTTTAAAAATTGCAACAGAAATATATATTTATTGAATAGAAATACATATTTATTTCACACAGTTCTGTATAAAATAGTTGCGTACTAAAAACAAATTTCAGAAATCCGAATAAATATCAAGTTTAGATGGAGTTGGATTATATATATATATAACTTTCAGGATCGGATTGAAAAAATTTGTTCAGTGTTATAGATTTTGGTTGTAAATAAAATATTTATGATTTTGATCTTAAATTCCCTCAACTGTATTTTAGGAAAAAGCATTTGAAAGCATTTCATTATATCATGGCTTACATATTTCATGAAATATTTTAACAAAAGGGCATTTTATCCTATGACCTATTTTTTGGCATCAAATTTAAAAATACCTTTTGATTAAATCATTTTTTTATAATGCGTTCCATTCATATTTTCATAGTATATATAATGATTTCATAAAAAATACAAAGTACTAATGTCGAAAATGAACTGACAAGGAATGATTTAGAAAAAAATGGGTCCGGAAGAATCAAACCTATTATAGAAACCTCTTATAGGTTAACAATAACGAAAAAAAAAAAAAAAAAAAAAAAAAACAGTATTTGACAACGTACATGCTTGGAGTTTCAACTGAAAAAAGAATTTGGAATTTTTCACAATTAATAATCTACTTGAAAGAATATTAGTCTTATGTAAAAAAAAAAAAAAAAAAAAAAAAAAATAAAATAAAATAAAATTTTAATAAAATATTATCCAAACTGAAATTCTATTAGATTTTTCCAAGTTCCTGATATTTTAGTATGAAATGCAAAATCTTTCATACAGATAATATTGATTTCTTTTCAAAATGTTAACAATGGCGTGTTTACCTAGCTGCTGAACTGTACCATTTCTTAAAAAAGAAATCACAAATAATTTTTCCAGTGTTACAGATGTATAAGATTGTTTATCCAATAGAATAAATATCTTTTCAAATGTTGCCCGGTTCCAGTTATTGAAATTCTAAGGGCACAAGTAACCTTAGAAGATGAATCCAAAAAATATAATCCTCCATTTTAATATTTCGAAATTCTATCCAGATTCCATTGCACTATGTATTTGGTAAGCCAAGCATCGCAATTTTATCTTAAGTTCGAAAAGAGTCCCAAGGGAGAACGAACGTAGACAAAACTACCGCCGTGTAATATTCAACCTTGGAAAGTTTCGTTCGAATTAAATTATTTTGAGAAGGTGCCTTCTAAATATTGAGCGCAAAGCTCATTTGAAAGAGAAAAAGGGCAAACTGTTATTTCTTGTAGCTTTAGGGTGTCTTAGACCGGGACAGATGCAGAGAATCATTTTCAGAAAGAAAGAAAGAATGCCAAAGCATGGGATTGCCAGTAATTGAAAACAGCATTTGAGGTTTAATATTTCTGTTAAGTGCTTTCGTTTAAGCGAATAAGATGGAATTTCAAAAGAAGGAAATTACTTTTTTAAAGTTTTTACTTCGTGCGTAGTTTATTTTGAGCTTATAAAGTATATATATATACTTTTTAATCTTTTGAAAAATATTAATTGGCATGAAAAAGTTTTGGAATTATTTATTTCTTGTATTAAGTTATATAATTTCTAAATTTTGCTGCAAAAAAAGAGCAATGATAAAAAATATAACTTAGATTAAATACGCTTATCAATGCAGAAATCGAAAGAAAACTGAGAAGGAATGATTTAGAAACATATCCTTCTTTTGTTAAAAATTTCTTTTTAAGCTACTCAGAAATTCGATAAATTTTTTTCTCTGAAACAAGGGATAGGAAATATCTTCGTTGTTAAGCAAATAAACCTAATGATAGAAAGCTTTTAAAGGTTAACAGTAATGAACATTTAAAAAAAAATGCTAGTATTTGCCAAACTACATATTTGGGACTTTGAAACTTTAGACATAAACTCGAAAATTTAAGACATTTGCCATCTATGTATCATGAATGGACACTTGAAAAATATATGATGTTGTTTAATGTATATAAATTTTCAAATTTTAATAAATATTATCAACATTGAAATTAATTAAAATTTTTCTTAGTTCTCGATATTTTAGTATGAAATGCAAAAATTTTCATACTGATAATATTGATTTCATTTCGAAATGTCACTAGCGTGTTTACCTAGCTGCAGAACCGCTCCATTTTTTAAAACAAATCACAAATACCTTTTCCAGTTTTGCCGATGTATAAGAGTGTTTATCCAATAGAATAAATATCTTTTCAACTGCTGCCCGGTTCCAGTTATTGAAATTCTAAGGGCACAAGGAACCATAGAAGATAAATCCAAAAAATATAATCCTCCATTTTCCTATTTCGAAATTCTATCCAGATTCCACTGCACTATGTATTTGGTAAGCCAAGCATCGCGCTTTTATCTTAAGTTCGAAAATAGCCCCAAGGGAGAACAAACGTAGACAAAACTACCGCCGTGTAATATTCAACCTCAGAAAGTTTCGTTCTAATTAAAATATTTTGAGAAGGTGCCTTCTAAATATTGAGCGCGAAGGCTCATTTGAAAGAGAAAAAGGACAAACTGATATTTCTTGTAGCTTGTAGCTTAGTCGGAGACAGATAATCATTTTAAGAAAGAAAGAATGGCGAAGCATCGGATCGCCAGTGATTGAAAACAGCATTCGAGGTTTAATATTTCTGTTAAGTGTTTTCGTTTAATCGAACGAGATGGATTTCCAAAAGAAGGGATTATTTTTTAGTTTTTACTGCGTAAGTAGCTTATTTTGAGCTTGTAAAGCATATACATACTTTTTAATGATTTGAAAAAAATTTAGCAATTGGCATGAAACATTTTTAGAATTATTTATTTCTTGAATATCAATATTTATATATATTGATTACATAAACAATACAACATATCAATGCAGAAATTGAAAGAGAACTGGCAATGAATGATTTAGCAATGAAATATATTATTCCTATTTTGTGGAATTTCTAATTAAACTACTCTGAAATTTGACTCATTTTCTTGGTTTGAAATATAGAACAGGAATAATCTTCTTTATTAAGCAATTTAAACTTATGATATAAAGCTTTTAAATGTTAACAGTAACGAAAATTAAAAAATAAAAATAAATGCTAGTATTCGCCAAATTACACATTTGGGAGCTTCAACTGCAGACAGAAACTTGAAAATTTAAGACAAGATTTGACATTTTTTCCTCATGAATGGACTAATTGAAAAAGACGAGGTATAGTCTTACGTATACAATTTCTGAAACTTTTATAAAATATTATCTAAATTGAAAGTCTTTTACATTTTTTTCTTAATTCTTGATATTTTACTAAGAAGGGTAAAATTTTACATACTGATATTATTGATTTCATTTCAAAATGTCAATAATAGCGAGTTTATCTAGCTGCTGAAAAGTTCCTTTTCTTAAAAATAAATCACAAATAACTTTTCCAGTTTTGAGATGTATAACAGTGTTTATTCAATAGAATAAATATCTCTTCAACTGTTGCCCGGTTCCAGTTATTGAAATTCTAACGGCAGAAGTAACCTTTAGAAGATAAATCCAAAACATATAATCTTTCATTTTTCCTATTTTGGAAATTCTGTCTAGATTCCATTGCACTATGTATTTGGTAAGCCATGCATCGCTCTTTTATCTTAAATTCGAAAAGGGCCCCAAGAGAGAACAAACGTAGACAAAACTACCGCCGTGTAATATTCAATGTCGGAAAGTTTCGTTCGAATTAAACTATTTTGAGAAGGTGCCTTCTAAATATTGAGCGCAAAGCTCATTTGAAAAAGAAAAAGGACAAACTGATATTTCTTGTAGCTTTGAGCGTCTTATTCCTGGGCTGATGTAGAAAATCCTTTTAAGAAAGAAAGCAAGAAAGAAAGAATGGCAAAGCATGGATTGCCAGTAATTGAAAACAGAATTCCAGGTTTAATATATCTGTTAAGTTCTTTCGTTTAGGCGAACAAGATGGAGTTTCAAATGAAGGAATTATTTTTCAAGTTTTTCTTCATACGTAGCTTATTTTGAGCTTATAAAGTATATACATACATTTGAAAGAAAAAATTAGTAATTGGTATGAAATATTTTTGGAATTTTTTATTTCTTGAATGTCAATATATATATATTAATTACATAAATAATATAACATTTAATGCAGAAATCGAAAGAGAATTGGCAATGAATTATTTAGAAATATTTTCTTGCTATTTTTAGAATTTCTTTTTAAGCTACTCAGAAATTCGACTAATTTTTTTCGTGTGAACTGCAGGACAGAAAGATTCTTCTTTATTAAGCAAATTAAATTTATGATAGAAAGTTTTTTAAGGTGAACAGCAACAGAAACTTAAAAAAAGTCCAGGATTTTCCAAAATACATATTTGGGAGTTTCAATTGTTGACAGAAAATTGGCAATTTAAGACATGATTTAGCATTTTGCACCATGAATGGACTATTTGAAAAAGATGAGGTGTAGCCTTACCTATACTTCTTTCCTATTTTTTCCCTGACGGGAAGTACAACAAATAAAGGGCAAAAGATATCAAAACACACAGGAAATACACGCCGAAATCATCGCCTCAGTCTTACGTATACAAATTTTCAAATTTTAATAAAATATTATCCAAATTGAAATTCGCTTAAATTTTTCTTATTTTTAATATTGATTGTATTTCAAAATGCCAATAACAGCGTGTTTATTTAGCTGCTGAACCGTTAAATTTTTTTAAAAATAAATCACACATTTTCCAGCCTTGCAGATGTACATGAGTGTTTATCCAAAAGAATAAATATCTTTTCAACTGTTGCCCAGTTTCAGTTATTGAAATTCTAAGGGCACAAGTAACCTTTAGAAGATTAATCCAAAAAATTTAATCCTCCATTTTCCTATTTCGGAAATTCTATCCAGATTCCTCTGCACTATGTATTTCGTAAGCCAAGCATCGCACTTTTATCTTAAGTTCGAAAAGAGCCCCAAGGAAGAACAAACGTAGACAAAACTATCGCCGTGTAATATTCAACGTCGGAAAGTTTCGTTCGAATTAAGTTATTTTCAGATGGTGCCTTCTAAATATTGAGCGCAAAGCTCATTTGAAAGAGAAAAAGGACAAACTGATATTTCTTGTAGCTTTAGGGGGTCTTAGTCGGAGACAGATATAGAGAATCATTTTAAGAAAGAAAGAATGGCGAAGCATGGGATCGACAATGATTGAAAACAGCATTCGGGGTTTAATATTTCTGTTAAGTGCTTTCGTTTAATCGAACAAGATGGTTTTGCAAAAGAAGGGATTATTTTTAAGTTTTTACTGCGTAAGTAGCTTATTTTGAGCTTGTGAAGGGTATACATACTTTTGAATCATGTAAAAAAATTACTAATTGGCATGAAGTATTTTATAATTATTTATTTCTTGAAATAAGTTTTAAGATTTCTAAATTTTGTTGCAAAAAAGACGTGATAAAATATATCACTTAGATTAAATACTCTTTGTTATATTTAAAATGTTAATTTCGGGAGATGTTACTTTTATATTCAATTGATTAAAGTTTTCCTTGAATTCCTGTTCGCATCAACCAGTGTTCATGATTGCAAAGTTAAATCGTTAAAATACATCTTACACTTACTCTTTTTTTTTTTAAGTTAAAATTTTTTCTTTATTTTTAGTTAGTACATATTTATAAAGTGAAATAAAGAAAGTTGATTAAAAAAATGATCTGTATGCAGATCTTGTGCCCTATTCAATTAATTTTCCATATATTGTTTTAAATCAGCTTCTTATTCTTACTCAATACCTTTTTGTGTTCAGATATTTTTATTAAATTTTGAATGAGGTATTTTTTATTTAACTCGAGTTATTGTAATATATTTTTTTTTATTTCTCATTTCAATCAAATTGTATTACTTGCATTTCTTTTAACTAAAGATAAATATTAAATATATTTTCAAGTCTATCTTTTGGATATCAAAAAGTATACATCAATAAAAAGGGAAAGAAAAAAGAAATACACATGAACCGTAACAGAAGATATAACTTAGTTGCTTGTTTGAAATAGGAAAAGGATATCATGCTGTTGTATATACATTTGTCATGAAAAACGAAAATAGAATAAGTTAATAATATTTGTCCTAAAAAAAACAATAAGATAATCTTTCAGATAGATGTATTGGATATAAGCGGGCGAATGACGATAATGTACATCTATTTTTGATGTATTTCAAACTATACATTCAACATACACTGAAGTGACAAAAGTCATGGGATAGCAATATGCAAATTTTCAGATGGCAGTAGCATCGCGTAGAACAGGTATAAATGCGCAGTGCTTTCGCAGAGCTTTCATTTCTGTCCAAGTTATTCATGTGAAGAGGTTTTGACGTGATGATGACCGCACGACAGGAATTAACAGACTTTGAACGCGGAATGTCAGTTGGAGCTAGACGCATGGGTCATGCCATTTCGGAAATCGTTAGGGAATTCAACATTCCCAGATCCACTGTGTCAAGAGTGTGCCGAGAGTATGAAATTTCAGGCATAACATCCCACCATGGACGGCGCAGTGGTCGACCACCTGCACTTAACGACCGAAACCGGCGACGTCTGGAAAGAGTCGTAAATTCTAACAGACAAGCAACACTGCGTCAAATAACCGCAGAAATCAATGTGGGACGTACAAGGGACTTGTCTGTTAGAATTGTGCGGAGAAATTTGGCTTTCTTGGGCTATTCCAGCAGAAGACCGACTCGAGTGCCTTTACTGACAGAACGACATCGCTTGCAGCGACTCTCGTGGGCACGTGAGCATATCGGTTGGTCCCTAGATGAATGGAAAACCGTGGTTCAGTCCGATGAGTCACGATTTCAGTTGGTAACAGCTGATGGTAGGGTTCGAGTGTGGCGCAGACCCCACGAAGCCATGGACCCAAACTGTCAGCAAGGCACTATTCAAGCTGGTGGTGGCTCCGTAATGGTGTGGACTGTTTTTTCATAGCATGGACTTGGTCCTCTGGTGCGACTGGAACGAACATTGACTGGAAATACTTATGTTCAGCTACTTGGAGATCACTTGCAGCCATTCATGGACTTCATGTACCCAAACAACGATGGGATTTTTATGGATGACAATGCGCCATGTCAGCGGGCCACAACTGTTCGCGATTGGTTTGAAGAACATTCTGGACAATTCCAACGAATGATCTGGCCACCTAGATCGCCCGACATGAATTCCATCGAGCATTTATGGGACATCATCGAGAGGTCTGTTCGTGCCCAAAATCCTGCACCATCAACGCTTTCACAATTATGGACGTCTATCGAGACAGCATGGCTCAATATTCCTGCAGAAGACTTCCAATGATTTGTTGAGTCCATGCCACGTCGAGTTGCTGCACTTCGCCGGGCGAAAGGAGGGCCGACACGATATTAAGAGGTATCCCATGACTTTTGTCACTTCAGTGTACTTTGTAATTGATCATACACTTTTCAACTAATAAAATGTTTTTAGTAACACAAGAACGAAAAAACTTACATGACGGAATCAATTATATTAGACTAAGACAACACAGTTATTTAATGAATGAATGAATTCATCAATTTATAACTGTAGTTTTTTATTAAGAGTAATAGTTCGAATTACTGAAAATTTTGATTAAGCGAACTTTTTTATCACAAAATACTCTAATCTATTTATTTCTGTTACTTGCATTATGAATGCAACGTATATTTTAGTGGTTTCAATGTTTTTTTTGACCTTCAAATGATCAATTACATTTATCTTAACATTTAAGGAAGCATAATCGTATTGCTTTTGTGCTTATACTTTTGTTTACGAATATATTATCATAAATTCCATGAGTCGTAGAAAAAAATGACACAATTATGGCTAAGAGCAAATTGTGAGGCATAAAAACTAGTCATATCCATAAGAAGCAAAATTGAATGAACAAGTAAAATATAAAAGGAAAAAAAAAAAAGAAAATGCTTTGGAAATAACATTTTTTATTAAAAACGTGTTGGAAAAACTGTTTGAACTTCAATGAGTGCTACTTGGAATATCATGGTTTAACTATATATTCCATGAAATAAAAAATATTTTTTGAATAGAAATCTTAAAAATAATATGAAATAAGGAGCGAACCATACAAAACAGATTTATTAACAAAACTAAACTTTTCACTATTAGATCTAAAACCTAAGTTATTAGAACTAACTCACTTATATGATACAGTAGCTTTAAAAAATATAATGTTTGCAACTAAAACGGAAATTCAATTAAAACATTTTTTTCTCACAAAAAAGACAACGTATACCTGTTTCAACTATCTACTTTTTTATAGACAGCTAATCTTCACATTAATTCATTATTTTCAAAGGTTTTTCAACCAATATGTGTAGAGATTCAGAATAAATTTTACAATATAAACTGTTCCACTTAGACATCATATTTTGTTACTAATTATATCCTTATGGGTAAAAGAAAAAAAGTTTTCGATTAAATTTAAGTTATAATCTTTTAGAACAAAAATGTTAACACAATCAATACCAAATGATTTTTAAAGATATTATTTTTAAATAATTTCTGCATCTGATTAATAAAAATAATAATAAAGGGAAAAATTCAATTAACTGGGGATTAATGATAACTTGTAAAACATTTTGCTCGGATTCTCATTAGAATTGTCTATAGAAAATTATCTGATTTGTATTCAATTGAATTGTAATAAAATATGCTTTTTTTAAAGTAATTTTCTCGTATTGATTGAATAAGAGATTTTGGTGAAGGTATATTTCTGTGTTCAGGGTTTAATTTTCCTCTCTAATGAAATTTTCATGAAAGGAACATGGAATAATCTGGACATGCTGATATGCATGAGATACAATATACCATTATTCACATTAACATCATAAAAAAGTAATATTAAACTTATTTATATTTATTTTTAAAGTTATCAAAATGAAAATTTTGTAAAAAGCATTAATTTAAAAAACATTTTTAAAAAATAATTTTTCATTAAAAAACATTTTCAGCATTTTTACGAAGTTTATTTGAATTAAATATGCATCAGATGAAAAAACTGATGCGATCAAGTTTTATACAATTTAAGTAACTATTACAATAGCAAACGATCTATGTAATCTAACAAACCTATGGATGTAATATACCAGATGTACAAATATAATCACGTAAGATACGCATAACGATGTAAAAATTTTACAGCAAAATAAAGTAACAAAATTAATTTAAGGGCAATCATTATAAGAAAAGTGCTAAATGTAATTAAAGACATCTTTAAATAATGATTACTTATCAAATATACATTTATTCAGAGTACAAAAGCAACTTTGAGTATTTTAATTAAAGTAAAAAAATATACTGATCTTTGATATTTTTTTTTGCGGTTAAAATAATTAATGATTTAAAAAAGAAGACAATTCAGTTTCTCAAAAAAATTAAAGCACTTAAATGGAATTATTTTACGAAAGAATAGATAGTTTTCTGAAAAGATCTTGTTAAATTATCAGGCATTTAAAACCGCTTTTTCTTTCCTCGTAGTAAAAGAACTATTTAGAAGACAAGAACTATTTCTTTGTTAAATATTATACAAAAAAAAAAATATATTTTAAAAAATAATATAAGCATTTATAGTATTATAGTACTTTTGTATACAAGTACATAGAATAAGTATAGGCATTATAGTATTTTTGTATACGAATCGTTTTTTGGAGTGCACAGACATAGATAAGAGCAATTAAAAATTGAGATGAACGGAGTTGAATTGCTCTTATTATTGGATTATAGTTACAAAAAATGGCAGAAAACTAATTTGTTTTCTTAATTATACTAAGAAGTCAATATATCAATTAATTAATGGTTGTTTATTATTAATATACGTATATATTTTCAGAAATATTTGTATATGTATTTCTAAACTAATATTTGAATTTGTTTTTGTTATGCAAAACAAATTCAAATATTAGTTAAGAAAGTTTTCGTTTATTATAAGTTAAGCAATTAGAGTTACAGTTTGTAAAATAAAACATTATTTCAGTTATGAATTGTTTTTAATTTTTGTATGAAACTTTTATAGATACTGATTCGTTTTATGCTTAAATTGCTTATATATTACAAAAGGTTAAAAAAAAAATAAATTAAAAAGTAATACAGGGAAATATAAATTCATTTGGAAGTACTTCGTATTCAATACATATTAAAAATGATATATTGTGTTATAAAATGTTATTGATATGAGGTTGTCAAGAAAAAGGCTAAGTATAGATTCCTAGGGAATACCAACTTTAAGATTGCTGTTATGCGTTTTATTCTTACATTCAATTCTGCATTTTATGTTCAATATGTATACAAACCATCCGATTAAAATTTCTTATTAATTAATTTTTATTGTTTTTTTTCTCCACCTATTTTATGTCTCCCGTGCAATATAAAAATTTTGGGAACATTTCTTACTCTTATAAGCTTCATGTTTAACGTATTTGGTACATGAGATTATTGTATGCGGTTAAAGTAAAATTTATCTGGTAACAATTTTTTTAAATATCATAAAGGCCTGTATAATATAATTAAGTTTTTACAAACCCTTAAATTTAAACATAATATATCTTGTTAATTTAAACATAAATATCTTGTTTTGAAAACAATTTTGATCTTCTCAAATGTTTTTTATTTTTAATTTTTTAATTAAAGCATATTTACATTTTTTTTAAAGACAATGGCTTAAAAATGACCGTATTAATTAATAAGGGCTTTTACGTAAACATTAATGTCTGAAAGGATGTACACGTGGCTACTAAATAATCAACACAACAACACAAACATGAGTTTTTTGTAGCTTTAAATTGTGTTTTTAGTATTCTTGATTTATAAGTTTTAAATTACGCTTTACAAAGAGGTATTTTTACTATATATAAATTTATATATTAAACGTGTATCTTAAGTTAATAATGTTTTCAGTTTCTTTTTTCTTTTGTTAAAAGCTTCACCAAAAAGGCATTTTTTTTTGTTTAGGGATTAACATTTTACAATAACAATTGACTCATATTGCTAGAATTACTTGGATAAACCTGTTATTATTTTCCCATTACCTTTTTATTTTTTGTAATTATCTATACTTGTTTCTTTTTATTTCATGTACAGTAAATCAAAAACTAACATTCGAAAACATAGTCAAAGCAATCATATAAATTGAAATGATTTGTTTTTGGCTTACAATGTTTAATTATAATAATCAGTATTGTAATTTAATAACAAATAATCCGTCTTTCATTATTTATAAATAAAGGAGTCATTTCTAAACAATTGTTGAATACAGATGTCGAGTGCCTGAACGCGAAGCGTTAATCTACTCAATGGTATGTGAAGGCAGTAGGAAAGAAAAGTCATGATAAATAGATAATAGTAATCGTATGAATTGAGAGAAAAAAAAAAAGAAGAAAGTAAGGAAAATGTAAATCATCGGTGATGGAAACGTAACAAGAAATGTATGATCAGTAAATATGCGTTGAAGTAAAATATCTAAAAAGCGATAAGTGAGCAGGAAATTACGGTGGTTTGAGGCTTCGATTCCATTTAGAAGTAGAGAAAGGATACTTGTATTTTCCATTCAATTGCGTAAATATAGTTTGTGCCTTGATGAGAGGGTTTTCGTGAGTCGCAATGGTATTGAAGAAATTTCTAGAAAGTTTAGTAATATAGTTGTCAATAGAATCAATTTTTAAATCTTGATGAATTGTAGAGTTGCGGACAAACCAGGGTGCACCAGTGATAATACGAAGAAGTTTGTTTTGAATAATTTGTACAGATTTCTTGTTAGATTGTGCAGCTAGACCCCAGATTGGGGCAGCATAGGTAAGGATAGGCCTAAGAACTTGTTTGTAGAGAAGAAGTTTGTTTGACAAAGTTAATTTAGAAAATTTATTAATGAGTGGTAGAGTGAGATAAAATTTTTTTCCAACATTTTTCTTTGATTTTTTGAATATGAGCTCGAAACGTAAGTTTATTGTCTATAATTAAGCCGAGATATTTAATATTAGTTGCCCATTCAATTTCTTGATCAAAAAGGGAGAGATTAATATATGGTTGTCTGGCGTGTCCTTTTCGGAAAATGATAGCTTGAGATTTAGAGACATTAATTGCGATGCGCCATTTAGTTAGCCAATCCTCTAGGATATTCAGAAAATTTTGAAGAGTATTGATGACATAAAGAATAGAAGCACCTTGGGCAAGAGCAGCAGAATCGTCAGCAAATAGGCAAGTGGAAATGTTAGTGCACTGAGGAAAGTCGTAGGTAAAGATATTGTAGAGAATAGGACTTAGCACGCTTCCTTGAGGTGTACCAGCACAAATACGACCGATTTTGGAGAATTCATTATGAAGTCGAACTTGAAAGGTTCTATTTTTAAGATAATTTGTAATGATAAGTGTGATCCAAGTTGGAAATTGAAGTTTGATCATTTTGTAGATCAGTCCATTGTGCCACAATCGATCGAAAGCTTTTTTTGACATCTAGAAAGACACCTCCTGTAAAAAATTTATAGTTATATCCTTCAGTGATGATATTGGTGACACGTAGAAGTTGATGACAAGTTGAGTGATGTTGACGGAATCCAAATTGTTCTGCTGGAATTATGGAATTTTTATCGCAAAAAGAAGTAATATGTTTCACTAAGAGTTTTTCGTAAAGTTTTCCTACACAGCTAAGGAGACTGATGGGCCGATAATTTTGAGGAAATTTCCTATCTTGGCCAGGTTTAGGGAACATGATGATATTTGCTTTTTTTCCAGATAGGAGGGAAGTAGTGATATTTAGTACAGCTGTTGTAGATTTTTGCAAGATGAGTAATGGCATTAAGGGGGAGACACATTAAGGCTTTATTTGGAATGTTGTCAGGTCCAGAAGATTTCCGAATGTTGAGATTCTTGATTAAGTTAATTATGTCAGATGGAAAAAAAAAAAAATATTGTTATGATAATTTTGATGATCAGCTAGAAAGGAAGTTACTGTATCTTCAACATGCTCAATTTGTGAGTAATCGCAAGGTTCAGTGTTTTCTTGAAAGGAGAGTTCAAGGTTTTCAGCAAAAGAGTTCGCTTTATCAGAAGATGAGAATATAAGACCTGAGTATCCAACCAGTGGAGGAATTTTGGGATATTTTTTGGTAAAATGTTTGTTAATTTTGAAGAGAGAATTATCTTCTGGATTTAGGCCTAATAAAAATTCATTCCATCTGTCATTTTTTAATTTGTGAATCATTTGCTTTATTTCTTTTTGAAGCTTGTTGACGGATTGCTTGAACGGAGGAAACCTGGTATCTTGCCATAATTTTCGAATTCTGTTTTTTTTTTTTCCGCAATTTTAGAGGTGATTTCAGTCGGAAGTTTTTGGTGTGGTGTACTGAGTTCTTTAGATTTGCTAGCAAGGTTGATAGCAGAAGTAACAGCATAGTTAAATTTATCAATTAATTTGTCAATATCTTGAATATTGGAGATGACTGGATTACCAGGAATGCTTTGAGAGAGAATTTTAGTAAAAATATTCCAATTGGTAGTTGTGATTATGCTATTGAGGAAGGGCGTAAATGAATTATGAGAGACTTCAACTATCACAGGGTTATGATCACTGGAAAGATCGTTGATAGAAGAAGCAGGTCCGGCGTTTAAATTTTTAAGAAGTGCGATGTCAAGAGTACTATTGCAAGGATTGTGAAGGCAGAAATATGTGGGATCATTAGGAGCAATAACATTGAATGCATTAAGATTTGTCCAATCGAAGAGAATAGAACCATTTATGTTGCTGCGTCCATTATTCCATGCAGGATGCTTGGAATTGAAGTCACCAAGTAGAAGTACTTGTTGATTGGAGTTCGCTATTGTATCAAGTTCTTGTGTGAGGAATCTACCAATTGGAGGGCGATAAATGCTAGCAACAGTAATTTTTAGGTTATTCTTGAGGTTAATAACGATAGCAGAGTTTTCAAAGCTGGTTGTAGTAAAATGAATTTGATGATGATTAATATTTTTATGAATGCAGATAGCAGTGCCTCCTCCTCTGTGGGTAAGACGATCGGAGCGATAAATGATATAATTTGGAATTTTGAAGGAATCGCCTGGCCGAAGATGTGTTTCTTGGAGAGCAATTACATGAGGTTTATTTTCAGATATAAAATTTTGTAATTCATTAATTTTCCCTTTCAGACTATTGGAGTTCCAAGTCACGCATAAAATAGAATTATTGGTCGATCTATTGAATGATATTGACTGGTTGATTTTGAAGAGCAGTTATTAAAACAGAAAGATTTGAAAATACCCCAACTAATTGTTGCAGAATGAGTGGAATTGGAGGCGTTTCCGTGGAAGCCTGCAGAGTATTGGAAGAAGTAGTATGGTGAGAGGTCTGGGTAGGAAGAGTTGGAAAGTCATCTGAAGAAGGAGGAAGAGTTAGAGAAGCCTTCTGATGTGCGGGAAGAGACAATTGGTTGGAGTTCTCAGGCTTCATTTGTTGTGCTTGTTTTTTAAGTCTCTCCGTCCAAGCGTTGACCTTCGGGGGAGGAGCAGGAGTGAAATTAGCAGGGTTTTTAGGACAACCCGAGAAATTTGCAGTATGCTCTCCAGAGCAAAGGGCGCATTTGGGAGCTTCATCTGGCCTTTTGGTGCATTCTTTGGTGGCATGAGGTCCAGCACATTTGAGGCATCGAGGGTCTCTTGTACAGAATTTGCTATGATGATAGAATTCTTGACATTTATAGCATTGGTTGGGTCCTGATTTTCTTCTGAGGGGTTCAACTTTGACCCTAAAGTAATATAAGGTGGATAGGTCGAAAATTCTTTTATTTTGTTCATTTTTTGGTAGAACTATTAGGTACAGAGGTAGATTGCCGGTACCAGCACGATTACGAAGTGGAGTTATGAATTCAGGATGAAAGTTGCGAATTTGGAGTTCCTGCATGATGACATCAATTGGGAGATCTGAAGGCAGTCCGCGAATTACAACTTTAAGTTGCTTTTCTTGGGGCAATTCAAATGTATGACTTTTAAGTTTCAGGTGATCAATTTGCTTCCGTATGGATCTGTAGTCATCAGGTGTGGTTGGAAAAACTTTTAATTTACCTCCAGAAAGGCGTCCTTCAATCTTTGAATTTGTAATCTGGTTGAAGTTCTTAAGAATTTCAGTAGAATTTTGTATGTTGTCAATTATAATTGGAGGAACATATTTAGTAGTATGGGGTGCAGGACAAGAAGAAGCAATATTATGGTCATTAGTGAGATCTGTGTCCATACTGTTTTCGTCCAGATGTAATTTATCAACATTTTTGAAATGTCTTCAATTTTAGCAGGAGGTATGTTGTCTGCATCACTAGGACCAAGACTTTCATCGGGGTTAAGGCAAGCAAATTTGGAAGATAACTTGATAACAGTGGGATCACTGGTATTAGGCCGTTTAGCTAAATTTTTTCTTTGCTTTTGTGTGATCTTAAGTTTTTTCTTTTTAGTAGGAGTAGTTACCGAGTTGTTTGAATCATTGAGTTTCAGCAAGATCAGACTCATTTGCTTCCTTAAGTTTTTATTGGTAATATTAGAAAGCGTAAGTTGTATAAAAAGATCTAAATTAGGTATTTGAGGTTCAATTTTTAAGCAATTTTCAATGTTGTTCAGATGATCATTGAGGTTTTCGCACTCAATGAATGAAGAAAAATTGTTAATGCTAATATTAAGTTGATCAATTTCTTGAATAAAGTTAAACGCTGTCGGGTTAGTATTAACGTCAATTAAATGAAGCATACTGGTTGATTGGTCAGCAGGGGAGAGAGACATGGTTGTGCTGTTTGAGGAGAGCGAAACTCCTTCGACAACAGCCATAATAAAATAAAATAAACAAAACCAAATATTTAAAGAAACTACTGACTAAAACAGAAAATAAATATGCACTTTACTGAGTAAAGGCAGTGAGAAACGCTCGTAGCTAAAAAAAAGCCCGAACAATTCTGCGCCTACACAGTAAAATACAGAAGAAAAAAAAAAAGAATTCTAGAATTTAGCTAAAAGTTCTAAAAAAAAATTCTAGAATTTAGCTGCTCATTTTATACAACAAAATAATAACATAGAACCAAAGAAATCAAATAGAGAAAGGTAATAATGAGATTAAGACAGAATAAGAGAGGAAAAAATCACATACCAATGAGGAGAAACATTAAAAAACAAACAGATTTGAGGGAGGCTCTGGTAAGTTTTAAGGAAAATATTTTAATATTGTACATTTACTAAGAAAGTGTGATGAATTTTAAATGTGGTGGAGAGATCTATGAGAGAGTTAAGGAGTTTAAATTTCTATATGTTCAAATTAATGATAAAAATAAGATGCTTCTTGAAATTAGAGCACGGATAGCCGCAGGAAATCGCTTCTATTACGTACTACAAAAGCTATTGCGAACATCTTAACTAAATAGAAAATTAAAAATTCTTCTACACAGAGTCATTATACGACCAATTGTTTTGTATGATTTACTAAGAAAGTGTGATGAATTTTAAAGACATAGATTATGAGAAAGTTCAAATTAATGATAAAAAAGTTGTTAAGATAGCCGCAGGAAAGTGTAGGAAAGAAAGATTAGAAAATTAAAAATTCTTCTACAGAGTTTTGGAGCAGTATATGAGAAAATGAGTTGAATGGAGATTTTGAGAAAGAGTTTTAGAACAAATGAATGGAATAAACAAATAAGATTGTTGTAAGCAATTAGATATTGAAATTATTATATGAGGAGAAAAATAATTAAATGGCTGGGCCATGTGGAGAGAATGAAGTCAAACAGAACAACAAGAAGACACCTTAAGGAAAACCCCAGCGGATCTAGACCCAGAGGAAGACCAATAATTAGATAGCAGATCAAGTCGAGGAGGACTTGAAGACACTCAGTATTATTAATTGGAAACAAAGGGAAACTAGTTCATTTAGAAGGGCAAAAAATCTTGAAGGAGGTCAGGGCCCTTCATGGGCTGTAGCACCAATGATGATGATGATGACAAATTTGCTAAAAACTTAATTTATTAAAAATATTTTTTCGTAATAAGTTTTTAAGTCAAACCTTTATGTTGATATATTTTGTATTTTTAAAATATTATTAATATTTTAAATTGAGTTTTATTTTAACTTTGAGAATTAACTTAAGTTTTATATGACAGGATCGCAAAGATCGGGATATTTTAAAGTTTTCCATCTTTGAAGTCAAATATATCTGGTGAACAAGGATTTAAAATCTGTAGTTTGCTATCATCAAATAATTTTGTAACACACACACACACACAATATACATATATATACACTGAAGTGACAAAAGTCATGGGATGCCTCTAAATATCGTGTCGGCCCTCCTTTCGCCCGAAAGTGCAGCAACTCGACGTGGCATGGACTCAACAAGTCGTTAAAGTCTTCCCAGGAATATTGAGCCATGCTGTCTCGATAGACGTCCATAATTCTGAAAGCGTTGATGGTGCAGGATTTTGTTCACGAACAGACCTCTCGATGATGTCCCATAAATGCTCGATGGGATTCATGTCGGGCGATCTAGGTGGTCAGATCATTCGTTGGAATTGTTCAGAATGTTCTTCAAACCAATCGCGAACAGTTGTGGCCCGGTGACATGGCGCATTGTCATTTTAAAAATTCCATCGTTGTTTGGGTACATGAAGTCCATGAATGGCTGCAAGTGATCTCAAGTAGCTGAACATAAGCATTTCCAGTCAATGTTCTGGTCCAGTCGCACCAGAGGACCAAGTCCATGCCATGAAAAAAACAGCCCACACCATTACGGATTTTTATATTTGAACAGTGTCTTGCTGACACTGCCTGCTGGCTTCATGGAGCGCCATTTCTGAACCCTACCATCAGCTCTTACCAACTGAAATAATGACTATCCGGGAATATGCCACGGTTTTGCATTCATCGAGGGACCAACCGATATGCTCACGTGCCCACGATAGTCGCTGCAAGCGATGTCGTTAAAGTAAAGGCATCGAGTCCGTCTTCTGCTGAATAGCCCAAGAAAGCCATATTCTCCGCACAGTTCTAACAGACAAGCCCCTTGTACGTCCCACATACTGATTTCTGCGGTTATTTGATATAGTGTTGCTTGTCTGTTAGAATTTACGACTCTTTGCAGACGTCGCCGGTCTCGGTCGTTAAGTGCAGGCGGTCGACCACTGCGCTGTCCATGGTGGGATGTTATGCCTGAAATTTCATACTCTCGGCACACTCTTGACACAGTAGATCTGGGAATGTTGAATTCCCTAACGATTTCCGAAATGGCATGACCTATGCGTCTAGCTCCAACTAACATTCCGCATTCAAAGTCTGTTAATTCCCGTCGTGCAGTCATCATCACGTCAAAACCTCTTCACATGAATAACGTGAACAGAAATGAAAGCTCTGCGAAAGCACTGCGCATTTATACCTGTTCTACGCGATGCTACTGCCATCTGAAAATTTGCATATTGCTATCCCATGACTTTTGTCACTTCAGTGTACACACACACATATATATATAAAGCCGCAGTAGCCACAAAATGAAGAGATTTTACTTATTTTTAAATGTAATCCCCAAAATTACTCAAACACTTGTCCCACTGTTGACCGTTTGTTGTATATATATATATATATATATATATATATATATATATATATATATATATATATCACATTAAATTCCAAAGAAAATTTATACGATAGTAGAAGAGAAGATCAAATTATTTTCACAAAGTAGGAATCAAAATAACATACCTTCGAGACATATATACCGGTGATTTAGCATTATTTCATACATGTAGGGATATTAAAATGTATATTTTATACGCGATCGTTTTCAGAGACGGTTAATTCAGCATCATATTTTATAGAGTGATTGAATATCCCATAGAATAAAAATTTCTATCTTTATTACCGTCAAAAAAAAATTTAAAAACATTGTCTTTTCGATACATTTGTTATTTGCTAAAATTAATTAAGCATTTAAATTGTAGCAAAATTGCATTTCCTCATATAAAAATTATCATTTATAAATTATTATTATTTTAATAATGTTTTTTAAGGATTGCAATTTATTTATTCTAAAACGAAGTTATTTTTTCTGTTGCCAGCATGGATGAAAGTATTTTAAAACTTTTCAGTTTTTTGGGAAGACTAATAGATGCTGACGATAATCAAGATGTTTTTATCTAATTTGGTCCTTGTTCATGAAAACTTCTCAACTTTTATGGAGACTCCAAAAGAGGTAAAGGATAAGAATTTTCTTTTAATTTTTTTTTTAGATGTTGGTACGTCTTTGTTTGCGAGCGAGCAACGCTCTTTAGTGGGTTAGGTTATCCATCTCACCAGAGCTCTATAAATCATTATTTTGAAGTCTAAAGTGTTATAGACACATCCTTATTAGTTGACTGATCCATATTTGTAATATGTGTTATGGTAATTTAACATTATTTTTCTTTTTATTTCTTTTCAGAATCTATTATTTAAAATGAATCCTGACGTGTGCTGTTGCTTGATGATTAATCTTTCTTTTTTTCCCCAACCCTTTTAATGGATACATGCTTATTGCGAACTAAAAATAAATTTTTGTCAAAATTAATACAGAAGAAGTTAAATTTACACACGGATAATTTTTATATTCCAAAAAATTGTATGCGCACGATAACAAATGAACAAAATCTTTCTTACAACATATAGAGTTTCAATTATATGTAAAATTAAAAGTGGTTCGAAAAATTTAAAAACATTTATTAATAAGAATAAAAGATATACACTACAGTACCTTGCATATATGGCTTTTGTAAGGTAATGTGCATATTTTATGCACATAAATATTTTGTGCACACACTCAACGATTCCATTTTGTCGTTTTCTTCTAAAAGAAAAAGGAAAATTATATTCCTAATCGGGTAAGTGTCAGTGTCAAACGTTGCTAAAGGGCAACTAGTCAAAGAACGTAATTTTTTGTACCCCCAGATTAAGGAATGAAAGTAAATGACTTTCCTAAAATAGAATGTTTATACATCATTTATGCATGGAGTAAATTCAATTAAGCAGACTTTAAATATTCTATGCTCAGCTACACATTTGTTGAGATGTTTATAATTTGATTTAATTTAATTTTTATTAATATTATGACATTTTAAGTTTTTATAATGATAATCTATTAACATAAAAAGAAATAGTGAAAAAATCATGCCGAAGAACATTTTTTTTTGGCTTGTAAACAGCCATAAATTTTTGAATGCATTTGAAAACATCTATTATAGTATTTTAAAACAAGATAAAAATAGTTAACTAGCGTATATTTTAGTTTAAAAATTTTTAATGCTAAATTGGTTTATGGAATTAAATTATCAGCGTATGTCAATAGCAGGAAACAATGTTTTATGGAGTGAATAAACGCCAGTTATCTCGAATGCATATTTCTATAGCTAAGTCACTAATACGGGCAGTTAGAAAATTGTCAAACTTTTCAAAAATTTAAATATGTAACATCAATAAACTTAATAAAATGAAATAACAACTGAAAAAAAAAATCAAAGTTAGATTTTTTAAAATTGACAATTATTTGGCCGTTGAGCCATTAGACTATAGGTTGCCCAATAATATTTACAAATAGTTTCAGTTCACTAGTGCATGGCATGTATCTAAATGGTCACGAGACATTAACTGCCTAATATAAAAGCTTTCATCCTTTCAACAGGAATAAAAAAAAATATTAAAAATTAAGATAAAGGGGGATCATTAAGAGACTTTTAATGATCTTTCATTTTAATTTGTAATTCAGAAAAGATGTAACTCCTTAAAAATGCTTTGATGGTATAAAATATGAAAATTATACTTTGCCGCAAAATTAAAATAACAATCATTTATCTTTTCATTCATAAAAAACAAAATAATTTACATTTTAAATTTATTTTTAATCTTTTTTTTTTGAAGATTAATCAATAATACAAAATTCTTATTTGCATATATTCATCTTTTAATCAATAAAATAATAAATATGCATCAGTAAATTGCTACTAATTTACACAATTTATATATATGTTTTGAAAATAAAAAGTTTTTGCTTTATTTAAAGTCCCCAAAAAATTTCAACTAATTAATTCATTTTTCTAAAATTTAAAACTCTTATAGCATTAATCGGATTTCCATATTAGATTTTAATTCGATTTTTTTTTCTCGTGTTCTTTATTACCATGTGTATAAGTAAAAAGTTTGAGTTAACTAATGTAGAAGTTGTTGTTGTTGTTGTTTCTTATCCCACTTGGCTGGCCAAGCCCACGAGCCCATATGGACTCATGATTGAAGGGGAAGGAAGCAGCTTCTGTTGTGATGGAGCACCCGAAGGTAGAAGCCTGACTTTTGCTCTGTGACGCTCTTACAGTCATAGAAGACCGGGACCTACGGCTTAAAGTGGATTCCGAACCACTACAAACATCCATGGCACCGCCGGGATTCGAACCCGAAACCTGTGGCACCGAGCGCCAGAGCGCTAGACACTCGGCCATTCAGGTCCCAAATTTGCCAACGGCACGCAGTGTTCCCAGATGGTCACCCACCCAAGCACTGACCGCGCCCAATGATGCTTAACTTCGGTGATCTAACGAGAACCGGTATATTCAGCATGGTACGGCCGTTGGCTAATGTAGAAGTAAATAAACAATATAAAATATTATCGAAAAATTAAATTAATATACAATGTAATAAAAACTTATAACAAATTTTTAGAATGTCATAAAATGTGTAAGATGTGTGTTGAAAAAAAAAAAAAACAATTAAAAACCTTATAAGCATCTTTAAATAAAATATTTCAGTTGTATTCATATTTTAATGGTGTCAGTCCAATGTTCAGTTTCAACGAATGTTTTTAAAATAAAATAAACAGAACAAAGGTTTCTAATGTAGACAAATGTATAAATATAAGGAAAAAAAAATTTTAAACTAAATTTTTCAGTATATTGTATTTGAACTTTTTATTGCATACAAATTTAATTACTTATAACATGTATTTAAGAATAAAGTTTTTATGTTAATTATTAAAAATATATTTATTTTTTAAATATTATTTTTATATTATTTATTTTTTAAATATTATTTTTTATATTATTTATTTTAAATATTATTTATTATGTAAATATGTAATTAAAAAATTTTAAATGTTATTTAAAAACCTTAAATAGGACCATGCGTTTGTCAGAAAATGTTTTTATGATTATGGATATTTTGCGGCAATTTCTGTGACTTTAAGTATGTGGCTTTTAATTTTTGTTAGAAATTCGTACTCATTCTTACATGCACCTTTTAATATAGCAGAAATTAAAGTTAAATCAATGCAATTCATAAATTGATGTAATAGTTTTGCGGAGAAGTGAAAAGATCAATTTATAATTTCTCCCCAAACTTAAACTGAATTAACTTAGGCCAAACTTAACTTAAAATAAATTACTTGACGTAATTTTTATACTTCATAATGCTTTTTATACATTAATGACATTTAATAATTGTTTAAACTTTATGTTATAAAAATGTTACCCTTTAATAAAAATCCTCTAAAAGTTTTTGTTAATAATAAAATATATTTTTAATTAGAGTTATTATATTCAGAAATTAAAAATTATTCATCATTTTTATCAAATTAATGTATAATTAATAATAGAAAATCTTTATAGGAATTTCATTTTCTTGTCGACAATGTATGAATATTTTTTAATATATATTCAAATTTTATATATTTTTTCTACAAAATAATTCTAATGGCTTAAGTGAATGACAATTCCCTTAAATCCTTATCCTATAAAGCTTTTCTGATATCTTAAAATTTGGAGATTGACTGTCATGTAAAATTGTAAGCCTTTCCATGCTATTCTCGCAATAAAAAAATATAAGTGCCTATAATTTTTTTTATCTTGTTGACGACTCATGGATAATTTTTGAATATGTATTCAAATCTTATATATTTTTTCTACAAAATAATTCTACTGGCTTAAGTGACAGAAAAATGCATTAAATCCTTATCCTATAATGGTTTTCTTATTTCTTACTTAAAATTTAGAGATTTACTTATATTTTTTATTGCGTTATATTTTTTTATTAGTTATATTTTTTATTGCGGAAATAACCTAGAAGAGTTTAAGTGCATATATAAAATTTTAAATTAAGGAAAAATATAAGTGCATACAGTTTTTTAAAATATATAAATATATTAAAAAAAAATTAACACATATTTTGAAACATTAATGTGCATACCTATGATAAAACTATTAATTACCTAACTTCATTTTTAATAAAAATTGCAAATGGCATGCCCGCAACGTGTATGATTCAATGGAATCATGAATTACTATCATTTAATTAAATTAACCTCTATTTTAGTTTAAATGAAATCTTCATTTAAACATGACAATTTAAATTTTTTTAGTTATTGTTAATTACAATTTTATTTAAAATTTTGTTATAATGTAATTTGATTTTAATTTGACTTCTTGATCAATAAGACAGATTAATCTCAATTTTTTGATAATATTGTAGCATATATATGACGTTATTTTCATATTATCTTATATGACTCAGCTATGCCGATCTTTAATGGAGTGATATATCTTTTACTTTGATAAACTAAATTTAAAAAAATGAAATCTTGAGTAATAATAGTAATTTTAAATTATTACCAAACATTTCGGGATTTTAGACGGTAGAAAGTTTAATATAAATCTTAATCGAATTTAGGGCCGTTTTATTTTAATACAATAAAAAAAAATTACGTATAAACTATAATTAAAAAAATTACATATAGACTATAATTAAAAAAATTACATATAAACTACATTTAAAAAGAATGGAATTAAAAGAAAACAAACAAATGACTGGCAAAAAAACTTGAAATATATTTTCTAGATTTCGTATGTATTTTATAGATTATTTCCTATAGTTAATTTATTTTACCTTTATTACATATTTTTAAATTGTTTTTTTACATATATTATTAACAAGTAAACATTTGGTTTTCATGCAAATTTCTAAATATTATCCGATGACTTAAAAAAATATCTAATATTTCTAAACAATAAATACATTCACTAAGTTTTACTGTAAATGATATTATATAAGTTAATTGATTTAATATATACATATGTGTTTATATTTTTTATTAATGCATATGTATTTATATGTTTTATATTAAGGTGTTAATATAAAATACTTTTAAAAGCATGGAATTAAAAGAAAATAAATAAGTGACTGGCAAAAAAAAAAAAAAAAAAAATATATATATATATATATATATATATATATTCAGATAACTTTTTTTTTTTTTTTTTTTTTTTTAATCAGATAATTTCCCATTGTCAATTTCCATAATTTTAAAGTTAATTTATATACACTGAAGTGACAAAAGTCATGGGATAGCAATATGCAAATTTTCAGATGGCAGTAGCATCGCGTAGAACAGGTATAAATGCTCAGTGCTTTTGCAGAGCTTTCATTTCTGTTCAAGTTATTCATGTGAAGAGGTTTTGACGTGATGATGACCGCACGACGGGAATTAACAGACTTTGAACGCGGAATGTTAGTTGGAGCTAGACGCATGGGTCATGCCATTTCGGAAATCGTTAGGGAATTCAACATTCCCAGATCCACTGTATCAAGAGTGTGCCGAGAGTATGAAATTTCAGCCATAACATCCCACCATGGACAGCGCAGTGGTCGACCGCCTGCACTTAACGATCGAGACCAGCGACGTCTGCAAAGAGTCGTAAATTCTAACAGACAAGCAACACTACGTCAAATAACCGCAGAAATCAATGTGGGACGTACAAGGGACTTGTCTGTTAGAACTGTGCGGAGAAATTTGGCTTTCTTGGGCTATTCCAGCAGAAGACCGACTCGAGTGCCTTTACTGACAGAACGACATCGCTTGCTGCGACTCTCGTGGGCACGTGAGCATATCGGTTGGTCCCTAGATGAATGGAAAACCGTGGCCTGGTCCGATGAGTCACGATTTCAGTTGGTAAGAGCTGATGGTAGGGTTCGAGTGTGGCGCAGACCCCACGAAGCCAGCAAGGCAGTGTCAGCAAGACACTGTTCAAGCTGGTGGTGGCTCCGTAATGGTGTGGGCTGTTTTTTCATGGCATGGACTTGGTTCTCTGGTGCGACTGGACCGAACATTGACTGGAAATGCTTATGTTCAGCTACTTGGAGATCACTTGCAGCCATTCATGGACTTCATGTACAAAAACAACGATGGGATTTTTATGGATGACAATGCGCCATGTCACCGGGCCACAACTGTTCGCGATTGGTTTGAAGAACATTCTGGACAATTCCAACGAATGATCTGGCCACCTAGATCGCCCGACATGAATCCCATCGAGCATTTATTGGACATCATCGAGAGGTCTGTTCGTGCCCAAAATCCTGCACCATCGACGCTTTCACAATTATGGACGTCTATCGAGACAGCATGGCTCAATATTCCTGCAGAAGACTTGCAACGACTTGTTGAGTCCATGCCACGTCGAGTTGCTGCACTTCGCCGGGCGAAAGGAGGGCCGACACGATATTAAGAGGTATCCCATGACTTTTGTCACTTCAGTGTATATTACTTATGAAACAAGTAATAATTTGATTTTTCATGTAGAAAATAAAAAGGCTAAATATTATCCGATGGCAAAAAAATGCAATAATAAATATATTAAGTAAATTTTACTTAAAAAATATCTTTTTAAATTTATGTGCGATTTTCCAAAATTAAACATTTCTAGCATACACATCTAATCATCAAAGCCGTATCAATATATTGACTGTAGAAATAACTCTATAAATAATTAATTTTATTACGTTGGAGAAAAGTAAAAAGTGAATAAAAAATTTAGAAAGAAAAAATAAATTTTAAGCCTGTGCAGTGGATCATTTGAATCAAAGAGAAAATAAATTATAATAAGATGCATCACAAATTACAATTACACATCTCACAAATTGTAATTTAAAGTAATTTTTAAAACGATTCTTAATATCAGTCACTCAAGAGTTTAAAAATTACTTAAAAATCTATCTGTAACTTACATTAAAAACGAAAAGTTGCAGAAAAGTACAATTATGTTAGTTGTAAAACAATTAACTGACAACAGAATGGCTCTATCAAGAATTTGAAAACGTGCTTCAGAATTGTAGAGGTGAATATTATGCTAATATTTATTCTTTGAAAAAACAAATCTGTTGATGTAAATGCAAAGCTTATGGAGAAAACTTTAAAAACTTAGACATATTTATCTTAGCAGAAGATGCTCGTAAAAATTTGCAGCTCACACCATTGAAGTTCCCAAATTTACATTATTCCGAATTTTGGAAAAAGAAAAATCCATAAAACGAATTTCAAGCACTATCTAACCATTCCTTACAAAAAGAAATGAAAAAATTTTCGTTGAATTCTGTTTGTTAAAAGTATTGGACTTTATCATATTCACATTGTTGAAAACTATCAGAACTCTCAAAATAAAGATGAATAATAATTTTAATTTATTGTTTAATTAAATCATAGTTTTTGATAATAAATGTTGTCCTATATTCATTATTAAATTCCTTCTATGAGTTCACACTCACTCTATATGTATCTTGTTCAAATTTTGAATCGTTAATAAAACACTTTTTATTCATTCACTCAAGTTCAAATACATTTTTTAAAACTTGTAGTGGTGGTTTGTCACTCTACGGTTATCTTGTGCACATTTTAGGCTAAACAGACCGGGACCTACAGCTAACGTGGATTCCGAACCACCAACAAACATCTATAGCTCCGCCAGGACTCGAACCCGAAACCTGTGGTACCGAGTGCCAGCCACTCGGCCATTCAGGCCCCTAAACTTCTAGTGGTTGACACTTGATGTTAATACAGTTTATTCAAATATTAATTCATAAATTAAATTTGATTAATTAATTTTATTTTTTTTAAATTTAAGTTCCATGTATCTAACAATAGAGGGCGAAGAAAAAAGTGAGAAAAAGGAAGGAATTGACTTTAAATTTTTTTTAAATATATTATTGTGTTTTGTGTATTATCAATTTGTTATAAATTAAATTCTTAACTTCTACTGTTAGAATGGGACAGAAGAAGAACATTCTTACAACATTATTTCATTTGCAATCTATGAAAATATGGAAAATATTGAAAAATTGAAAAATATTTTTTATTAAAATATTATATATTTATTAAAACTAACTATAGTCTTCCCAATGAAATAAAGGATTTATATGCAAGTAGAAAGTACTATTTTAAAATTTGAATACATAAAAACAAATTAAAGAATAATAGCCACGTCATACTTTAAATGTAAAAATTAAAATTCTGATAAGTGTATTTTATATTAAAAAATAATTGAATCTCAACAAAAAATTTTAAAAATTGCAACAGAAATACATATTTATTTCACACAGTTCTGTATAAAATAGTTGCTTACTGAAAACAAATTTCAGAAATCCGAATAAATATCAACTTTAGATGGAATTGGACTGAAAAAATATCAATATAAAAATAAAACTTTCAGGGCCAGATTGAAAAAAATCTGTTCAGTGTTATAGATTCTGGCTGTAAATAAAATATTTATGATTTTGGATCTTAAATTTCCTCTACTGTATTTTAGGAGAAAGCATTTGTAAGCATTTCATTATATCAAGCTTACATATTTCATGAAATATTTTAACAAAATGACATTTTCCCAATGACCTACTTTTCGGCATCAAATTTAAAAATACCTTTTGATTAAATCATTTTTTATAATGCCTTTCATTTATATTTTCATAGTATATGTAATGATTTCATAAACAATACAAAATACTAATGTGGAAAATGAACTGACAAGGAATTATTTAGAAAAATATGGGACAGGAAGAATAAAACTTATTATAGAAAGTTCTTAAAGGTTAATAGTAACGAAAATTAAAAAAATACCAGTATTTGCCAAAGTATATACTTGGATTTTCAACTATAAAAAATTTGGAAATTTAAGTCATAATTCGACATTTTTTACCTTGAATGAACTCTTGAAAAAGGTAAGATGCAGTCTTATGTAAAAAAAAAAAAATTATATTTTAATAAAATATTATCAAAATTGAAATACTGTTAAATTTT